>CM056049.1:14424421-14859421 GCA_029574335.1 Rana kukunoris
CTAACCCTGATGTCAAGGGACTAGAAATTGCTTCCACTGCTCACAAGATTTGCCTATTTGCAGATGATGCACTCCTATTTGTAACATCCCCCCGCCTAACCCTTCCAATTTTGATACAAATCCTTGATAAATTTGCCAAAATCTAAGTCACGAGCCCTCAATGTGTCTCTGCCTACTAGCGAGGTGACCTCTCTTCAAGAAAATTTCCCCTTCTCTTGGTCTTCTGCTTCTTTACCGTATCTAGCTATAAAGCTTACTGGTGACCCTGCTTCTCTCTTTCGGTCCAATTATCTCCCCATGTTATCCCAGTTATCATCATTATTAGACTCTTGGAAACCATTATGTGTTTCGTGGCTAGGTCGGGTGGCTACTGTCAAAATGTCGTTGCTTCCTAAGCTGTTGTACCTTTATAGAGTTCTACCGGTGATGGTTCCGTCCTACTTTCACCGGATTGTCCAATCTCGAGTGTTTAAATACATATGGGGATCCACTAAACCCAGAGTAGCCAGATCTGTTCTTCTCCGTAATAGACTTAGTGGTGGACTTGGGATACCCAACTTTCTCCGCTACTACCAGGCCTCTCAGCTCGCCCAGATCACCTTATTTCACACATCTACGGAGATCCCTATATGGGTTAGCCTGGAAGCACTAGATATTTACCCTCTACTGATTCATAATTTATTGTGGTTGCCTCCATCGGTCCGCACCCCTGTTACGAACCCGATTACGCGGCACTCACTCCAGATATGGGACACCCTACGAGCCCCTTTTCAATTGGTTTCCACCCATACCCCTCTACTTTCGTTCTTTGGCCACCCACTTTTTTATCCTGCTTTCACTGAACCGGAATCTTTTCGGTATTGGTCTTGGGCAGGTCTACGTCGGATATGTGATATAGTGACCAAAACTGCCTTTAAAACCTTTCAGGAACTCCAGACCCAGGCTGACTTGCCCCCCACTGAATACTTCCGCTACCTCCAAATAGTGCATTTCGCTCGAACAGTAACGGGTGCTAGCCCCCCATTCGACAGGATGTTATTTTACGAAAAGATATGTCATTTGGACCCACATGCCCCTGGTGTTATCTCGCAAATTTATAACCACTTCACCGCCCCACCATCTGAACTCCCTCTATATGCTGCACAGTGGTCTAAAGACTTACAAGTGACGTTGGAGCCAGAGGACTGGGAGAGTATATGGGCCTACACCAAAACTTCCACCCAAAATGTGATAGCTCTGGAGGCTAATTATAAAGTGCTCATGCGGTGGTACCTGGTTCCGACTAGGATAACTACATTTTTACCCTCTTACTCCCCGTTGTGTTTCCGGGGCTGTGGGGAGAGGGGTACTTACAAGCATATCTGGTGGTCATGTCCTCTGGTACAGCAATTCTGGTCAGTAATATTTCAGATGGCTTCCACTCTGTTATGTGATACCCTTCCCCCTGACCCATCACTGGCCCTACTGAATCATGTCAAAGGTGACTATACTAGAGCCCAAGTCCGTCTCCTTCTTCAATTAACTACGGCTGCTAAACAAACCATAGCCAAGGCCTGGAAGACTTCTAGACTCCACATAGCCGAAGTAACTCACAGAGTGACTCAAGCAATGATACATAGTAAGACTGAAGCAATTGTTTTAGATCGAGTCTCTCAACATGACAAAATCTGATCCCCATGGGTGGAACACTTTCTCCCCCCTGGTCTTGATGTCTCTTTACCTACCCCGTGAACATTATGATACTCCCACAATATGGCACTGCGACTCCCCGGGAGGCTCCATTTCTCTACTACCTGCTTCTTGCTCTTACCTCCCTTTTTCTCTGTCCTCTGCTCCTGTCCCTACCTTTTGGGACTCCTTTGTCCCTATGTTAAAATGCTTTATTTGAATTAATATGTATGGCAGTGTAATTCACTGCCCCTATTCAGTTTATGGCTTCTTATTTTTGTACCTACAGAGTAAGACTTTCCGCCTTATACAACACCTGTTTCAGAACCACTGTCTTTATTTTTTATTTTTTTGGTTCCAAGTATCTATAATTACCTTGTTCCTAGTTGGTTCCACTGCTTTGATTTCCCTCGGTTTGTAGTACCTGTTCGCGAACTAGATGTACACAGCCGATATTGTTGATATGTCTGCATTTACATTGTTTGGACTATATTGTTGTACCTCCTCTGTTATCTTACGTAGAAATGTACATCATTTTACTCTGTACTTGTTGTTACTAATAAAATATTTGAACAGAAAAAATAATTGATTGAGCCAAGATCTGGCATTGTAATGGCCCCCCACCACCCCTAAAATAATCGATATATTGTTGCCACACAGCACGGGCGCAAGCAGTATTAAATTACTTTTTTTCTGAGAGTAATCTCATGTTGTGCAGAGACATTTCTAAATACGTGCCACTACTATAGACACCCAGCAGGTATGATATTTAAATGAATTTTTCTTTTTTTTTCACTTTAAGCATTTTTTTCCATTGATATATGTTCCCTGGGGCAAGACCTGGGTTTTGAAAGACGTTTTCCAGCATTGAATTGAATATTGGTCTTTATAATTATCGTTTTTGAATTCGAACGTTCGAGTCCCATAGACGTCAATGGGGTTCTAAATGTTCGCGCGAACCCGCGGTCTGTTCGAACGTTCTGGTGCGAACCGAACGCGGGTATGTTCGGTTAATTCCTCCTGACAATGTTTTGCCTGAATCCTCAGCATACAGTTCCACTTTGGACACTACTTTTCACAGGTACCTTACACTGGGACACCTGCAAGATAAAGCTGTTCAAAAAATGTTGCTTGACGCAAGAAGTTTTTTCGGTTGGATGAGCAGATGATATAGTGATGAAGCTGTACATATTGCCAGTATGTAAAATGTTTAGCTTGCAGTTCAGTCTGTAGTTGTTCGAAGGTTTTAAGTTTGCCAGTCTTCAAACAGTGGGACACAACCAAAGGGGTTGAGTCAGCCCTGTGTGGAAAGGATGTAGTAGATTAATCCTGTGAAAACTATATGTTTTGTGTCAAAGGCGTCAATGGGCCAGGGATGGAAGCTACAGTATATTATAGTTTTGTACAACAGTTTGGAAGACTCTCAATGTTGGTCCAATTGTGGGGTGTAGCTTAAGATTAAGAGGGTGTGCATCTCTAGAGACCCATGGCAAACATCTTAGAGGTGTCTTAGTCTGCAGGCCTTCGATTCCCACCCAGTATTTGTATTTTGTATGACAGTTCCAATCAAGGATTTGTGTTAAGTGAGTCACATAGTAGTAGAGTGTTAAATTTGGTAGGTTAATGCCTCCATCTGTCTTTGCAGTCAGAATTTGCAAGCTAATGTGGGATTTCTTCTCCGCCCAAATAATTCCCCTTATTATCGAGTTTGGTTGGGAGAAAAACATTTTGGGCAAGAGGATAGGTAAATTGTGGAACAAATATAATATCCTGGGCAAAACCATCATCTTCACCATAGCCACCCTTCCAAACCAAGAGAATGGTTTTATGTTCCAATGCTTCATGTCCTGTTGTAATTTGATGCCCATGAGTACTGTGCTTTCTTGACATCCCATGCTCTGCCCTGCTGCCCCCTGTGCACTGTTTATCTCAGGTTCGACCCACTATTGAGGCACCCATGTAGTGCAAGCTGGGGGTGGGGCTTTGTGTGGGTTGAGTGTGGGCAGGGACACAGGGGGCCCCATGATCTCCTGTTGCCCAAGGGCCCCATGAGTTGTGAGTCTGCCCCTGGCTTGGACTCAACCAAATCAGTAGAGATCCTGATTAGGCCAACACCAGAGATAACATTTGTAGATAATAATCCTGGAGGTAAGTTCTCTATATTAAAAATGCTTTGGCTTGCACTAATGTCTAATAACCAGGTTTATTAATTTTCTCCTCCAGGGTAGGGGAGTTCTTGTAAATACTTTTACAAGAACTTTTGTACAAAATACTTTTACTCTGACCTCTGGACCATTGTCTCCCCTATTTATCATGATTGATACTGTTATGCCATTTTCTTATGCCTGATCTACTGCTTTTGGCAGAGAACTGGGATCAGCATGAGGTGCCTCTAAGCTCCTTTCCAGTCTACAGTCAGGAAGATGGAAGAATATGGCTATGCGTCCTTCCCCATTACAATTGTAGCATATGATTGGTCCCCGGTTGCCATGAATTCTGAAATTGCATTTGCCTATTCCTCTTCCTTTCTGCTTCCCCATGTACATAACCTTGGGTTCGTTGTCTTTTTGGTTAATCCTGTTTTCTATGGATAACAGGATAGGCAGGACATATTGCCTGCCCCAGGCCTTGCTGTGAACAACTTTTCTTTCAACTGGGGTATTAAACCATCAAGAAATCGTTCACCAGTTGTGTAGATGGACTTGCAGTTTCTCCCATCTTCTCTTCCTCTATTTTAAGGTCTGCTTCCTCAGCCATATCACTTAACCATCTTCAATAAGCATCTGCAGATTCCTCTTTCCCTTGCTTAACATTCATAAATTCAGCATATCTGTTTTTTTCTTTATATTTGGAGCAATTTTTCCTTCAATTTTTCACAAATCTCCCGTCCATTAGCCATCCTATTTAGATTTTTGATGTCTACACCACATTCTTTAAGTATATAGCCGGGCATGTTGCTTCCCACTGCTTTAATAAGAATCTGATGTCAGTAGCAGAAGCCTCATATGCTTCCTGTGCAGCACTAAGTTTGTTTGCAAACCCAATTGGATTCTTTCTAGTATCTCCCAATTCCTCTAATGTGGCTCTCATTTCTTGGGGACTAAAAGATGTATGCCATTTAATTTGAGACTTGTTGTCAGCAGCATTACGTTCAAAAACGTATTGGGTTCTGACAGGAAAAACTGCCACAGATTGTTCTGTGACAGAGGCAAAAGGCGCAGCGTCTCCTCTCCTACTCTCTTCATCATGCTGTCACAATTTCGAAATGATGGTTTGCTTCAGAAGTTCAGAGTCTATCTATGTATTTATCTATTTCTTTCTATCAGTGGAGCGGGACCAGTTCATCCCTTCTTCTTTGACTGTATAGAAGTGAGGTTTTACTATATTGCCTCTAGCAAGACCAGCAGCGCGTGGTGGTTGTAGAGCTTTGTGTGTCCTATCCAGTTCCATACTGTGACATGGTATGTCAAGGATCAGACTTTTAATAAATTCTTGGACTGCCGGGTAAACTTCTCTAACAGATTCTGGTAGACCCCTGATTCTGAAATTATTGCATCGCGATCAATTTTCAAGGTCATCAATTTTGGAAAATGCTGTTTCTAGTTGGTTCTGGAGATCCTGTAATCGTAGCAGAGTTCTGGTTTATTCTGGAGACCGCTTGGTCTGATTTCTTCTTAATCACTTCTATCCTGGTACCTATTTTCTGTAAGTCAGTGTGGATAGAGGCTGTGATCTAGGCCGCAGTTTGGGACAGACCCCTGGTTAGCATTTTTGAAAATTCAGCCATCATGAAGAGAAGGTATGAGGGGGTGAGAGTGGGGTCATGGGCCTCATGGGATCCTGTATCCTGTATTGTCAGCAGTTCCTGCAATGTTGTCAGGCCAGGGCCTCCTAAGAGCCTGTGAACATTGGGTAATAGCCGGCTGCTCCATGGTTGACTGCTTGTGTTGCAACGCTGGAACGAGGGCTCAGACTGCTGCTGCTGTGGTGCAAGCTAGAAGGCTGGAGCGATGCTCCTGGGCTAGGCATCCATCATGGATGTTGCCGTGCATGCGCCTCTTCTGCACTTAGACTTTCAAATGATCCAGTGGCCGTCTTTCAAAGATAAGCCAGTTTAAAGAACAGATTGGCAGTATCACATTTATGTTCTGATTTATGCACTGCCATAGATGACATGCACAGAGGAAAACATACAAAAATAATAATAATCTCTCCGTACACAAAAGTCTCAGCTTCCCCTAAAAACCCAGATAATATACTGTAGCTGCTGTGACCCCACCCGTCCATCGATAGGTCATCCATTCCTTCATCCATTCCTTGTGTACCAAATTAGAGGATGTTCTCTATTTTGGTGGAGAACCTTCAAACTTTTCAGCTAAAAGTTTGTGATTCACAAACTTTATGGCCTCGTACACACGAGTAAATAGATTTGTTCAAAACGGTCTGTCCGACCAATTTGAACAAATCTGTCTGCTGGCATTTTGGTTTGCTCGTGTGTACACACGAGCAAACCAAAATCCCCGCCAGCAGACAGCGCGCTGACGTGTCGGTGACGTGGCGGTGAAAACATTTGGCGCGTGTGCGAGAAGACATGTCTGCTGGTTAGCGTACTAACCAGCAGACATGTCGGGCGGACGGGTTCCCAGCCGACAGATTTTAAAGCATGCTTTGAAATCTGTCGGGTGGCCAAATCCGTCTGTTTGCCCGTACACACGATCGAATCTGTCTGCTGAAACGGTCTAGCAGACCGTTTCCAGCAGACAGATTTGATCGTGTGTACGAGGCCTAAGAATCCCAGAGATTCCCCACAAATCTATGGTAGGTGCCGAACCTCATCCCTACAGCTTTATTTATAGAGCAATATTAATAATAATAATAATCAACATGACATTCTTTGCCATCCAACTTCTCATTTTTACTGTTTCACGTACAATATGTCATAATGGTAATTTTATAACCTTCACTTTCTACAGTGCTGACAAAGATGGATTCTGTGTATTTTAGGTTTGGCCTTTTTTTCTACTTTCTATAAGCAGATTCATATTCCAGTCTATCAGTAATAAATAACAGAATTATTCTTTATAAACCTGACACTCTCACAGCCTTCAGCTGAGTCATGAAGTCAGTGTCAGGATCCTGGGCTGCTGTCAGTGATGATGAGGAGGGAGAAGAGGAAAAAGTAATTGGAGTCTATCAGAGACTCGGCCATGTTGTCTTCAGATATCTACTTAGAATATTGTGGTTGTTGTCCTTGTGTGTGACCCCCTGCACATCCGACACCCAGAACTCTGCTCACCGCTGTGATATGACAATGAAGAATTATACATTTGAGTACAAGTATTCTCAGGATGGAGACATCATTATAGGAGGGATTTTCTCTGTACATTCTGTAGTGACACGGTGGGATCAGAAGGGAAGTCTTGTTAAACATCGCATGTGTGCAGCGTAAGTGAAATATGAAGTGTACATTTTCCAATCTGATCTACAGAGCTGTGTCTTTAGGAGATATGTGTGATAATGTGCATGACTCATTTAGTCTGTTACACTGAATTTATAAAAAATCTAAGTATATCCTTCAATGTGTTAGTGAACATCACGTATGGCCCATTCACAAAGTACGGGAAGGCTGGAATCTCTGTCAGTCTTGTATTTCTGTCCCTATTGTAGGTTTTTCCTCTCTTCCTGTCTGGTAAAACTCTAATCTGCAGGACAGGTATATTTTATTGTATTTTTTACAGAAAATATGTATTTGATAAACAGCTCCTCTCAAATCATAACAATTTTAAACTACCACCATTGTATTCTGCAGGGTCATTGCTTTCAGAAAATATATAATGTTTGGGGGATTTAACTAATTGTCAGGCATTTTAATATTTCACACAAAAGCTGCTCTGACAGTGAAAGGATTAAAGACAACGCAGTCACAGAACAATTCCCACCGATCGGTTCTTGTTGTGGACTGACAAATCCGTTGTATTTGTTAAATAAAATAACAAGGAATGGTGTCAGCCCTGCCAAATTTATTTAGTTAAACTAAAGAATAACATTATGTGTTATCCAGCGCTGTCTCCCTCAATGTCAAATATATTTGTGTGACAGCTGAACAACCAAAATATTGTGTCCCCACAACTGAAAAATGTTGGCTGCGCTTATCAAAATAAAAACCTAATCCTGCATTAGTGACATCAATACACATTACTTCAGAGTGTAACAAGAAAACATATAGTTTGTAGTAAATTTTCTTACACACGGTGCTCCTTAACCTCCCTGGCGGTATGATTCTGTCTGGAATTACGTACCAAAAGCGGTACAATTATTTTGCATGGAAATTTGGTGATATGTATTATGGGCCTGCAATTCTTAGTAATTACTTACTTAAACCTGACCAAAATAAGACTCTAGTAGACATTCCAGATGTGATAAATTGGAAACACAAACACATGAATTATAATCTGATAAATAATATAATTTTATTCAATAATACAAAGAAAAATTAAAGATATTAGTCAAACAAAGAAATTTAATACACATCCTGGGTGTGAAAAAGTTTGAAACATGGAATTTGACAAAGTCCGACGTTGCAATCTGGGCAATAGTACCTGGTTTCCTTTCGGATTTTTTTTCCATTTCCATCCTTCTTGGAACAGCAAACGACGCACATCCTGGTAGGCGCTAACTTTCGTGCGGTTGGCGGTACAAAGTCTACAAAATGACGACCTGTCAGGCGCTCTGGATTGCCAACGTCAACAGAGCGTCGTCCGGGTCTGTTAGCAGACACTGATGGCGTCGGGTGGTTGATAAAAATTTGCTCAGCCAGCTTCCATATAAAATCGCAATGAATAAGAGGTGTGTTCGTGTTTGCCTTATAAAGAATATACGCGTTCCAAAGACATTGTTCAAGGAGATGTCTGAAAATCTTTTTGTAGTACTTTTTTTGTTGTTTGCGCATCGCCGGGTAAAATGTCATCGCCTGATCGGCTCGGTCGACACCCCCCATCGTGTGATTGTAGTCGATCACTACTTGTGGCTTCAGCACATCTTTTCCGTGTTTTGTGCGGACCATGGTAGTGGAGGTGCTGTGCACGGTGCTCATGACACACACGTCCTTTTTGTCTCTCCATCTCATTGCCATCATTTTTCCCTTTTGGAAGGCAACCATCTCTCCTTTTTTCAATTTCTTCTTGCCAAATGTAGATGGCATGTCACGCCGGTTTGGCCTCACTGTACCATACCCATCCGTTTTGTTGAGGAGCAGAACCTCATAAAGTTCCGGTGACGTATAAAAATTGTCTGTTGTCACGCAATATCCCTGGTTCAGTAATGGGTCCAGCAGTGAAAGGACTGACGATGTGGCCATCCCATAGCGGCTGTACTTGGGATCGAACTTTGTACCTTTCCCGGTGTAAATTACCGCATTCCAAATATATCCCGTGGAAGATTCACATAGCATATAAAACTTTACGCCAAAGCGTGCCCTTTTGGACGCAATAAATTGGATCCAGCTTAGGCGTCCCTTGTAGGCCATCAGACTTTCGTCCACACTGACATCCCTTTCTGGCACGTAGGTCCGCTGGAAGTTGGCGACAATCATCTGGTACACCTCCCAGATTTTTTTGAGCTTGGGCGCAGGATGCGTGGCCTCATCAAACTCTTCGTTGTTGGCGAAGTGTAAGTTTTTCATAATCAGTGAAAAACGATACTCAGACATCACAGTCCCAAAAAATGGCGTGGCCAGCATCTTGTTGGTGGTCCAGTACCATTTCTGGAGCGGTTTGCCCACCACCCCTTGAAGGATGATGAGTCCTAGAAAGTTCCATATGTCCTCTTTAGTGACAGGTTCCCATTTTCTGGATCGGGAAAATCTGGCACGCAGAGTAGCAGATTGCTGATCGTGGTATTGATTGGTCTCTGTCACAATTTTTAAAATTACCTCCTCAGAAAGAAAGAGTTTCAGGTACGCCAGAGGGTTGTCACTCTCCACATCAACCTTCATCCCAGGAGATCCAGTGAATCGGAACCTCGGGGGCGCTGCCTGGTCCGCATCGCTGTTTATAGCGCACCAAGTGCGCACATCACTTATGTCAGGTGCGGGATCATCGGCGTTGTCACTTTCTGCATCAGTGTCGGTGTCAGAGCCGGATGACAAATCGCCCCACGACTCACTGTCGCTCTGTTCTGCGATCAACTCCGTTTCGCTGCCGCTGTCGCTGTCGCTCAGCAGATCAAAAATCGCATTCGTAGGACAGCGCTTTTTAGATGCCATTTTCAAAGGGTTTTGAAAGGTTTTATTATATATATTATTATATATGGCAAGGGGCACTGAAAGGGCACTGTGTCAGATTCCAAGGTGATACAGTGTAATCCTCTCAGATTACATTGTATCACCTAGTTTTTATGTGTTTGTGTTTGTGCACATTTGAATTTCCCTCCCAGTTCCGCTCCCATGCACCATTGCGGTGCAGGGAACGGAACCAGGAAGTCAGGTGACCGGTGGATGGCGCGGCTGGGATCTCGGCGGCGATCACAGCAATGAGAGATCATCGCTGGATCGCCTGGAGACGGTAAGGAACGCTGCTGCTGCTGGCGCTGGCTCTGCACATACACCCCGAGCGCGACTCGTGGATAACGATCGCTACAGGAAATACCAACCCCGAGTCGCGCTCGGGTTTACCGTCAAGGAGGTTAAATATGATCCTCTGTAACCTTCACCCTACGTGGGTTCAATACGGCATACATGTGCGTCAATCCCCAGCACCGTTTCACCACTGCGCTCACCTAAATCATAGACCTGTGTAGGTCCGATCTCATCTTCCCCAACTTGGGTATGTGTGTTCTTCTCCTCCTTTCCCCTCTCCGAGTTATGCTAGAGGTTTTATGTGAGCTGTGTGGAGTAACTTATTTTTGTATCCGTTTCCCCTCGATCAAAGCTAACAAGCTCCCAATGTAAAGTATTTAAAAACACACAGAATTTAATGAACATATCCACTTACATCTAAGATAAAAACTGTGCATTCAATCTCAATCTCCAGCGGGGTCGCGGCTCCCATGTGCTGCCTGCGCTACGTCACCCAACGCGTATCGCCACTACCATGTGACTTCTTCCAGGGTCAAAGATCAGGTGACCACGCATATGGGTTTTAAAAAGCTGACACTCAACACCTGACCTTTGACCCCTGAGGAAGTCACCTATTGGGTTTTTACATTGGATCATGTTGGTCATTTTTGCTTTTTCATAGAACTTGTTATGTGTCCGTTCTTGAAGAAGTGAAGTTGATCCACAAAACGCATAAAGCATATGGGATGCAGTCATGTCCCTAATATCCAGTTTATTTTTCACCTTCATACAGCAATTTTTCCAATTGATCTTATGATATTCAGTATTTATGGTTTACATTACCGGTACTGCAATATGTCACCATATGATCTATGCCCATATATTATTACACTAGAACTAGATGTATGCACCACTATATGACCCGTGTGTACACATATGAAATGTTGTTATGCCATTTTGTGATGTGTATATATATATATATATATATATATATATATATATATATATATATATATATAAAATAAATGTTTTATTATCTAGTTATGTATCAATTGCTATGTGCCATGTCATGTTTTGATGATAATAAGCCTTTTTTTATTTTTTCAAGTTGTTGGTCCTATGGAGCAATACTCATGGCCACCAATCCCACCATAGATCTGTAGTTGCAATGTGTTCTAGCTTTTGCCATAAAGAATTTCCGCTTGAATCCTTGTCCTGTAGACCAATGCAAAACTCTCCATGTCCTGCAGGGTTTACAAGAGAGAATACAGACATCTCCTGGCTTTTATATTTGCTATTGATGAGATAAATGGCAGTCCAGATATTCTTCCCAACATAACTCTGGGATACCATGTGTATGATTCTTGTGGACATGTGAATAAAGCTATAAAAGACGTTCTACAGATATTGTCTGGACATACAAAGGAAGCTCCAAATTATTCCTGTATGGAGCGGGGTGCCCTGGCTGGTTTCATTGGAGATCTCAATTCTGACACCACTCTCCAAATGGCCCAGCTGCTGAATCTATATGGTTACACCCAGGTAAGAAAAGATGAATTTCCTATAATATTTAACGTTAGGACAGCGAGTTGTCTTATGGTGAGGTACAAAAGGGTACAAATAATCCTTGTGCAAAACCGTTGTAAAGTATAAGATTGTTCTAAAAAAAGAAGGCAGTGCTGTGTAGGGATGGGCCAATGGTTCAGTCCAATCTTTGGCTTTTATGGTATTTGGACAAATGCGTTAACTTGTGCCCATTCAGTCCCCTAATGATCATACCCTATATTACCAAAAGTATTGGGACACCTGCCTTTACAGGCACATACATTTAAATGGCATCCCAGTCTTAGTCCGTAGGGTTCAATAATGAGTTGGCACCACCCTTTGCAGCTTTAACAGCTTCAACTCTTCTAGGAAGGCTGTCCACAAAGTTTAGGAGTGTGTCTAT
Organism: Rana kukunoris; assembly: GCA_029574335.1. Lineage (NCBI taxonomy): Eukaryota > Metazoa > Chordata > Amphibia > Anura > Ranidae > Rana > Rana kukunoris. The sequence goes on from CM056049.1 coordinate 14,436,592, forward strand.
GGAAATGTTTGACCATTCTTCTCCTGCTTGGTACACCCCTGCAATTGGGGTACCCCCTACCACCACCCTACCACTCACCCCCACTCCATCCATAACCTAATAACATCTAATTGGGTACACCCCCCTCCCCAGTCCCCCCTTAGGTTACCAACACCGTTTTTTCAGCATTGATCCAGGGTTACATCCGATCGCCCCCAGAGGGTTAGGAAGGAATTTTTTCCCCTGCCACGGCATATTGGCATAGCACAGACAGGGTTTTTTCGCCTTCCTCTGGATCAAACAGGGAAGTAGGATTCAGTGAATCGTCCTTCCCATCATTATTGAAACCCCCCCTGATAGTCATCGCCCCCCCCCCCCAGTGATTCGGCGACTATGACTAATCTGAGATACTCTGCAGCAACCATTTGGGGACTAAAGCCATTTGCCTCAATATTACCCACCACCACCTAAAAAGCCCTAAGGACCGAACAACTGTTTAGAATCGATCGACGATCAGCAGTCAAATACTACACCCGCTTATCCCAACCAAAGTGTATATCATGCTCTTTGGTCAATACAAGGTCGGCAGTAAGACACAGACTAGAAATCCATGATCTTATCCTTCAATGCGATTTAGACAGTCTCTTTATTACAGAAAGCTGGCTTACAGCCGACTGTAACACCATTCTAGGTGAACTGGTGCCAGAAAATTATTGCATGATAACAGAAAACAGAGTGGGGCAAAGAGGAGGAGGCATGGCGGTGATCCACAAGAGTCACCTCATGATCACTAAACCAGTCCTTCAAAACTCACTTCCATTCATGGAAACGCTCTCTCTGCAACTTCAAACAAATCCCCAAGAGACCAATCATATTCTACTCTGCTATAGACCACCGGGTCCAAAATCGCAGCTTCTCTCTTCATTAACAGAGTTCATCTCCACTTATACCCTAAACAGCAAACATCTTTTGCTGCTTGGGGATTTCAACATTTTTGGCCAACTCCTCACAGGATCCCGTGGCCGAAGCTTGCATTGACCACTTGGAAGGACTAGGTCTGCAGCAGCTAGTATGTGGGCCCACACATGCTTCAGGTCACACGCTCGATCTTATTTTCAGACAAGATCTGGAAATAAAAATTCTGAAAAATGAGCCGTTACCATGGACAGACCACCATGTAATCAAATTCATAATTATCAAAAACACCCCTTTAACAAAAACATCAAAACCATTGACAACGCTCTGGACGAGATCTCAGAAGAAGCTCCATTCTGAGCTCTTCAAAACAACATTCGGGAACAAAATAAAAACAATCCAATCTCATCAATCAGCCACTGAAACCCTGGATGTCATCAACACAGCTCTACTACAGTCAGCTGACTTAGTAGCGCCCAAACGCAAAACCTGCATCTGAAAAAACAACTTCAGCTGGTTTAACGACCAGCTGTCATTGCTAAAACAACAGCGCAGAAGAGCGGAAGCAGCCTGGAAAAGAAGCTCTTCAGATGAAAACCACACCATCTATAAGGTAATAACCAAAAAATACCACAAAGAAATTTTCAATGCCAAAAAAAATCATTTATCCAATATCATCACTAATGCCCCAAACCGCCCCCGCAAACTCTTCAATTTAGTTACCCAGACCATGAATCCAGTGTGTCTGGAAGCTCCCAATTCTGATACCCAAGAATTTTGCAATGAGTTATCGGATTATTTTGTTAACAAAATTGAAAAGATCCATGAAAGCATTCAGCAAAACAGTACCCCCCTCAACCTCCCCTAAATCGTACGCCCAATTCCCACATAAATTGCCCGCAATCAACAATGTTTACTTTAAAACCAATCGCCATCAAGGCCACAAAAAATATCATAGGCACCCTGCGAAATACCACAGCGCCTAATGATATCATCCCCACCAAACTGCTGAAAGAATGCTCCGATATTCTGGCACCGCCTATCACGCAGCTTATAAACCAGTCATTGAAGGAAGACATAGTGCCCACCCCATTGAAACAAGGCATAATTAAACCCATTTTAAAGAAAAAAAAGATCAAAACCTCTTTTGAGTTCAAATGAGATGTGGACAAACGAGCGCCCAGAGCCGATTCAGTTCACATGTGCAGCGCTATATAAGTTTTTCACTCACTCATTCTTCCAGAAGTGCATTTGTGAGGTCAGACGCTGATGTTCGACAAGAATGCCTGGCTCACAGTCTGCACTCTAATTCATCCCAAAGGTGTTATTTTGGGTTGAGGTCAAGACACTGTGCAGGTCAGTCAAGTTCCTCTAGAAAATGAATTCCATACATAATTCAATGTGAAAAAAGTCCTTAAAAGGTAAACATAACTTTGTGTAAAAAGTCCAACATATAGTCAGATCTAGCATGTGCATCAAAATCTAGCGAAGAACTTTAATAGAAGATCCACCAATAACATAAGGAAAGATTAAACTCAAGTAGGTGTACACCTATTGAGTCAATCTGGCTTTGTAATATGATGTACCAAAGATGATTCACGTTCACTTTATGAACACGGCCTCCAGAGGGGTGTTTGAGATGATGGATGTCAGATTGTAATCAGAACCGACTCACGGTCAAACCATTCAAATAAACAGAAGAAGAAAAAGGAAGGCACATATTGTAATTCCGTAAAAGTACGAAGTATTTAATATTTAAACAAATGTAATACACTCCCATTTTCCATGATAAAAAAGCGCTTATAAAAAGACAGTGTAATCAGCATGGTGGCTGACGCATTTTGCCTGATGAGGCATCATGTGGGGTGCTGCACGACTGTAATGGCTGTCTATTTATATATAAAAGATATCCCCTTAATGATTATCAGTTCCTTCTGCCATACTGTGCTAATTGTGAACTCACTACTGGTTTCAGTCAAGATGGCACTGCCGTGAGCATCTCAAGCCTCGTTTTTGTGAAACCGGAAACGGAAGTGACGCAAAAACCGTGATAAGCGGTTTATACTAGATAGAGTACAAACCGATTATCATGGCAAAATGCGTTGGATACACCATGCTGATTCCACTGTCCTTTTATAAGTGCTTTTTTATCATGGAAAAATGGGAGTGTATTACATTTGTTTAAATATTAAATACTTTGCTACTTTTACGGAATTACAATATGTGCCTTCCTTTTCCTTCTTCTGTTTATTTGAATGGTTTGACCGTGAGTCGGTTCTGATTACAATTTGACATCCCCTCTGGAGGCCGTGTTCATGTAGTGAACCTGAATCATCTTTGGTACATCATATTACAAAGGCAGATTGACTCAATCGGTGTAAACCTACTTGAGTTCAGTCTTTCCGGTAAGAGACTGGTGTTATTGGTGGATCTTCAAGCTTCGCTGGATTTTGATGCACATGCTAGATCTAACTAATTGTCACTTATTGTTGGACTTTTTTTACACAAACTTCTGTTAACCTTTAAGGACTTTTTTCACATTGGTTTATTTATGGACAATGATATGGGATTCATTTTATTCTAATGTCACTTTATTTTTTATTTATTTTTTAACAATACTTTATTATTGCTCATTTGTTAGCAACTACACTTTCCATACACATTTTCTCATTTGTGCAAATTGATCCACTGCTGTGCTGGCTGCTTTTCTGTTTTACAAACAGTGCGATGTATGCATTCCTAGAGTTCACATTTGTTGGAAGTCAAGTTCCTTCACCCCAAACTTGCTCTTCCGTGTCTTTATGGACCTTGCATTGTGCACTGGTGTGCAGTCATGTTGGAACAGGAAGGGGCCGTCCCCAAACTGCTCCCACAAAGTTGGGAGCATGAAATTGACCAAAGTGTCTTGGTATGCTGACATCTTAAGAGTTCCCTTCACTGGAACTAAGGGGACAAGTCTAACCCCTGAAAAAACGACCCCACACCATAATCCCCCCTCCGCCAAATGATTTTGACCACAAAGCAAGGTCTATAAAGACATGAATGAGTGTGTTTGGGATTGATGAACTTGACTGGCCTGCACAGAGTCCTGACCTCAATTGAAAAGACACCTTTGGGATGAATTAGAGCTGAGACTGTAAGCCAGGCCTTCTCGTCCAACATCAGTGGCTGACCTCTCAAATGTACTTCCGGAAAAATTGCCAAACATTCCCATAGACACGCTCCTTAATTTTGTGGGCAGCCTTCCCAGAAGAGTTGAAGCTATTAAGGTTTTGTTCTGTACATTTGGATAGTAAGGCCTCGTACACACGATCAAATCTGTCCGCTGGAAACGGTCCGCTGGACCGTTTCAGCAGACAGATTCGATCGTGTGTACGGCCGAGCCGACGGATTAGGCCACCCGACAGATTTCAAAGCATGCTTTGAAATCTATCGGGTGGAATCCGTCCGCCCGACATGTCTGCTGGTTAGTACACTTACCAGCAGACATGTCGTCCCGCACCACCGCCGAATGGATTCGGCGCATGCGCGGAAGTGTTTTACTTCCTGGTGCGGTGACGTGGCGGCGTCAATGTCACCGCCACGTCACCGACACTTCGGCGCGCCGTCTGCTGGCGGGGATTTTGGTTTGCTCGTGTGTACACGCGAGCAAACCAAAATCCCAGCAGACAGATTTGTTCAAATCTGTCGGACGGACAGATTTGAATAAATCTGTCTGCTCGTGTGTACGAGGCCTTAGGCCTCGTACACACGAGGGGATATGTCCGCTGAAAACGGTCCGAGTGACCGTTTCAGCAGACATCTCCGCTCGTGTGTATGGGCTAGCGGACAGATTTGTCCACCCGACAGATTTCAAAGCATGCTTTGAAATCTATCGGGTGGAATCTGTCCGCCCGACATGTCTGCTGGTTAGTACACTTACCAGCAGACATGTCGTCCCGCACCGCCGCCGCGCCGCCGTCGAATGGATTGGGCGCATGCGCAGAAGTGTTTTACTTCCTGGTGCGTGACGTAGCGGTGACGTGGCGGCGTCAACGTCACTGCCGCATCACCGACACGTCACCGCGCCGTCCGCCGGCGGGGAATTTGATCCGATGGTGTGTAAACGCCATCGGATCAAACTCCAGATCGGACATATCCGATGGAAATGGTCTGCGGACCGTTTTCATCGGATATGTCCGATCGTGTGTACGAGGCCTTAGAGTTTCACATTATTTATACAGACAGTTTTCTATCTTTCTAGATCAGTTATGGAGCCAGAGATACTTTACTGAGTGATAGAAAGATGTATCCAAACTTTTTTCGGACAGTTCCGGATGATGAGATGCAATATGTGGCCATAGCAAAGTTACTGGAAAGGTTGAAGTGGAACTGGGTCGGGATCCTTACATCTGATGATGAATACGGAGAGAGGGAGATCCGACAACTCAGCAAACATTTATCTAATCATGGAATTTGTATTGAGTTCAAGATTCTGGTGTCTAAAGAGAATTATAATAAAATTCCTCCAGAGCTGCGGACCTCAACTACGGAAGTCCTTATTATTTGTGGCTCACTTAGTCTGACTTATTACAAGTTTTTGGATAATAATGTCCCTTATTACACGGAGAAAACATTTATTATACCAGATTCTTGGTCAATGAGTGAAGTGTTTTTTCCTCTCAGTAACTGCAGCTTGGTGTTTACATTCCCCCTTCTCTACATAAAGGGATTGCTGGAATATTTTCGTAGTATTTATCCATCCAGCCGCCCAAATGACCCCCTGATGGAGGATATTCTCATAACTCAATGTGGCTGCTTTTCGAATAACCAAATGAAAAATGTCCTTATTCCACTCGTACATAGATTACCTCTTAGGGACTGCGGTCCGAAGATACTTCGACTTAATTTATATTATCCTGATGAGAAAATATCCTATAGAGTGTATATTGCAGTCTACATTTTGGCTCAAGCATTACATGACATGGATTTCTTATTTAAAATAAATAACAAAAAATCTGAAATAAATCCACACACACTAAAGTATAAGGTGAGAGCGTCCAATGAAAGTTTACTTGTCCCTTTTTACTCGGTCAGTTCAGTACTGGAACACAATGTGCCCAGACAAAGATTACACCCAGTTTAGGGTCATGTTCGGTGCTGGTGCAAGGATTTGACACCCTAGACAAATCTTTGTTTTGCCGCCCCCACATTGGCTCCACCCCTGACTCTAACCCCTGTGGCCTGTCCATGTATAAATTGGAGGTACCAACCTGACATCACGCAGCGTATGTTAACACGCAAAAAGAAAACCACATATCAACGCGGATAGGTTACTCCAGTACACCGTGTGAAGAGAAGAGCTCCCAGGACAGGACAGATCCCAGCATACCTGGGCTGATATGACATTGTCAGTCATGGTCACCCCAGGATGGTGCTGGAAATGAATGGAAGGAAAGTTTTCATGTACTGTACAGGGAGGAGGAGGCTCACCTTGTCCCATTCCTCATCAGCCTGATACAGCCCCGTGTCCTCCTGCTCCCGTGTCCTCCTGCTACACCCCGTCTTCCTTCCACCTATCTCTTCCAACACTGACCACCGCCGCCGGGAAAACAAAGCACAGCCAGGGAGACATCAGAAGACTGGCGACATGTGAAGGGCTCACCTCTGTCTATTTCCACACAGTGTTGCCACCTGCTGGTGTGATAGGAGAAGGCGTGGAGAGTGCAGTGATAGTGAGGGAGTTCTATCACAAAACAGTGCAATGATCAAACATCCTGTACATTACAACCTCCTGGAAGCATTGGGTGCCATGGTTGTATGAGACAGGCAACCCACTTTCACTGAGCTTGCACTCGGTGCAGGTTGCACCACACTGTTTACAGGTGGCAACCCTGACTGATTTGCGCTCTAGGCCAGTGTCTACACCAGTTTGAGACCCCTGCCCTAAACACTATACAGTATATTTTCTGAAAGCAGAGGCCCTAGAGAAACAATGTTTGCAGTATCTTTTTTCTCTGTCACATGATATTAGTGCAATGGTTTACCAATCATACACAAGTAATATATTACCCACTTATTTGGTAAAATATAAAATATGAGGTTTCACTGAATAAATAGATAGCCGGTATGTCAAGTCAAAAAAAATGACCGTCACCTCTGAAATGTTGACAAACTTTAGTACCTTTGCTTTCCATAGGTAATGTTTTCGGAAAATGTTACATGGCACATCAGTATTTAGGGTGTAAAATGTTCCAGCACATGTTCCCTCACCACCAAAACGCCCCCATACCAGTGGGTAGAGGTTCCTCTCCCCCAAAACAGCAGACACATTTAAAATGAGCTCCGCCCACACAGCCATGTCATTCATTCACAAGGATCTATGAAGAATAAACTTCAAATAAAGTCCTGTCTTCTATTGTGGCAGACAGAATTGAGTTATCAATGGACTGTGGTTGTGCCAATTAGTGCACTCATATAGTTACATAGTAGGTAAGGTTGAATAAAGACAATAGTCCATCCAGTTCAACCTGTGTAGGTGTGTCAGTGCCTATATTCATTTCTCACATCCCTGTATGTTGTGTTCTTTAAGATGCAAATACAAAGTCTTTTTAAAATCTCCATACTCTGGGATGACAGCACCAATTGTGGAAGAAAGTTCCACATCCTTATTGCCCTGACAGTGAAAAACCCCTGTGCAGTTTAAGGTTAAACCGCTTCTTCACCAATCTCATTGTGTGGCCCTGTGTCCTCTATCACTCCTTGAGACTGAAGAGTTTCTCTCCTATGCTGGGATCACATAGTTACATAGTTAGTCAGGTTGAAAAAAGACACAAGTCCATCCAGTTCAACCATAAAAAAATAAACAAACAAAAAAAAAAAAAAAAACACAGTACATCACATACACCCAACTCCATACCCACAGTTGATCCAGAGGAAGGCAAAAAAAAACAGTAGAGCATGATCCAATTTGCTACAACAGGGGAAAAACAATCCTTCCTGATCCCCCGAGAGGCAATCGGATTTACGCTGGATCAACTTACCTACACATCTTAGTACTCGGTTATATTATGTTTGTGGTCAGAGTCTTCGAGTATGGAATGTGATCACCCTAGCAACCAAGGCCTGAGGTGTGCCTTGGCCTAGCTGGTCGGTATGCCTAGAAGAGGGCATACCCTGAATATGAGAATGAGAAAAAGTACAAAGAGAAATGGTGTGTGAAACTGGGGGAACGGGTGGGTGGGAAACCAGAAATGGCGCCAACCCAAACCTGATGTGGGGAGGAGCCTTAAGTACTCACCAGACTCCTCCCACAAATGCAGGCTAACCTACGGCAAGCCTTAATACTTGTGGTCAGAGTCTTCGAGTATGGAATGTGATCACCCTAGCAACCAAGGCCTGAGGTGTGCCTTGGCCTAGCTGCCTAGAAGAGGGCAAAAGACACATGTGTAGGTGAAGAAGGGTAGAGAACACACCGTCTAGTGGAGTAGCGTGCGCCTGAAAGGCAAGCATACAAGAAACCGTTATGACAGGAGAACCCACCGACCCATGACTTGAGACACAAGGAAACCTCTATGGAACCTGCGAACCGCTCAGAACTTATTGACCCATTAACGATGGAACGAGCCTGATGCCCAAGACAACCCCACCATAAGGAATGAACTACTTGTGACCAGAGGATGCATGGGGGAAATGGAGCAAGGGCCAAGCGGATTGAAAACCTTCAACCAGGCAATACCCGTGCTGATGTAGGGAAGTGAGAGGGTAAGTTGCAAAAAAAGGACAACAGGCAGGAGACTGAGTGTCAGCTACCTGAAAAAGCGAATAAGGCCGATGCACTGGAAATAGCATTGTGGCACCTGGGAACCAAGCCAGACTCAGATTGGGAACATAACTAGCAAACAAGACAACAGATCACCAGACATGCAACGATCACAACCCCCTCGGCACCTACCTAAGAAGGAGAACATGAGCAGGAACATCGAGACCACTGCGCGTGAATGAACCAAGACTGCCCCCCCACCCCTATGTGAAAGTTAAATGCGCCCGAGTAACCTGCAGCGCAGACACAGGTGATAACTGAACCCTCAGGGCTGGTGAACCCACGGAGTGTGGTGGGTAGTCGTATAGGTGTAAGAATGAACGTGCATCGTATGATGTATGGTATACGGGCGAGAAGATTGTGGGCGACAATCATTAAAAACGAAACCTCAGCCCGTATGGATCTGTAGACGTGACAGATCCCGAGATTCGAATGCTAGCTAACTAACCCAGTTGCAACATGACAAAGAACAATGAGACACGATAACCAACAAACAACAACCACGCCATGACAGACAATACGACCGTCATGCTGGGGCAGAAATGACAGAAACGTGCGACTGGGGCAGAAATGACAGAAACGTGCGACTGGGGCAGAAATGACAGAAACGTGCGACTGGGGCAGAAATGACAGAAACGTGCGACTGGGGCAGAAATGACAGAAACGTGCGACTGGGGCAGAAATGACAGACAACCGATCACCAGACAAGCAACAACCCCCCCCCCCCCCTGGCACCTTACCTAAGTTCGGGAACATGAGCGGGAACATCGAGACCACTGCGCGAGAATGAATTAAAAGACGGCACCCCAACCCTATGTGATTGGTAAATGAGCCCGAGTAACCTGCAGCCCAGACATAGGCGATAACCGAACACTCAGGACTGGTGAACCCACAGAGCGTCGTGGGTAGTCGTACAGGTGTGAGAATGAAAGTGCATCGTATGACGTATGGTATACGGGCGAGAAGATTGTGGGCGACAATCATTAAAAACGAAACCTCAGCCCGTATGGATCTGTAGACGTGACAGATCCCGAGATTCGAATGCTAGCTAACTTACCCAGTTGCAACATGACAAAACAATGAGACATGATAACCAACAAACAACAACCACGCCGTGACAGACAGACGACATGACCGACATGCTGGGGCAAAATGACAGAAACGTGCGACTGGAGCAAAAATGACAGAAACGTGCGACTGGAGCAAAAATGACAGAAACGTGCGACTGGAGGGCTGGGCCAGAAACGCAGAGACTGGAGGGCTGGGCCAGAAACGCAGAGACTGGAGGACTGGGCCAGAAACGCAGAGACTGGAAGGCTGGGCCAGAAACGCAGAGACTGGAGGGCTGGGCCAGAAACGCAGAGCCTGGAGGGCTGGAATGCTATGAGGGTAAGCCCCTGGGGACAGTAACCCCCCGGAAATGCTATGACCGAAATTTTGGGCCAGAACCGCTGTGACAGAAATGGTGGGCCAGAAACGCTATGACAGAAATCGTGGGCCAGAAACGCTATGACAGAAATCGTGGGCCAGTACTCGTGGGCCAGTATTCGTGGGCCAGTACTCGTGGGCCAGAACGTTGTGACAGAAATCGTGGGCCAAAAAACGCTATGACTGAATTGTGGGCCAGCAATGCTATGAATGAAATCGTGGGCCAGAAACGCTATGACTGAAATCGTGGGCCAGAAACGCTATGACTGAAATCGTGGGCCAGAAACGCTATGACTGAAATCGTGGGCCAGAAACGCTATGACTGAAATCGTGGGTCAGAAACGCTATGACTGAAATCGTGGGTCAGAAACGCTATGACTGAAATCGTGGGTCAGAAACGCTATGACCGAACTTGTGGGCCAGAGACGCTATGACAGAAATCGTGGGCCAGAAACGCTATGACTGAAATCGTGGGTCAGAAACGCTATGGCAGAACTTGTGGGCCAGAGACGCTATGACAGAAATCGTGGGCCAGAAACGCTATGACTGAAATCGTGGGCCAGAAACGCTATGACCGAACTTGTGGGCCAGAGACGCTATGACAGAAATCGTGGGCCAGAAACGCTATGACTGAAATCGTGGGCCAGAAACGCTATGACAGAACTTGTGGGCCAGAAACGCTATGACAGAAATTGTGGGCCAGAAACGCTATGACTGAAATCGTGGGCCAGAAACGCTATGACTGAAATTGTGGGCCAGAAACGCTATGACTGAAATCGTGGGCCAGAAACGCTATGACCGAACTTGTGGGCCAGAAACGCTATGACTGAAATTGTGGGCCAGAGACGCTATGACAGAAATCATGGGCCAGAAACTCTATGACTGAAATCGTGGGCCAGAAATGCTATGACAGAACTTGTGGGCCAGAAACGCTATGACTGAAATCGTGGGCCAGAAACGCTATGACTGAAATTGTGGGCCAGAAACGCTATGACTGAAATCGTGGGTCAGAAACGCTATAACTGAAATCGTGGGTCAGAAACGCTATGACTGAAATCGTGGGTCAGAAACGCTATGACTGAAATCGTGGGTTAGAAACGCTATGACCGAACTTGTGGGCCAGAGACGCTATGACAGAAATCGTGGGCCAGAAACGCTATGACTGAAATCGTGGGCCAGAAACGCTATGACTGAAATTGTGGGCCAGAAACGCTATGACTGAAATCGTGGGCCAGAAACGCTATGACCGAACTTGTGGGCCAGAAACGCTATGACTGAAATTGTGGGCCAGAGACGCTATGACAGAAATCATGGGCCAGAAACTCTATGACTGAAATCGTGGGCCAGAAATGCTATGACAGAACTTGTGGGCCAGAAACGCTATGACTGAAATCGTGGGCCAGAAACGCTATGACTGAAATTGTGGGCCAGAAACGCTATGACTGAAATCGTGGGTCAGAAACGCTATAACTGAAATCGTGGGTCAGAAACGCTATGACTGAAATCGTGGGTCAGAAACGCTATGACCGAACTTGTGGGCCAGAGACGCTATGACAGAAATCGTGGGCCAGAAACGCTATGACAGAACTTGTGGGCCAGAGACGCTATGACAGAAATCGTGGGCCAGAAACTCTATGACTGAAATCGTGGGCCAGAAATGCTATGACAGAACTTGTGGGCCAGAAACGCTATGACAGAAATTGTGGGCCAGAAACGCTATGACTGAAATTGTGGGCCAGAAACGCTATGACTGAAATCGTGGGCCAGAAACGCTATGACTGAAATTGTGGGCCAGAAACGCTATGACTAAAATCGTGGGCCAGAAACGCTATGACCGAACTTGTGGGCCAGAAACGCTATGACTGAAATTGTGGGCCAGAAACGCTATGACTGAAATCGTGGGCCAGAAACTCTATGACTGAAATCGTGGGCCAGAAATGCTATGACAGAACTTGTGGGCCAGAAACGCTATGACCGAACTTGTGGGCCAGAAACGCTATGACAGAAATTGTGGGCCAGAAACGCTATGACTGAACTTGTGGGCCAGAAACGCTATGACTGAAATTGTGGGCCAGAAACTCTGCGCCAGAAATCGGGGGCCAGAAATAGTAAGCCAGATAACGAGGGCAGAAATGGTAGGAGAGAAATGCTGAGTCTGACGCGTTGAGGCCGAAATGCCATGACAGGAAACCTGGGGAAGAAAAGGTATGAGAGAAACGGTGAGTCTGAAATGCGGAGCCTGTAAACTGAAGCGGAAATGTGATAACAGAACCCCGGGGCAGAAACGCTGAGGGAGAAACGCTGCGCCTGAACGCTAAGGCAGCAATGCAAAGACAGAATCCTGGGCAGATGGAAATGCTAAGACGGAAATACTGCGACTGAACCGCTGAGGCCGAAAAAAAATAATAATGACAGAAACGCTGAGACTGCAACGCAATGACAGAATCCTGGGGCAGTCAATGCTGAGACTGGACCAATGAGGCAGAAATGCACAGACAGAAAACCTAGGGCAGCAGCGCTACTGGCTATGAGAATGCTGATACTGAAAGAGAATGGACAGAAACACTTATGAGAAAGCTGAGACTGAACTGCAAAGACAGAAAAACGTGGGGCAGAAACACATGACAGAAAACGTGGGGCAGAAACGCATGACAGAAAAACGTGGGGCAGAAACGCATGACAGAAAACGTGGGACAGAAACGCATGACAGAAAAACGTGGGGCAGAAACGCATGACAGAAAAACGTGGGGCAGAAACGCATGACAGAAAACGTGGGGCAGAAACGCATGACAGAAAAACGTGGGGCAGAAACGCATGACAGAAAACGTGGGACAGAAACGCATGACAGAAAAACGTGGGGCAGAAACGCATGACAGAAAAACGTGGGGCAGAAACGCATGACAGAAAAACGTGGGGCAGAAACACATGACAGAAACCCTGCGGCAGAAACGCATGACAGAAACCCTGCGGCAGAAATGCATGACAGAAACCCTGCGGCAGAAACGCATGACAGAAACCCTGCGGCAGAAACGCATGACAGAAACCCTGCGGCAGAAACGCATGACAGAAACCATGTGGCAGAAACGCATGACAGAAACCCTGCAGCAGAAACGCATGACAGAAACCCTGCGGCAGAACGCAGGGCAGAACGCATGACAGAAACGCGGGGCAGAACGCATGACAGAAACGCAGGGCAGAACGCATGACAGAAACGCGGGGCAGAACGCATGACAGAAACGCGGGGCAGAAATGCATGACAGAACTGAAAATAGCCTGAACACAGACAGGATGCACAGACAACTAGCAGTTTGTGATGGAATGTACCAGCGTGACCCTGAGAGCCATGGGATGACAGTCCCCTCCCACCCCCCAATGCTGCCAACATGAACCCAGAAGAAATATGACAACCCCTCCTGAACTGCTGCCAGTGTGACCCTGGGAGCTGAGGGGTGGACATCCCCCCCCATGCCGCCCACGTGACCCTAGGATGAGTGACCTTCCCCCCCCTCGCACCTGCATGGACTGACAGGATGGATGCCCCCCCCCCCCAGGAGTAGCAGCGTGCACCAGGAGAAGTGATGAACGGATGGATAAAGACGCCCCCCAGAGATGTAATGATGGATGGATGGATGGCCCCCCTTCCAAACAGCGAGCGGCCAAGGAGTGGATGCAGCCCCAGGCAAGGCAGGCGTGCGGATGACCCCCCTCCCCCCGGCATGAGAACCGGGAGCAGCAGTGGGCGGCTCCCTCTATGCTGGATGGTACCACAGGCAGTAAGCTGGTGGCCGAACCCCCTCCCCCCGTGAACCTCGGGTGCAGCCGCGGGCGGCTCCCTCCATGCTCGATGGAGCAATGAGCAGGTGGATGCCCCCCCCCCTCCCGGTGTGAACCCCGGTGGAAGCGGCGGGTGGCTCCCTCCACGCTCGATAGAGCAAATGAGCAGGCTGATGACCCCCGTGAACCCTGGGAGAAGCGGGCGGGTAGCATGCGGAGAGTAGAGAGTGTCCTCCCCCCTCTGATTGAGCCCGGAAGTGATGGGGTGGACGAAAGAGCGGGCGGGCAGTCCTGCATGATACCGCCTTTACCCGGGGGAGTGGGTTGGTGGATGGCTGGCTCCCGATCCCCCCCCCCATGCCGCTCGGTGATCGCACAGTGAGAAGCAGCCCCCCCCCTTCCGGATTAATGGAGGAATGTGGACGGCGGGCAGCCCCCCACATGACTGCCGGTACGGTGGATAGGATAGGTGATGAGCGGGAGCCCCCCTCCCTCAACCCGGCATGCCCGCAGGAACAATGGATGCCTGGTGTGAGCCACAAGGCGGCTGCTTCTCAGCCAAACCAGAAATGGCGCCAACCCAAACCTGATGTGGGGAGGAGCCTTAAGTACTCACCAGACTCCTCCCACAAATGCAGGCTAACCTACGGCAAGCCTTAATACATATTTTGAAATAATCAATGCCTTTCTTAACCACTTAAGTGCCGGACCAAAATGCAGGTAAAGGACCTTGCCCCTTTTTGTGATTCGGCACTGCGTCGTTTTAACTGACAATTGCGCGGTCGTGCGACGTGGCTCCCAAACAAAATTGGCGTCCTTTTTTCCCCACAAATAGAGCTTTCTTTTGGTGGTATTTGATCACCTCTGCGGTTTTTATTTTTTGCGCTATAAACAAAAATAGAGCGACAATTTTAAAAATAATGCAATATTTTTTACTTTTTGCTATATAAATATCCCCAAAAAATATATAAAAAAACATTTTTTTTCCTCAGTTTAGGCCGATACGTATTCTTCTACGTATTTTTGGTAAAAAAAATCGCAATAAGCGTTTATCGGTTGGTTTTCGCAAAATCTATAGCGTTTACAAAATAAGGGATAGTTTTATTGCATTTTTATTATTTTTTATTTTTTTACTACTAAGAGCGGCGATCAGCGATTTTTTTTGGTCACTGCGACATTATGGCGGACACTTCGGACAATTTTGACACATTTTTGGGACCATTGTCATTTTCACAGCAAAAAATGCATTTAAATTGCATTGTTTACTGTGGAAATGACAGTTGCAGTTTGGGAGTTAACCACAGGTGGCGCTGTAGGGGATGGGGGAAATGGGGCAACAAACCCCGGGACTTTAAACGGTGTCCCGATAAAACAGTAAACTAGACTTAAAGAAATATACAAAATGTATTTAATTTACACATACAA
This sequence comes from Rana kukunoris, assembly GCA_029574335.1. Lineage (NCBI taxonomy): Eukaryota > Metazoa > Chordata > Amphibia > Anura > Ranidae > Rana > Rana kukunoris. The sequence continues at coordinate 14,451,914 of CM056049.1, forward strand.
AAATTGAAATAACATGATTAGAATAAAATAATCAGTTGATGGTCCGTAGCGAACCGGCATGGCTCACAATGAAGGCCACTTGAGTCCCTATACCCGGCAGTTGCCCAACATGTTTCGCCCAGGGCCGGGCTTCATCAGGGGCTTAGTACAGGGAAAAACTATAAAAACAGATAAAGAAAAACATTAATTAAACAATAAGACCATTGCTCATTGAAATAAATTGGATTGGATAAACCAATCCAAGTATATGATTGTATATCAAAGAATAAATACATTCAACAATAAACGTTTTAACAGAAAAACGATAAACAGCAGAGCAAAAGCATAATATTGACAACAGTGTAGCATGCATAGAATTTGCATAATAGCAATAAACCAAGGCAAATACCACTCACCCTCAGGATTCAGGTCGAATCCAGGCATATAACACCCAATTGTAATTAAAATCAAGGTAAAGGAAGAATGATATACATAGTTCCAGACTACTTAGTCGCCAAGTAAAAGAAGGGGAGAGATAAATAACCCTCAGGATTCAGTCCAGTGCCACCAAATGAAGAGGCTGCAGTAAGAAAAAGAGTGGGTTTGTTAAAAGGAATCATCTAAAAATAAACAAAGTGTTTGAAAAAATAATACACAGCAAGGGAGCAAATAAATGCAACATGGGAGAACCCCCCCAGATGCAAGGATAGCTTTCCCTGATATTATAATTAAACAAAAACCTAGTAGATGTGAGCTGATAGGGTCACAAAACTAAATGTGGTTGGATACAAGAGGAAAGAAACCCAAAACCACTAAGACCGCAGTCTTCTGTCAGTGGTTGGTACTGGTCAAAACAGCAATAACCCAACCTAATGAGACAACAACAAATATATAAAAGTAAATAATGAGTAGTGTAACTTAAAACAAGTTAGCAAACAATCTATCATATTGGTCTATAATGGACCTGCATAAAGCATGTATGTAAGTATACCTGGTGCATCTGGATCCAAACAAGTGGCAGTGCTGGGAGAGCCAGCATGAACTCAAAGGTTTCAGATAGGTATTGCCAGCATGAAATCAACTTTTAAATACCCCCCGGCGGCGTCTGACGCAGCCGACGAGGGCGGGCAGTGAAATAAAAGCCAAGAAAGCCCCAACCAATCGCGCCACACACACCAGAGAGAGGGTGTGTCTGTATGCTCATGGCCCGCCTGGGTGGGCGTGTCCGGCCACAGATCAGACACCTCCCGCTGACGCAGTCGGCGCAGGGTGTCCGGGCGCCATCTTTGAAGCTGGAAGGTTGCCCAAGCAACCCCAGCGACGATCGAAACCTGCCCCTTCAAAGCAAACCAGAAGGGAACAAAGATAGGGCTAGTACATGACTCAAGGATCAAAAAAGATCCTTAGCCTAAAAAGCCCTATCTGCCTAAAAATTAAGCTGTGCAAGACGGGGAAAAGGAAAAAAAAACGTAGCTCCGCCTAAAATGGGCGTGGCTGGTCGAAGCAAGGCCCACGTGAGCTACAAGTTTAGGGGAAGCAGGCACCATCTTAAGTAGTGGCGAGGTCCCACAATCTGATGTGGCCAAGCCAATAAATAGACGGGAAATAGACAGCCCGGAGCAGGAGGTGAAGCTATCAAAGCATTCTATCTAGGGATCCCCTAAAGGAATTCAGAGTGACCATTAATTCTATATTGGGGCGCCCATACTGCCCGTACAGCCTACTAAATGGGTGGAAAGCAAGACATGGATAAGAGGTGCCCCCTACAGGCTGGCGAGTATATATTTCCTGATGGAACAAAGGATAAATGGGTGATAAATATCGATTTTGATTATAAATAATAATGAATAAAGACTGTTCAAAATGAATGAACAAATCCAGATCAACTGTCCATAAATAAATTTTTCATAAATACCTAATAATAATGCTTAGGAAATATATCTTGATTGAGACATGACCGAGGGTGCTGTGGTATTGCCTAATGAGCAAAATATGTTGTACATTACTGAAAAATAGCAAAAGGATATCATTACACCAAGAAAGAACATCTAAACATTTTAAAAATTGCCGGCCAGTGCCAACAAAACAAAAAAAAAAAGGGGGTTTTTATTTTTGGAATTGGCTGACTAAAGGAAAGGCTTGAAACTGAACCGATCATTCAAACCAGGCGGCTTGAGAGCTGATAAGCTAAATATCCATTTTGCTTCCCTTTGTAACAGTAATTTATCAAAATCACCTCCCCGGTCCCCGGGTGGATATGTTCCAAGGCATAGAAACGCATTTCAATGCTGTTAAATTGATGGAATAGACCCATATTGCGGCTGATTGGTGTCTCCATTTTTTCTTTAGCACTAAAGACACATGGTCTCAGATGCGATGGAAAAAAGGCCTTTTAGTTTTCCCTATGTAAAATGAATTACACGCACATGTCATGATGTATACAATTCCAACAGATTGGCAGTTTGCTTCAAATCTGGGTTTAAATGTACTGCCATTTGGGAGTACAATAGTTGATGCTGAGTGGACATAATGACATTTATGGCACGGTCTGGTCCCCATTTGTCCCCGTGATGGAACTCCTTGAGGGGAATGGTGACTATGGACCAGACGGTCCCTGAGGGAATTGGAACGTTTAAAAGTGATTTGAGGGTGATTGGTGAGATGTTTAGCCACCAAATCATCACCCATTAGAAGATCCCAATGTTTTTCAAGGATACCTCGTATTTGTTTATGGTTACTGGAATAACGTGTAATTAACCGAGTACCTGGATTGGTTTTTATAGATGTGGGATCATGTAGAAGAGAACTTCTATTTAGCACCTTGGCTCTGGCAAATGCCCTTTTGAGGCATCTCTGACTATAGCCGCGTTCTGTAAATCTTTGACGTAAAATTTGAGATTCTGATATGAAATCAGCTTCAGAGCTGCAATTTCTCCGAAGCCTCAAATATTGTCCATAAGGGATACTGTCCTTTATGGGTTGGGGATGGGAGCTGGATGCATGAAGTAGAGCGTTTCCAGCTGACGGTTTTCGAAAAAGACTTGTCCCTATTGTTCCATCATCATGGATTTTGATTAATAAATCTAGAAAGGTTAGTTGAGTCTGGCTACTGGAATAGGTAAATTTTAGATTGAATTGATTGGTTGTGAGGATAGATATAAATGCCTCAAGGTCATCACTGAGGCCAGTCCAAACAAAAAAAATATCATCGATAAATCGCCTCCAAAGAGGGATTTGTTCGAGATAAAACTGAATGGAGTCCTGGTGAAAAAGGTCACGCTCCCACCCCCCCAGGTACAGGTTTGCATAGGAGGGGGCACATTTGGTCCCCATAGCAACACCCTGTACCTGGAGGTAGTGGGAGCCACCAAACAGAAAGATATTGTTCGTTAGTACAAAACCAAGCAAATCCAAGATAAAGCGATTGTAGGTGGATGAAACCTCACTGTTCTCTGAGATGAAACCCTCTACAACACTCAGCCCCAGTTGGTGGGGGATGGAGTTATAGAGGGCCTCCACATCCAGGGACACAAGCCATGAACCCGGAGGGACATTCAGTCCGTCCAGGGTCTTCAGAAGATCCCCAGTGTCTTTAAGATAGGATACTAGCCCCTCAACATGAGGACGCAGAAAATCGTCAATCATGGCGCTAGCCTGTTCAGTAAGGCAGCCATTTCCCAAGACAATTGGGCGGCCAGGTGGGTGGTGTGCATCTTTATGAATCTTTGGTAATGCATATAGGGTGGGGGTACGGGGAGACACAACGTTTAGATATTCCCATGTTTGTTTTGTGATAACCCCCTTGTAGTAGGCTGAACTAATGAGCCTATAATACAAAGAGGTGGTCAGTTTTAGATGGTTGGGTGACACCTTCCGGTACCATTCCGCATTTCTATGTATGTTTAATACCATTGATTCATAATTGTTGATGTCCATTAACACCAGGTTGCCCCCCTTGTCCGAAGGTTTGACGATTAGGGTGGAATTGCGTTGAAGATCATTGAGAGCTTTCTTTTGGGCTGGAGTTGGGTTGGCTTGAGATGGATTATGCCACTTTGTTTTCAAAATTGTTTGGGTAACTTGTTTTGTAAAAGCCCAGACACTGGGGTTCCCCTGGAGAGTTGGGAACATCCATGATCTGCTTGTAGTTTATTTGTTTGGAAGTGATGGAGGGAGAGGGATTAACAGCCTCAATCTTAGATTGAGGGAGGGGACAACATGCACGATCAATTAGATCTGCTTCAGACATGTCAATGTCATCAATGTGACCCTCCTCCCATAGCTCCATCAATTCATCCACTGCTTTCACTTCTTCGATTGTCATTTTGTCCCAAGCTGGATTAGAAAAATTAGTTGAGTTTACCGCTGGTTTAGGTCTATCAAACATGGTTTTCAACATCAACTTCTGAGCAAACAGATTGATGTCTTTTATTAATTCAAACTTGTCAACACTTTGAGTGGGACAAAATGACAATCCCAACCTCAGAACTGAAATTTGGTCGATTGTCAAAGGAGTGGAGGAAAGATTAATTATTTGGAAATTACTTTCGGAAAGAGAGGATTCACCAAATTTGGGTTGATTCCCTTTTTGGGATCCGTAACTGGTTGTGAGGGTGATTGACTGGGACGAAAATCCCCCTGTGATGATCCCAAACCTGCATCCACTGGATGCATACTAGATACTGATTGGGAAGGGTTTTGCATGGTTTCAGCCAAGGAGGGTGGAGCCAAATCCACAGTGTTGGGGCGTGTGTTTCTTGCAGTAGTTGCCCTAGAATTGATCTGACCTCTAGTAGTGCGTTTAACAGTACTACTTTGTGCTACACCTTTCGCTGTTTTCGGCTGAAAGAAGCCATGAGTCTTTACAATTGGAACTGTATTTGAGGGTTGAGTCAAGGGAACAGAGGAAACAGAATAATCTGAGTCCGTATATTCCGTTGAGGAACCCTGTTGATTTGGTTTGTTGGTATTTCTACTATTGGTTGGACGTCTGCGATTTTTATTTGCAGATGCCCAATAGTAGGCCTGACTGTTGTCATATGCAAGTTTGTCACGTATAAATTTATTTTCCTTATTTTTTAACAGGGAGGAAACATACGTTTCTAGATCAGCTTTAAGTGTCAGTTTGTGTGTTGAAAATAGTTCAGCGGTCGTAATGGCTGTATTCTCACTGTAAAGATTTTCAATTACAGTGTCGACAACTGCCAAATCTGATGTATACTGTTGGCACAGTAAATCCATCATCTTGGCAGAGCAACATTGAAGGTTTTTTTTCCCATTCAGATTTGAAGCTGGGGGTTATATTGAAAATACTAGGAAATATTTGGATTCTCAATCCCCACGGGGTGATATTGTCATCCTGGTATTTGAGAAAATACCAGCGATTTCTAGTACAGTCTGACCTTACGTTCCAGCATCCGTTGTAATCTAACAAAGAAACGATCCATAGAAAGCCCCCCGCTAGATTTATTCTGAGTTTTCTGAAAAGTGGTCATAAGTCCTTCAAAGGCGTTCCCACAGTAGTCAGCCATGATAGACACAGAAAAAAAAAAAAGATAACGAAAAAGGTTAGTAAATGCAGTTGGCAGACAACAATGAAAGAAGTTTTCAAATGCATATATCCTAAATACAATCAACAGAAGTAGGATTGAAACAATCTACCATGCCTTAAAGAAGTGATGGGTGGGTAACACCCTGATAATTACAAAATAAAATATAGGCAGGGAGAGATCAATCATGGACACCACATCCCATAAAGTGCGACAAATAAGGAAATGGGGGAAATGGGGCAACAAACCCCGGGACTTTAAACGGTGTCCCGATAAAACAGTAAACTAGACTTAAAGAAATATACAATTTTTTTTTAATTTACACATACAAAAATTTAAATAACATGATTGGAATAAAATAATCAGTTGATGGTCCGTAGCGAACCAGCGTGGCTCACAATGAAGGCCACTTGAGTCCCTATACCCGGCAGTTGCCCAACATGTTTCGCCCAGGGCCGGGCTTCATCAGGGGCTTAGTACAGGGAAAAACTATAAAAACAGATAAAGAAAAACATTAATTAAACAATAAGACTATTGCTCATTGAAATAAATTGGATTGGATAAACCAATCCAAGTATATGATTGTATATCAAAGAATAAATACATTCAACAATAAACGTTTTAACAGAAAAACGATAAACAGCAGAGCAAAAGCATAATATTGACAACAGTGTAGCATGCATAGAATTTGCATAATAGCAATAAACCAAGGCAAATACCACTCACCCTCAGGCTTCAGGTCGAATCCAGGCATATAACACCCAATTGTAATTAAAATCAAGGTAAAGGAAGAATGATATACATAGTTCCAGACTACTTAGTCGCCAAGTAAAAAAAGGGGAGAGATAAATAACCCTCAGGATTCAGTCCAGTGCCACCAAATGAAGAGGCTGCAGTAAGAAAAAGAGTGGGTTTGTTAAAAGGAATCATCTAAAAATAAACTAAGGGCCAGATTCAGGAACAGTTAGGCTGGCGGATCCAGTGATCCGCCAGCCTAACTGTCACTTTGAGCCGGCGTTTCTGTTTTCTGTAACCAGAAAACAAGAAACGCCGGGTTGAAGGTCCGATGCGATCAGCGTAACTGAGTTTCGCCATCGCATCGTTACTTCAACTTAAAAATGGCACCGGGGGCGTTCCCGCCGATTTACGCTCAAAAAATATGTTAATGAGCGGAAATCGGCAATTCACGATCGAATTCCGGCGCGACGCAATGACGGTACGACGTTTCCGGAAGGGATACGCAGCGCGAAGATATACCTACATGGGGTTGGAGTATCCTATGTTAGGTATAGGCGTCGTCATCGCGTCGGGAAAAAAAAAAATCACGTCGCTTGCGTAAAAAGTTCATGAATGGGAATGTGACGTCATTGACGTTCATTCACAGAATTTGGAGCATGCGCACGGGGATGTTTTGACACTCGACGCATGCGCAGTACGTTCGCGGCGGGATCGCGCTTCGTTTAAATAATACACGCCCCGTACCCGCCCAATTTGAATTCCGCGGCTCATTTGCGATGCGCTGCCGCAACTTTAGGAGCAAGTGCTTCGTGAATGACAGCACTTGCTGCTAAAATTTCGGCAGAGTAACGTAAATGAGAAGCGTTACTCTGGAGCAAAGATGCTCCCATCTACCTGAATCTGGCCCAATGTGTTTGAAAAAATAATACACAGCAAGGGAGCAAATAAATGCAACATGGGAGAACCCCCCCAGATGCAAGTATAGCTTTCCCTGATATTATAATTAAACAAAAACCTAGTAGATGTGAGCTGAGGGTCACAAAACTAAATGTGGTTGGATACAAGAGGAAAGAAACCCAAAACCACTAAGACCTCAGCAGTCTTCTGTCAGTGGTTGGTACTGGTCAAAACAGCAATAACCCAACCTAATGAGACAACAAAAAATATATAAAAGTAAATAATGAGTAGTGTAACTTAAAACAAGTTAGCAAACAATCTATCATATTGGTCTATAATGGACCTGCAAAAAGCATGTATGTAAGTATACCTGGTGCATCTGGATCAAACAAGTGGCAGTGCTGGGAGAGCCAGCATGAACTCAAAGGTTTCAGATAGGTATTGCCAGCATGAAATCAACTTTTAAATACCCCCCGGCGGCGTCTGACGCATCCGACGAGGGTGGCAATACATTGCTATTTTTCAGTAATGTACAACAGATTTTGCTCATTAGGCAATACCACAGCACCCTCGGTCATGTCTCAATCCAGATATATTTCCTAAGCATTATTATTAGGTATTTATGAAAAATTTATTTATGGACAGTTGATCTGGATTTGTTCATTCATTTTGAACAGTCTTTATTCATTATTATTTATAATCAAAATCGATATTTATCACCTATTTATCCTTTGTTCCATCAGGAAATATATACTCGCCAGCCTGTAGGGGGCACCTCTTATCCATGTCTTGCTTTCCACCCATTAAGTAGGCTGTACGGGCAGTATGGGCGCCCCAATATAGAATTAATGGTCACTCTGAATTCCTTTAGGGGATCCCTAGATAGAATGCTTTGATAGCTTCACCTCCTGCTCCGGGCTGTCTCTTTCCCGTCTATTTATTGGCTTGGCCACATCAGATTGTGGGACCTCGCCACTACTTAAGATGGCGCCTGCTTCCCCTAAACTTGTAGCTCACGTGGGCCTTGCTTTGACTGGCCACGCCCATTTTAGGCGGAGCTACGTTTTTTTTTTCCTTTTCCCCGTCTCGCACAGCTTCATTTTTAGGCAGATAGGGCTTTTTAGGCTAATGCCGCGTACACACGGTCGTTTTTTGCGATGAAAAAAACCCGAAGTTTTTGTGAAGTAAAAAACGACGTTTTTGAAACGTCACTTTCAAAGACAATGTTGCCTACACACCATCGTTTTTTTCACAAAAAGCGAGGTTACGTTCACCACTCTTTTCCATTGAAGCTCGCTTCCTAACTAGCTTCTGGGCATGCGCGGGTTGAAAAACGTCGTTTTAAACGACGTTTTTGCTACACACGGTGACTTTTTGTGAAACAAAAAACGACGTTTTGAAAAACGACACAAAAAATTCAAGCATGTTGGAATTTTTTTTGGGTCGTTTTTTTTAAGACAAAAAACGACGTTTTGCCCACACACGATCAATTTAAATGACGTTTTAAAAAATGATCCTTGTGTCATGTACTAGCCCTATCTTTGTTCCCTTCTGGTTTGCTTTGAAGGGGCAGGTTTCGATCGTCGCTGGGGTTGCTTGGGCAACCTTCCAGCTTCAAAGATGGCGCCCGGACACCCTGCGCCGACTGCGTCAGCGGGAGGTGTCTGATCTGTGGCCGGACACGCCCACCCAGGCGGGCCATGAGCATACAGACACACCCTCTCTCTGGCGTGTGCGGCGCGATTGGTTGGGGCTTTCTTGGCTTTTATTTCACTGCCCGCCCTCGTCGGATGCGTCAGACGCCGCTGGGGGGTATTTAAAAGTTGATTTCATGCTGGCAATACCTATCTGAAACCTTTGAGTTCATGCTGGCTCTCCCAGCACTGCCACTTGTTTGGATCCAGATGCACCAGGTATACTTACATACATGCTTTATGCAGGTCCATTATAGACCAATATGATAGATTGTTTGCTAACTTGTTTTACGTTACACTACTCATTATTTACTTTTATATATTTTTTGTTGTCTCATTAGGTTGGGTTATTGCTGTTTTGACCAGTACCAACCACTGACAGAAGACTGCTGAGGACTTAGTGGTTTTGGGTTTCTTTCCTCTTGTATCCAACCACATTTAGTTTTGTGACCCTATCAGCTCACATCTACTAGGTATTTGTTTAATTATAATATCAGGGAAAGCTATCCTTGCATCTGGGGGGTTCTCCCATGTTGCATTTATTTGCTCCCTTGCTGTGTATTATTTTTTCAAACACTTTTTATTTTTAGATGATTCCTTTTAACAAACCCACTCTTTTTCTTACTGCAGCCTCTTCATTTGGTGGCACTGGACTGAATCCTGAGGGTTATTTATCTCTCCCCTTCTTTTACTTGGCGACTAAGTAGTCTGGAACTATGTATATCATTCTTCCTTTACCTTGATTTTAATTACAATTGGGTGTTATATGCCTGGATTCGACCTGAAGCCTGAGGGTGAGTGGTATTTGCCTTGGTTTATTTCTATTATGCAAATTCTATGCATGCTACACTGTTGTCAATATTATGCTTTTGCTCTGCTGTTTATCGTTTTTCTGTTAAAACGTTTATTGTTGAATGTATTTATTCTTTGATATACAATCATATACTTGGATTGGTTTATCCAATCCAATTTATTTCAATGAGCAATGGTCTTATTGTTTGATTAATGTTTTTCTTTATCTGTTTTTATAGTTTTTCCCTGTACTAATTCCCTGATGAAGCCCGGCCCTGGGCGAAACATGTTGGGCAACTGCCGGGTATAGGGACTCAAGTGGCCTTCATTGTAAGCTACGGACCATCAACTGATTATTTTATTCCAATCGTGTTATTTAAATGTTTGTATGTGTAAATTAAATACATTTTGTATATTTCTTTAAGTCTAGTTTACTGTTTTATCGGGACACCGTTTAAAGTCCCGGGGTTTGTTGCCCCATTTCCCCCATTTCCTTATTTGTCGCACTTTATGGGATGTGGTGTCCATGATTGATCTCTCCCTGCCTATATTTTATTCAGTCACCTTATTAGTTTTGTTGCACTTCTTAGAACTCTCTCCAGTTCCAGCACATTCCTTTTGAGGACCGGTGACCAGAACTGGACAGAATACTCCAGATGTGGTCTAACCAAAGATTTATAAAGTGGTAGGATTATAGTTTTATCTCTGGAGTATATCCCTTTTTTATACATGCTAATATTCTGCCGGCTTTGGTAGCTGCATCTTGACATTGCAGGCTATTACTCATCTACTAGAACCCCCAGATCTTTCTCCACCCTTCATTCCCCCAGTGATTCTCCCGCTAGTCAGTAGTTTACATTTCTGTTGTGTTGCCCCCGAGTGCATTACTTTACATTTCTCCACATTAAACCTCATTTGCCATGTATTTGGCCACTTCATTTTTATGTTCAGGTCTTTCTTTAAAATTTCTATATCCTGATGTGATATTATTTCCCTGCTTATTTTTGAGTTGTCCGCAAAAACTGAGATTGAGCTATTTTTATCCCACCCTCTATATCATTTCTGAATAAATAGAATAGAATTGATCCCAGGACAGAACCTTGGGGTACCCCACTTACCACTCCAGACCAGTCTGAAAACACAATAGCCCAGATTCACAGAGAGTTGGGCGGACATTACGCCGCCGTAACGCAAACGACATACGCCACGCCGACGCAGAGCGGAGAGGCAAGCACTGAATTCAGCAAGCTATTGCTCCCAACTCTGCGCCGGCGTATCGTAGATTTTGAAGGCGCAGGTCGGCGTAAGTGGAAGTAGGTGGAAGTGGGAGTGACCCCATGCAAATGATGGTCTGAGCATGGTGCAGTGTTTTACGCCCGGCGTATCACAAACTGCGCATGCGCCATGACGTTGTTGTGATGTTGCCGTGACGTGGACGCATGAAACAGCACCCTTATGCACATGCTCACAACTACGCCGGCACAACTGCCTAAGCTACGCTGGATTACTACGTACGCCGTGAGCGTAGCGTATGCCCAATACGCCGGCTTGTGTTCTCTGGGGTAGACCTTTGCATGTCTATTGCTGGGTTGCGCCTCATCTATGGGGAATAACTTTACGCCAGACGTATACCTTAAGCGCACTTTGCGTAGCATGCATCGGGCGCACGTACGTTCGTGAGTCAACGTATTTCCCTCATTTTCATGTTTGAATGACTAATCAATAGGAGTAGCAACATGCGTCCAAACGAAAAGTGCGCCCACTCTACGCTGGCATATGTAAGCTACGTCGGCGTAGGCTGGCCAGTTTTTAGGCGTATGTTGCTTTGTGGGTATGGCGCACAGATACGCCGGCACACATTTGCACTTACTGGCGCAAATTTCCACTTACATGGGCATAAGTGCTTTGTGAATCTGGGCCATTATTTATCACCACCCTTTGGACACGCCCCTGTAACATTTTTTTTACCCAAGAACAAATCTTATGTTCCATGCTTGCAGACCTTAGCTTGTAGATTAAGCGCTTATGGGGGGACTGCATCAAATTCTTCACAGGCCTTCCTCTGTCTAGATGGCAGCTCACTTCCTCATAGAATGGTGGAAGATTGGTCTGGCAGGAATGACCTTTCGTAAACCCATACTGATTACTACTAATGATATTTTTTATCATCTCTTTTTTTGAATATTGGTTCCACATTGGAGAAAAGCCAATCAACTGAGACAATTTCTGTCAGTATGCTGTCTGCAAAGATTAGGAGTAGAGATGGCCTGCCGGTTCGCCAGGCGGTTGTTTAGCGGCGAACTTTGGTTGTTTGCGGTGGTCCGCAATGTTACATGGGTAAGAACTTTGACCTATGACAAATCCAGTGGTGCTGGACAGCCAATTGAGAAATTTCAGCACATGGACATGCCCCCTACCTTATAAATTGTGTTGATCAAGAATATTTGCATTGCGAATATTCGTTACGAATATTGCATGTTCGAGTACATATTGCATATTCGAGTATTCGCGAATAACTCGAATATCGCGGTGAATATTCGCTATTGCGAATATTCGTATTTTTTCTAATTTATTTTAAAAACAGATAACATCCTAGTGATCTCCATTGACGTCTAAAAGCATTGCTGGTATGATTAGAGACCCTGGGCCGAGTAGCTGAGGCGATCCTTTTATGTTGCCGAATATTCGCAATGCGAATATTCGTATTACGAATATTGGCAAATACTTTCTCTGCCCTTCTTTTGCATCAGAGCCAATCAGAGTTCTCCTACCACAGTTGTCAGAGGTTAGCAACCTCCATAGCAACCATTATATAAGATCACTCCCAGCAGTATTTCAGTGCAGATTCACAAGGTGGCTAGAGAGAGTGGAGTGTTTCTGTGCGTTTTTCCTGTGTATTGCGATCTTAGCATTGTGCTTCCTATTAGTGTTGAGCGGAATACGCCATATTCGATTTCGTGATATTGCGCGAATATATAGAAGAATATTCGCGAATATTCGCTAATATCGAATATTCGTGATATTTTATCCAAAAAAAAATTTGAAGTCAGGACGTTCGCATACGTCCTATGTCCACAACATGTTGATTATGCTAAATAGCAAGGAAAGTGCCTAGATACACATTTACCAACCAGGGTGTCTGCAGCTGTCCAGGCATGCTGGGAGTTGTAGTTTTGCAACAGCTGGAGACACACTGTTTGGGAAATACTAATATCTGATCCTATATCCTAACTTTTAAACTAGTCTAAAATGCAGTTAAATATAATGAAATAACAGTGGTGAAATTACTCACACTGATCAGCAGTTTTTCCTCACTGGATGAAAAGTTACTCCCCACCATCTTCGCTTCGCAGGGCAGAACAAAATAGCGATCCGAAAATAGACTGGCAAAGATCCAGGAAATGATCTCCGTTTTCGCGTGTTGTTCACGCGCATGCGCATGCGCAGACGAGAATTTCGCAATTAATTTCGCATTAGCGAAATTTCGCAATTTTTTTTTTTGATAAAATATCACGAATATTCAATATTAACGAATATTTCACGAATATTCTTCTATATATTTGTGAAATATTGCGAAATCGAATATGGCGTATTCCGCTCAACACTACTTATAAATAGACCTGATCTGGCTTCCATCTTACATTCTGCTGTTTGTCAGTATAGGGAAAGGGTGCTGTGTTTGGAGCAGGGACAGGCTGCATTCTTTCAAATAGCTATCTAAAAGGGTCCTTTTAAGGACTGGTATAGGTGTGCCACTTGCTCTAGTATATAGGTGTCTAATACATTCATATACTTTTTGTCAGTGTAGGGAGAGGGTGCTGTTTGGAGCAGGGACAGACTGTAGTGACACAAATCGTTACCTAACAGGTCCACATAAGTCCTTTCTTTTTTTTATCATTCAAGTTTAAGTTTATTTTAAAAAAAAAATAGAGGGAAGGTAGCACAAAAATGGTGAACATACAATGTAGTAAACGTAGTACAGTAAATACAACAGGAAACATCATGTTGACAATTGTAATAGTGAACATTTAAATTTCGTTTTGTATCTGCACAACCCCACATCCCCTCCTCCTTCCCCTAGAAACTTCTAAATGGTAAAACAGGTGAAAACAATTGAGAGGAGTGGGGAATAGTAAAGATTGCAAGGCCTTTTAGAGACAAAAAAAATAAAAAATAAGTTCCCTAATAAGCAAGCAATTTGTAGGCCTTCTAATATAAGCTGAGATTTCGAAAAAAAAAAAAAAATATATATATAAAAAATAATAGATCAATTGTGCTGATCAGATAAGAGAGTAGGTCTTCTGGGGAACCTCCCTCCACCCCGACACCCCTAATGGGAACATTCTGTGCCGAGGAGGGGGGGGCAGCCCCCCCCCACCCAAGGTTCCCAAATTGCAGTGAATTGTGTAAAGGTATCCAACATGGTATGTATTCTTTTTTCCTGTTCCATAATCCACGTTACTTTTCTTTTCATATGTAAAATGGAGACTGATGGTTTCTTCCAACTTCTTCTGTGCCGAGGAGGGGGGGCAGCCCCCCCCCCCACCCAATCTCCCCTTCATGAGAGCAGATAGGGAAAAAAAATAAAAAAATGCTATCTAAAGAAACATTAATCGAGCAGCACTCAACTTATAGGTCCTATTGAGAAGACAGGGAACTCTATAAAAGTATTTTAGTTAAACTATATCCACCTTGCAGGATACAATAGGAGAGAGTAACATGAGGTCTAAGTCTCCTGAGCGGCCAAGAAGAAGAATAAGGGAGAGAATAGAGAAGAGAGGAGAGGAGAAAGAGAGAGGGAAAGATAAAAGGAAGGGAGGGGGGGCCCACCTGCCAGAGGATTACATCAGTCTGAAGCAAGAGCCATAACTAAACTCTCCTGTTGTATGGTATTTCCATATAGTTCAACCAAGGTTCCCAAATTGCAGTGAATTGTGTAAAGGTATCCAACATGGTATGTATTCTTTTTTCCTGTTCCATAATCCACGTTACTTTTCTTTTCATATGTAAAATGGAGAATGATGGTTTCTTCCAAGCAGCTGCTATAGTGATTCTGGCGCCTGTCAAAATATATAGGATCAGCTGTCTGGTGATCTTGGAGCTCTGGGGAATTAGCCCATTTAGTAAAGCAATTGCTGGAGACTGATGAAGGTTGCAACCAGTGACTCTCCTGATAATATGAAACACCTTGTTCCAGAATCCCCGTATCCTAGGGCATTCCCACCATGTATGCAACATGGTGCCTGTTCCTTGACAACCTCTAAAACATAAGGGAGAGACTGACGGATACATGGAGGCCAACTTGAAGGGAACTAGGTACCATCTAGTGAAAATTTTTATGTTAGCTTCGATGAGAGATGTACTTAAAAAGCCCTTGATAGATCTAGCGTAGTTTTTTTGCCAATCGTTTAGGTCCCAATCACTTTGAAGTTCTCTTTCCCAGGCTAGCATATGCAGTAATTTTATGTTGTTCGATGCAAGGGATTTATAGATGACCGAGATGTTGCCCTTCCTAGACTGCGCTTGTTCGCATTTGAGTTCGTATGGAGTTAGACGGCCAGAGAATAATTTTTCGTTCCAGATTTTCTGAGCGAATGTATGAATTTGATGTAATCTGGACCTTTCCGATGGGGGAGGATCAAGATTGTCTATGAGGTGTTGCTCAGAAAGAGGACCCGTGTGTGTAAAGAAACGCCCAATACGGTACATCCCCTTGTCATGCCACCATTTGAAGGGATCTACCTCAGTGTTAGAGTGAAAGGAAGTATTGAGAAAGATACTTGACAAAGGATTACCTTTAGAGATCAAGCAAGGGTTGTCTCTAAGTGTATTCCAAAAGGCCAGGGCTTGTGATAGGGTGGGAGATAGTATAGGAGGTCTGCTTTTGGGAGTGCTCCAAATGAGTTCTTCTATTGTAGACAATGGGGAGGCCTGTTCTTCTATTTCAATCCAGTCCGGGCGCTCGTTTCTAAGGTAGGCCTCCGATAATTGCGCTAGTCTTGCGGATTGATAGTACCAAAACAAATTTGGAACCCCTAGGCCACCCTGGTCAGGTAAATTAAAGAGGCTACGAGAGGAAAGGCGAGGACCCTGTTTGTTCCAAATGAATCTGGTAATTTTACCTTGAAAGGATTTCAGATGACTTTTTTTTATTGGTATCGGAAGAGATCGAAAAAGATATAGGATTTTAGGGAGAAGAGTCATCTTTATAGAGTTAATTCTGCCAATCCAGCCTATTTTATGAGTTCCCCATTCCGTCAGATCTTTTTCGAGTTTCCTATACATTGGTGGATAATTGGCTGAGTATAAATTCAGGAAATTTGGGGTTAGATTGATACCTAAATATTTGATGGAAGCAGAGTCCCATTTGAAAGCATATTTGTTTTTCAATAGAGAAACAGTTGATTCGGAAAGAGAGACATTAAGGGCCCTAGACTTGGCCATATTCACCGTAAGACCCGAAACTTTAGAAAAATTATCTAATAGAGTGAGGATTTCCGGAAGGGAGGAAGAAGGGGAGGTTACAAAAAGTAGCAAATCATCTGCGAATAATGCGCACTTGTGTTCCTTATTGTTACAAATGATTCCCCTGATATTCGGACTATCTCGAGTGGCAATGGCCAGGGATTCAATAACAATCGCGAATACCAGGGGAGACAGAGGGCAACCCTGTCTTGTGCCCCTTTGGATTAATATAGAGTCCGAGAAAATGCCCTGTAACCGGATTTTGGCCTCAGGGGAGGAATAAAGAGAGGAAATGGTTCCTAGAAATTTAGGGCCAAATCCCCAACGTTTTAGTACAGAAAACATGAATTGCCAAGAAACCGAATCAAAAGCTTTCTGAAGGTCAAGGGAAAGGAGCATACCTCTTTGTCTAGAGCCTCCAGTCCACCCTGAGTACATTAAAGAGATTAGATCAATAGCCCTCCTGATCTGGTCCGGGCCTTGTCTCCCTGTAATAAAACCTACTTGGTCTTTGGCGATGTATTGACCTATGAAGGTAGACACTCTGTTAGCTATTATTTTGGTAAGTATTTTGAGATCATTGTTAATAAGGGAGATTGGTCTATAGTTTTCTACTTGACAAAGGTCTTTATCGGGCTTAGGAATCAACGAAATATAGGCCATATTGAGTTGTTTGTCAATAGGGAAGCCCTCTGTCATGTAATTGTAGAATCGTGCTAGGTAGGGTGTTAAGGAAATTGAAAATGTTTTGTAGTATGAACCTGAGAAGCCATCAGGGCCGGGGGCTGAATTCAATTTCAGGTTTTTGATCACTGATCTGATTTCCTCAGCAGATATGGGAGCCTCCAGCATCTCCTTATGCGCCTTAGTTAGTTTGGGAAGATTCAAGTTATCCAAGAATTCTCCCATTTTATCAGAAGAGAAATCAATATCACTAGTGTAAAGTTTAGAGTAGAAGTTATGGAAGGCTTCCACCATCCGCTGAGGATTCAGGGTGAAAGAGCCGTCTGCCATTTTTATCTTGGGGAGTGTCTTTGATTTAAATCTCGGGGACAGTTTATGTGCAAGCATTGAGCCTATTTTATCCTTCAAGTGGTAGAACCTGGAACCTGTCCATTTTAGATCCTCTCCTGATTTTATTGTGAGTGCCAGGTTTAACGCGGATCTAGCTGCGTCGAGAGCGTGCGTGGGGACACTCAGGGGGTCTGATTTATGTTTTCTTCGTAATTCTAAATACAGTGCAGAAAATAAGTATTTGAACACCCTGCTATTTTGCAAGTTCTCCCACTTGGAAATCATGGAGGGGTCTGAAATTGTCATCGTAGGTGCATGTCCACTGTGAGAGACATAATCAAAAAAAAAAATATTCCAGAAATCACAAAGTATGATTTTTTTAACTATTTATTTGTATGATACAGCTGCAAAGAAATATTTGAACACCTGAGAAAATCAATGTTAATATTTGGTACAGTAGCCTTTGTTTGCAATTACAGAGGTCAAACGTTTCTTGTAGTTTTTCACCAGGTTTGCACACACTGGAGGAGGGATTTTGGCCCACTCCTTCACACAGATCTTCTCTAGATCAGTCAGGTTTCTGGGCTGTCCCTGAGAAACACGGAGTTTGAGCTCCCTCCAAAGATTCTCTATTGGGTTTAGGTCTGGAGACTGGCTAGGCCACGCCAGAACCTTGATATGCTTCTTACAGAGCCACTCCTTGGTTATCCTGGCTGTGTGCTTCGGGTCATTGTCATGTTGGAAGACCCAGCCTCGACCCATCTTCAAAGCTCTAACTGAGGGAAGGAGGTTGTTGCCCAAAATCTCACAATACATGGCCACGGTCATCCTCTCCTTAATACAGTGCAGTCGCCCTGTCCCATGTGCAGAAAAACACCCCCAAAGCATGATGCTACCACCCCCATGCTTCACAGGGATGGTGTTCTTGGGATGGTACTCATCATTCTTCTTCCTCCAAACACGGTTAGTGGAATTATGACCAAAAAGTTCTATTTTGGTCTCATCTGACCACATGACTTTCTCCCATGACTCCTCTGGATCATCTAAATGGTCATTGGCAAACTTAAGACGGGCCTTGACATGTGCTGGTTTAAGCAGGGGAACCTTCCGTGCCATGCATGATTTCAAACCATGACGTCTTAGTGTATTACCAACAGTAACCTTGGAAACGGTGGTCCCAGCTCTTTTCAGGTCATTGACCAGCTCCTCCCGTGTAGTCCTGGGCTGATTTCTCACCTTTCTTAGGATCATTGAGACCCCACGAGGTGAGATTTTGCATGGAGCCCCAGTCCGAGGGAGATTGACAGTCATGTTTAGCTTCTTCCATTTTCTAATGATTGCTCCAACAGTGGACCTTTTTTCACCAAGCTGCTTGGCAATTTCCCCGTAGCCCTTTCCAGCCTTGTGGAGGTGTACAATTTTGTCTCTAGTGTCTTTGGACAGCTCTTTGGTCTTGGCCATGTTAGTAGTTGGATTCTTACTGATTGTATGGGGTGGACAGGTGTCTTTATGCAGCTAATGACCTCAAACAGGTGCATCTAATTTAGGATAATAAATGGAGTGGAGGTGGACATTTTAAAGGCAGACTAACAGGTCTTTGAGGGTCAGAATTCTAGCTGATAGACAGGTGTTCAAATACTTCTTTGCAGCTGTATCATACAAATAAATAGTTAAAAAATCATAAATTGTGATTTCTGGAATTTTTTTTTTGGATTATGTCTCTCACAGTGGACATGCACCTACGATGACAATTTCAGACCCCTCCATGATTTCCAAGTGGGAGAACTTGCAAAATAGCAGGGTGTTCAAATACTTATTTTCCGCACTGTAGTTCTCTTCCAATTTCTCTGTGGCCAATTTTTTTTGCCTTTTAAGTTTGGCTGCTATTTGTATTATTTTTCCCCGAACAGTGACCTTATGAGCAGCCCATAAAGTTTCCGGGGATATATCTTTTGTATCGTTGGTTTGAAAATATTCCTTTATGGATTGTTCAATTTCTACCACTAGAGCGGGGTCTTTTAAAATCGACTGGTTGAGCGTCCAATGAGACACTCTGTGAGAGGTATCCTCTTTGTTTAAAGATAACAGCACCATGGAGTGGTCCGACCAGGGGACATCCTTTATAGTAGATTTGATGGCCGCCGGTACATGATGGTTGGATAACAATAAATGGTCTATTCGTGAGTATGATTTGTGAGGATTAGAATAATGAGTATAGTCTTTAGTTTTTGGGTTTAATTCTCTCCAAATATCCGTCAGTCGAGATTGATGCAGCATACGTGCTACATGAGTGCTAATTTTGGTTGGTCTGATGAGTTTATTTTTATTTGGTTTGGATTTATCTAAGCCCGGGTCAAAGGCCAGGTTGGAATCCCCTCCCATCATAATGATGCCCTCCATAAGTGGAAGGAGGGTCTCGAGCATTTGGGAGAAGAATTTCTTCTGTCCCCTATTAGGTGCGTAATATGATACCAGGGTGTATAATTTCTCATCTAGGGTTCCTTTTACTAAAATAAATCTACCTTCCGTGTCACTATATTCTTTTAGCAAATTAAAGTTACAGAATCTAGATAACAGGATGGCAACGCCTCTAGTCTTATTTTCTGCGTTGGATAGATAAAATACTGGGAAGTGGGCATGTAAGAATGTGGGGGTGTATTGCCTCGGAAAGTGTGTCTCTTGGAGAAACACTATGTCTGCGTGAAGAGATTTGTATGCCTGAAGGGCTTTGCGTCTCTTCACAGGAGAATTTAACCCCTGAGTGTTGTGTGACACCACACGCAGGGGCCTAGTAATATTATTTGTACCAGCCATGAGTCGTGAGCTCTGTTATGGGCTGATAGATTATGGAGAATTGAGTCCACAAATTCGGAGACACTTGCAATGGCTGGTGGGCCGGGAGGGGGGATGGGGCAAAAAGGAGAGAAGAAGAGAAAGAAGTAGAGATATATAGAAGGAAACAAAAAAATAACAATCAAACATGCTGTAGTACAGCGAAAGGTCACGCTGTGACCCAGAATGAAGGAAGGGGAGGTTGCTCCTTCCTTCAGTCAGACAAAATTTAATAGAGTAGTCCATATGAAGGACTAACTTCCCACCTGTCGGGACGACAAAGTGTCGTTCCAAGGAGTGGGTTGAGGCACGAGGCCCCACCGTCGTCTGTCAGCGACAATCAGAGAATCAAGAGCACACTTTTTTTCCCTTTTTTCCCTTTTTTCCCTCTCTCTTTTATCTCCGTTTCTTTCCCCTTCTCTTTCCTCCCCTAAGGGGGCAAAAGATTGATCCCCGAGAGAGACAGTCGAGGATACATGACATCTCAGAGTAGGGTCAGAGAGCAAAAAAAAAATACTTAAGTGTACTGTACAAACCAATATTAACTCTTACTCTCCCGGATAGCATTACCAATAATGCGATCAGGTATTGGAAACAGGTTAAATTGTGAGAGAGTAGGAGAGAAAAAAAAATGAATAAATAAATAAATAAATATACATACCATGAAAATATATACATAAGGTACCTAAGTGTACAATGAAATATTAACTCCTACTCTATCGGAGAACTTTACCAGTAATGCGATCAGGAGCTAGAGAGAAATTTATATTGTGAGTATGCAACAAAAAAAAAAAAATACTTAAGTGAACAAACAAATATTAACTCTTACTCTCCCGGATAGCGTTACCAATAATGCGATCCGGTACTGGAAACAGGTTAAATTGTGAGAGAGTAGGAGAGAAAAAAAATGAATAAATAAATCAATAAATATACATGCCATGAAAATATATACATAAGGTACCTAAGTGTACAATGAAATATTAACTCTTACTCTACCGGAGAACTTTACCAGTAATACGATCGGGTACTGGAGAGAAATTTAAATTGTGAGTATGCAGAAAAAAAAAAAAAACACCACATCAGAACTGGAAGTTCATCATTTAGATTGATACGTAGTAGAAACATTTCAAACTTTTCTGTGTTTGACTCTGTTCCAGGTTCTTTTAGCCGAAGGTTGAAGTGTCCATCGCTGGTTCAAGTGAAATAATCTTCAGATCTAATAACAGTCTTTAACATTCTTGGAAATTGTGTGCTACATAGTTTCTGCCATTGTAATTAAATTTCAGGGCGAATGGGAAGGCCCATTTATATTTGATGTCCTTTTTAATGAGGGCAGACAATAGAGGTTTCATCATTCTCCTCTTCTGAATGGTATAGGGAGAGATATCTGCAAATATTTGTATTGTTGCACCTTGGTATTGAAGAGTTTCTTGTTGTCGGGACTTTTTCATCACTTCGTCCTTGGTGGAGTAGTAATGTGGTTTAACAATCACATCTCTCGGCAAGCCATCTTTTCTCGGAGGTCCCAGGGATCTATGAGCTCTGTCCAGTTCCATTTTGTGAATGGGCAAGGATGGGATCAGGATTTTGATAATGTCCTGTATTGCTGAATGCACATCTGTGATGGATTCAGGTAGCCCCCTTAGCCTGAAATTATCTCTCCTTGATCTGTTCTCCAGGTCGTCTATTCTGGCTTGTGCCGCCTCCAGTTGTTCTTGCATGTGTTGTAGATGGTCAGTGTTTTGTTCAATTTTGGTGACATTAATATCCAATTTCCGTTCTATAGAGCCGATCCTGTTACCAAGGCTCTGAAAGTCAGCTCTGATGTCCTTAGTGATTTTCTCGGCATTCTGAGCTAAACCCCTTTCCAACATTTCCGAAATTCTGTTGAATAGGTCAGTAACATTAAAGGAAGTTTCAGGAGTGCGTTCAGAATTTGCATGGATATATATAGGGTTTTGGGATGATATGTCGGGCGGGGGTAGGTGGCCCGACATTGTGGGTATCATTCCTTCTTTTACAACGGACGAGTATAGGGCAGTATGTGCCGTAGATTCTGAAGTGGTAGGTGGTGAAATGGCTAGCAAGTGAGATGAAATTTGTTTGACAGACATAGAATTTTCAGTAATTTCCAGCGTGTGAGTCTGAAGTATAGAGTCCATGTTTTTGGTGGAATCCTTGACGGCTAGTATTTTAATAGTGTTTTTGTTTTTCTTGATTCGCCTTCCCTTCATGAACTGAGAGTGTGTCAGAGTATTTACACCTACAGGAGTCAAGGCCGTATAAATCTTAGGATTAGCAGCTTATAGAGTATCCTGGGTCAACCTTTTTGTAGGGACATGGTATTTTAAAGCTCAGTTCATACCCAGGGTCTGATGTTAGTGGTCAGGTAGAAAGAAATTAAAAGATTTGTTTCAATTGTATACCATATTTGGTGTGATGTGGATGTCATGGCATTGTAAGAGGAGGATCAAAAAAAAAAAAAAATATTTCAATTTCTATCCGCAGACATCTGACGGTGAGTGGCGGGTATTCCCTACGTCGCCACCTTGAGGGTATCTATTCCAGGGGTTATATTAAGCGTTTAGCGATTGAATCAGGTTGTATGTACAACTGATGGATGAAAGAATTCCTCTCAGGGCTGTAACCCTCAAATCCTCCAGTGAACAATCCTTCGGTTCTTAATAAAGATCCGTCCTGTTTAAAATTCTGGGGAATTGATTGTATCCACCCTAATTGGAGGGGATCGAATCTTGTAAGAGAAATATCTAAACGAGAAACAAGATGGATATATTTTATGGATACTCTGACTCCTAAGGGTATGAATGTGGAGTTGGACGTAAATTGCTTTATTAGTGATTTTTAGTTTGAGTTTAGTTTGAGTATCATGTTAGGTTGGGTCTCCTTCATTCATATAGAAGATTTATTTAATTTATTTTGTCTTATTATGTATGATTCTGTGTACATGCATTATTATATATTTTTTTATATATATACATTTTTTTATATATATATTTTTTAATAAATTTTTATTTAGTTGATGTATTATATACATTTTATAGATATATTTAACGAGAATAATTGATTCAGAATTTATTGGAGTATTTGCTCTATTTGCTCTATTTGTAATTGCTAATATTGATTTAGATACCATGAAAGTGTCCACTATATTATTTGGAAAGCAATATTTTTTGCATCCACTAGGGGTCAGCAAACTAATAGCTGCATCACCTTCTATATCACCTTCTATATGACATGCCAAATAGAGATGAATGATCAGGGCGGATGTGAAACTAAACCAGTACACCTGTATATCAATTGGCAACAAGTGGGACGCTATATAAATATCGAGCACTCAGTTGTACAACCACACCCACAGATGAAGTCATTCCTATTCCTATGACGAAACGCGTCTGGGTTGGTTGAGACAACTGTCAATCTAAGTGACGTCATCACGCTACTAGGCGTTGGCGTGTGAGAACACAGCGGGACACAGCGGGACCTAACCAACTGGGTCAGGCGGCGATCGCTGTTTTGAATACCTCTGCCAAAGACCAGCTGCAGTGATGAACGATCACAATGTATGTGATATATGCCGAATGATTTTACTGAAATTGTAAGTGTATTTCTTACATTTTATGTGATTTTTTTATAATAAACCCTACGGAATTACGCTATGTGCCACCATCTGCTTTTTTTGTTTCCTCACATGTGAGTTGATATCCATAAGAGGAGTGAATTTGGATTTTTCTCTCAGGCTGTGTGTTACAATACAACGCTTTATATCCAGCGCTGTCTGGTAAGAGTCTCATTCAGCTATTGCACGTGGTGGTGGTGGTCAAAAAGAATCTTATGGTGTTTGAGAGATACATCTCCTCTTTCCTTTTCACGGATCATCTTGGGATTAACTTCTTTTTCCATCATTTATTTATATGAACTTTGGACTTTTCATATCATAGCAAGTGTCATTCCAATTAAGGAGCGCTGCTTCATATTGTTTTATATGTGGTTTTGTTCAGAGCTTTTTTTCTCAGAAAATAGGTGCAGGAACTCAACCACGACCCGTTCAGATTTCACAAACAGTTGAAGGGTCTTAAAGGGGCATTAAATACCAGAATTGCATTACATACAGTGTGCAGAGTTCAGGGGGTTACAAACCAGTCACTTGTAAACACAGAAACCAGACTTCTGTGTTCACAAGTGATTGTGGTGAGCGGGCACCAAAGGGTCTGAGCCAAAGGTGGTGGAACTGAGTTCCCCCAAGTTCCCCCAGAAAAAAAGCCCTGGTTTTGTTAGTGTTTATTACCTGCCTTAGGACAGGTTATAGTAGCAGCTCCAGCAGTTATTTGCTTGACAAGTGAGGGAGGTGTATTGTAGATCTACACACTCTCACTTTGTGGGTTTATTATTGTGCTCTAAACTTATAGTTTTATTTATTATTATAAGTATTCTCTGTCTTCCTGAAGCGCTGGTTTTTTTGGAAGGGCCACCGTGATTTATTTTGAATGGTTCTTAGACAATGTCTATTAGGCTGAGGAGTGAGCCAGCTGGAGAGGGGAGATGTACTGGGGAATCTGTTAGGTGGCTGTGAGGTAACCCCTGATTTCCTGGCCTTGAGTAAAGCCTCCAAGCAAATCTGGGTTGGTGGAGGGAACTAACACATAGGCTTCCTTGTACGGGCAGTGTTTTGTTGGAACTTTAGCTGTCAGGGAATTTTGTTTCTCTGTCCTGCTGCCTTAATATAGGCAGGTGTAGGCACCGTTCAGGGGGAGCTCAAAATGGAGGAGGGCTCCTGAGGGAAAGTGTTGTCCACCCCCTGCAAGCCTTTATCCTGGGGTCTCTCCCGCTTCCCTACACTAAGTGTTAGAGCACCGGGCTGGCTGTGTGACAATGTGCGGCAAATGACTTGAAAATTTTACCTCACTGCTGTGTAGCTGGAGCCGCGGATGCTGTTATATGTGGGTAGAAATGGCAGCGGTGTCTTCCCACACTCGCTCCGCTCCGACCCGCTCTCCGCCTCGAGCGAAAACCCCGGAGACACGGGAATGGCACCAGTCCGAGCCCCACAGGTACCGGAGCCTGACCGGAGGGTAGGCAGCAGCGAAACTCTGGTTTGCAGTGAGGGGTGAGCACCGCAACGAGTATCCCGTCGGAGCTCCCTCAGAGCACGTCCATCTTCCTCCGCGTCCGGCCACGCCCCCACATAAGTCCTTTCAAGCACTGGTATAGGTGTGCTACTTGCTGTGCACTGCAGTATATAGGTGTAATATACACTTATAATATACTTTTGAATATAGAAAGCATATTATAGTTGATTTGTATTGTGCATCATTGTGACTGGAGGTGTATTTGGTTACTGCTGGATTTTTGCCTCTTTCACTGCGTTACCTCTTCTACACACATTAAAAAAAAAAAAATCCTGAAAAAAAGTTTCATAAACCAGTGCCCCCCCAAAACAACAGATTTTGTTATATACCTTCTTCCACATATATTGCGCTTCTCTAGAGACATTTGTCACAAGGTCATTTAAAAAATGACAGGCAGAGGAAGAGGCAGGCCCTTCGCAGGGGTGGTAGGGGTAGGGCAGGAGCACCAGGCCGGAGCCAAAGTGGGAAGTGGCACAATGTTTGTTTGATTATGTCAAAGGACGCACCAGACTTGGTTGAGTGGCTCGCCACCACCATTTACCCTCCGCTTGAGTCACAGGAATTTTTTTCCGATCCATCAGAAGACATTTCAGATGTGCAGCCATTCTTGGCATTGGATCAGGAAGAGGAGGAAGCAACAGCCGGCACTCAGCAGTCTGACGACAGTACTCAGATCCGCCCAAGGAGGTTGGTGCCCGCTGTTGCTGCCTATGCCGAGATCTCTACCGTTAGTGATAGGGAAGGTGACGTTGATGATGACATGTCTACAGATGTCACGTGGGTGCCCACAAGAGAGGAAGAGGAGGGGAGTTCAGAGGGAGAGATGGACCAGCAGATAGGGAGTAGAGAATAGCTTGTTCGCGTTCGCCGCGGGTGAACATATGTGATGTTCGGTCCGCCCCCTATTCGTCATCATTGAGCAAACTTGAGCAAACTTTGACCCTGTACCTCACATAGCTTGTTTGCGTTCGCCGCGTTAGGCGAACATATGCGATGTTCGGTCCGCCCCCTATTCATCATCATTGAGCAAACTTTGACCCTGTACCTCACAGTCAGCAGACACATTCCAGCCAATCAGCAGCATACCCTCCTTCCCAGACCCTCACACCTCCTGGACAGCATTCATTTTAGATTAATTCGGAAGCTGCAGTCTTAGTGAGAGGAGGGACAGTGTAGCTGCTGCTGATTTAATAGGGAAATCTATAGCTAGGCCAGTGTATTCAGTGTCCCCTCCAATCCTGAAAGACTCACCTGATCTCTGCTGTAAGGATAGCATCCTGACAGCACCCCAAAAAGCCCTTTTTAGGGCTAGTACATCAGTCTGCTTTTTGTTTATCTGTAATGTAATCGCAGTTGCCTGCCAGCGTGTGTGTGTCAGGCTCACAGCGTATACTGTGCCCACTTAATGTCCAGTGCCACCACTCATATCTGGTGGCACAGTAGATTACATTAAAAAAAAATGGACTGCAGTAGAATAGCAGTCAGTTGCCTGCCAGCGTTTGTGTGTCAGGCTCACAGCGTATACTGTGCCCACTTGCCCAGTGCCACCACTCATATATCTGGTGGCACAATAGATTACATTTAAAAATAAATAAAAAATTGACTGCAATATAATAGTAGCCAGTTGCCTGCAGTGTGTGTGTCAGGCCTACAGCGTCTACTCTGCCAACTTTTGCCAGTGCACAGTGCCACTCATATCTGGTGTCACAGTAGCTTGCATGCATAGTACAACTAAACTATTTAAAAAAAAATGACAGGCAGAGGCAGACCACCCCGCAAGGGCCGTCATGGTCATGGTGCTGTGATTCCCTTTGGCTCTAGAATAATGACCAGTGTCCAGAGGCCACGTACCACCAACATAGTTGACTGGCTAACACAGGATACCCAATCTTCTACAGCTTCCGCTCGGAACCTTGACGCACCATCCTCCTCCAGCTCAACTTCGGGCACCTCTCAAGTTACCACTTGCCTACCTGCCTCCACCACCAACACTAGCACCACAGCTTCTTCACTTGTCAGAGGAGTTATGTACACATGAGTTGGAAGAAATGAGTGATGCGCACCCATTATTGCCAGAGGATGTAGATAAAAGAATATGTCTCAGTCAGGCAGTTTTACACACATGGATGTACGGTGTGATGATGATGATGTTGTACCCACTGCTGCTTCCTTTGCTGAGTTGTCAGATACGAGTGAAGCGGTTGATGATGACGATGTGTCCGTGGATGTCACATGAGTGCCCGCTCAAAGAGAAGAAGAATAGGGGGAAAGTTCAGATGGGGAGACAGAGAGGAGGAGGAGACGAGTTGGAAGCAGGGGGAGGTTGTCACAATGAGCTAGTGGCACAGTCAGACAGCTTGTATCGGCACCCGGTGTCAGCCAGACAGCATGCCAATCAACGCATGCTGTGGCCACCACCAGAATGCCATCATTGCAAAGCTTTGTGTGTCTGCCTCTGATAACAGCAATGTCATGTACAACCTGTGCCGTGGGAAATCCAACACCCACCTAGGTACAACTGCTTTGCGAAGGCACCTGATAGCACATCACAAACGCCTATGGGATCAACACATGATGACAAGTACAAGCAGCACACAAGCTCAAAGCCACCATCCCCCTCCTGGTCCAGCATCTTCAGTCACGTCAACCACTGCTGTCCTCCTTGCCCCCTCTCGACCATCCGCCACTCCGTCTCTGGACTTGAGCAGTTACTGCTCATCTGCCCACTGTCAGGTGTCTGTCAAGGACATTTTTGAGCGTAAGAAGCCAATGTCACAAACTCAGCTTTTACCAAACAAGATGGTGGAGTTTGAGGCCTTCAAACAATTTGTAGCTATTGGGACACCGCAGTGGAAGGTACCCGGCCAAAATTTATTTTCACAAAAGGCAATCCCCGACCTGCATTCTATTGTGCAAAATAAAGTCATGGCATGTCTGGCACAGAGTGTTGAGGCAAGGGTCCATCTGACCACTGATACCTGGTCTGCAAAGCATAGTCAGGGCAGGTATATCACCTACACCTGCTGGTGACACTGCCACAACTTTCAGGCAGGCCTGCTGCCACCTCCTCTACTCCTCCTACTCCATCCTCTTTGATAAACTCCTCAGCTGAGTCCTCTCCTTTTCTTCCTGGAGCGTGCCCTGTGAAGAGTGCTGGATCAGGCTGTAGATAAGCGTGAAGAGGAAGAGGAAGAGTTGTCAACATCATGACCAGAAACAGCCTTATCAGCATTGCTTGCTGGACCTGTGGCAACGCTGGAAGAGGAGTTTGAGGAAGAGGAGTCAGACGAAGAAGACCAACCACAGCAGGCATCCCAGGGTGCTCGTTGTCACCTATCTGGTACCCCTGGTGTTGTACGTGGCTGGGGGGGGGGGGGAGTACAGACCTTCAGTGAAGATCAGTGAGGACAAGGAACGGGACATGAGTAGCTTGGCATCCAACCTTGTGCAAATGGGGTCTTTCATGCTGTTGTGCCTGTTGAGGGACCCTGATATAAAAAGGCTGAAGGAGAACGACATGTACTGGGTGGCCACGCTACTAGACCCCCGGTATAAGCAGAAAGTGCCAGAAATGTTACAGAATTACCGGAAGTCAGAAAGGATGCAGCAGTTCCAAAATAAATTAAGAAGTATGCTTTACACCGCGTATAAGGGTGATGTCACAGCACAATGGGAATCTAACAGGGGAAGAGGTGAAAGTAATCCTCCTCCTATTACGACCACGCCGGCAAGGACAGGATGCTTTACAGACGTGTTGTTGATAGAGGACATGCTGTCAGGGACTTACCTCTCTGCCATCTTCCTCGGTTCAAACGCCCTCCATGCAGTCCTCCTCCTCCATGCAGGCCTCTCCCAGGAAGCCAGTGCACAATCGCGGGTATCTGGGGACATGCACGGGAGCGCGCGCGTGCACGGGAGCACACGCATGCACGTTAGTGGCTGTGGCGCCAAACAGGCCTTTAAAAAGCCATTGCTGTTTGCAGCACATTGCTGCCTGATCTGCAGTTTGACCGGATCCTTACCTGAGACCTGTTTTGTCTGCTATTTTTCTGAAACCTGATTGAACTCTGAACCCGGCTTGATCAACCATCCAAACCTCTCCGCTCCTGACCCGGCTCCGTTTGACCACCCACCTGTTTGACCCTTCTGTTGCCAGACCCACCTGCTTGCTTGTACCGACAATTATCCAGCTATCTGCCTGCATGCTTACAAGTTGTGACCCTGCTTGTTGGACTTTGCTGTTTCCAAGAGAATCCTAACTACCTACCTGTTTGTGCCACGGTATCGCAACATCCGTGTGGGTCGCTGACCCTTCGCTTCAGCTTGTCGCTCCGGAAGGTATTCATCCACCTGCATCCATCCACCATCATCGCGGCACTCCTTCCTCTCTGCGCTCCGAGTTCGCTGTTCCCATTTCAGTGGCTCGCGAATCAGAGTCGTAAGAGAGGCTACCCTGCATCAGACTCTGGTACCAGGTACGTGACAGTATCAGGCAGCCATGACAGAGTAGCTCCAGCCATGGAGGAGATGTGTAAACACCTGGCATCTCTCACCCAAGCTGTTAAAAATCTACAAGATGGCTACCTGAGGTTGGAAGGACAGGTTCAGAACTTATCAGCTCCTGGGGACGCGACTTCAGCATCGGCCGCAAGACCATCTTCATCAATGTCCGGTCTGTCAGTTATGTTGCCACCTGAGCCCAGGGTTCCTATGCCTGAACGGTTTTCTGGGGATTGTACCAAGTTCTGGGACTTCCGCAACGCCTGTCAGTTGTACTTTGCTTTGCAACCTTGAACCTTTTCATTGGAAGCCACTAAGGTAGGATTTGTTATCTCTCTACTTCAAGGAGAACCCCAAAATTGGGCACACCGATTGTTAGAAGAGAACGGTGTCCAGACACAGACTTTAGCAATATTCTTTCAAACTATGGCGCAGCTCTATGATGACCCCCAAAGGACTGCCACAGCTGAAGCTGTCTTATTAGCTCTCCAACAGGGGAGTAGAGCAGTAGAGGACTATGTTACCAATTTCCGCAGCTGGAGTGCAGATACCCAGTGGAACAGCGCAGCCTTGCGTCACCAGTTTCGCTTGGGCCTGTCAAAAGCTTTAAAAGATGAATTGGCCCGTATTGGGGTACCTGACACCCTGGATGATTTGATCGACAAGGCTGTACAGATCGACCGACGACCGGCCGGTCTGGGTCACTATCCGGGCTCCTTTGCCTCCGTCCCGTTATCAACCACCTGCTTCTTCAAATCCTGCTGGTTCATCCGTGGACACTTCGGAACCCATGCAATTGGGCGTAATGCAACCAGTTTTACCTTCTGAGGAATGTAACCGCCGCCGCCAATTGAACTTGTGCCTCTATTGCGGAGAGGCCGGCCACTACGTACACAATTGTCCCATCAAACAACGCAAGTTCCGTTCGTCAGTCTCCAGTAACATTTCTGCTATCACTACCAACACCCACCATCGTCTTCTCTCCCTTTCCTTACAGTTTACGGAAAAGACGGTATTGGTCAACGCCATCGTTGATTCAGGTGCGTGCAGCTGCTTCATCGATTCCTCTTTTGCTGACCTGCATAACATACCTGTTCGCACAAAGAATTTTAGACTCTCTGTCATTCTGGCTGATGGCTCACACATCAAGTCCGGTCAAGTGACCCAGGAAACTTTCCCTTTACCTGCTGTTACTCCTTCTAAACATAAGGAACTGTTAATTTTGGATGTCATCTCTTCCCCTTTATTTCCAGTGATCTTGAGTATGCCTTGGCTCCAGGCTCACAATCCACAGATTGACTGGGTATCTAAAAATATCTAGTTTTCATCTTCTTACTGTCAAGAACACTGTTTTCCTAGACGCTCGAACCCATCTTCTGCCCTGTTGTGCTTAAATGCTGATCCGAGTTTGCTCCAGTCCGTTCCAGAACATTACAATGGATTCATTGATGTTTTCAGCAAGAAAGGGGCTGATTCCCTTCCGCCTCATCGGCCATATGATTGTCCGATCGAACTTCTTCTGGGAGCCGAGATCCCTTTCGGGGGGGCAAATTTTTCCACTCTCTGAGAAAGAACAAGATGTGCTTAAAGTTTACCTTGATGAAAACCTTGAAAAAGGATTTATCCGCCCATCCACTTCACCAGCAGGTGCCGGAATATTTTTTGTTTCAAAGAAAGACCAAACTCTCCATCCCTGTGTTGACTACCGGGAACTCAACAACATCACGGTAAAGAATCGTTATCCTCTCCCCCTCATACCAGAACTTTTTCAAAAATTAAGAGTTGCGGTAATTTTCACCTAATTAGACCTGAGGGGAGCGTATAACCTGATACACATCAAAGAAGGACATGAATGGAAAACTGCATTTAGTACTCGTTATGGCCATTACGAGCATCTAGTCATGCCTTTCGGGCTTTGTAACGCGCCCACCACGTTTCAACATTTCGTTAACGATGTGTTCAGGGATTTCTTGGACATTTTTGTCATTGTCTATCTGGACGATATATTGATCTTCTCCCGTTCCTTGGAAGAACACAGAGGACATGTCTGTAAAGTGTTGGATCGTCTCCGCCAACATAGTTTGTACGCAAAAGCGGAAAAATGTGAGTTCGAGCAGCGGACTATTCATTTTCTTTTTTTTGTTTACAAAAGATTTTTATTGTAGAAAATAGTTGGTTAACAAGCATATGCAGAGTGTATAACATTGAAACAGAGGTATGCAAAATAGGGGAGTACTTTGTATATGATGAGAATAAAGGTACAAGAAACATAGGGCCAGATTCATAGAGCGATTACGCCTGCGCAACAGGAGATGCGCGTGCGTAAGTCTAAATGTGCGTGTGCGTTTCGATGCACGGCATCCCCAAAACGAGATACGCAAGAAATCTACTTTTTTTGTCCAGCGTAATTTCGTTAGACAGGCGCATCCGTCCGCGCAAAACTGCGCTAGACAGACCATTGATTTGCTAGTCAAATATGCTAATGAGGGACTTCTGGGGATCCACAAAAGAACGTTGGGGCAGCGCAGGCTATGCAGTGTGCGCAACAGCAAAATGTCCTGTCTAAAATTAGACCATATAAAAGCTGGTCTAAAAAGAGAAAAATCGTCTACATGTCAGATAAAGCAACACTGTTAGTGAGGAGCTCAGCAGTCACACGTGTTGCCCAACAAACTG
Organism: Rana kukunoris; assembly: GCA_029574335.1. NCBI lineage: Eukaryota > Metazoa > Chordata > Amphibia > Anura > Ranidae > Rana > Rana kukunoris. Next base: position 14,484,197 of record CM056049.1, read on the forward strand.
TATGCCAACATGTCAGTGGCATCCATGCTCATAGCTATACTACTGACTTTAGATGAGCAAAGAAGGAGGAGGGAACTGAGGAGGGCACTGAGGAGGGCACTAAGGAAGGCACGGGAGATGTTTTTTTTTTTAATTTTTATTTGCTTATATAAACTTTACAATTTAATCTAATCTAATACAATATTCTTATCTGATACAAGCCCCTCACTCTTCACTTGATATATCACACATGCATAGACATCTTTGGCATGAGTGATTCTGAGGTGTCTCGCATCTTCAGATTCACCCCTCATGCCATCATGGAATTAACCACAACCTTGCAGGAGGACATCAGCAGCCCAACACATGGCACTACCCATGACACCCATGACAGCTACATATACAATCATAGCCCCATCCCCACAGATTTCGAACAGAACATGTATGGGGACAGCTGGCTGGTTGGTGAGTGACATGGGTGGCAGGCATGACTGCCCCCCCCCCCCCCATGATGCACACATTACAAGGGGCACATGCACTACTAACATCCTGTCTTTTCCCTTCAAGGTGACTCTGCATATGCACTGGGACCCCATCCCATGCCAGCTCACATATGCATCTTTGCACGTTAAACACACACATTAATCATGGCACAATGAGAATGCATGCATGCACACCACTGTGGTCCCTAGCACAGACACATCACATCCTCATCACATTGGATTGGCACAAGCCCACCATGCAGGACTTGTGAGCAGCAACGCCATGCCACGGCTCCAATTATGTCACTGTACATTCATACACCATTCACACAGACCTGGGTTTCACTTCTCTACCACAAATGAGGGTGACACCCCTTTTCCCGCAGGAATATCACCCCCACATTCCAAAATTATACACAAACAGAACCAAAAAAATAAAATAAATGACGAGCAAAAATAAAAAATGCCCCAGCAAAAATATAATTTAAACAAAATAACAACAAAGAAAACACATAAAAGACAAAAATCACTCTGCAAAACAGTCCCCAAATATCTCAAAGACACGTCACAAACAAACAAACGCTAATAAACAAAATAACCTTGCTGTATAGGGAGGGATACAAAGGGATGTACTTTTGCAAAGGAAGTGCGTTTGTGTCTGTCTATTTATGTTGTCTGCGTAGTTCACTAAGTTGCCCTAGTCCACTTCCAATTTCACTGATTGCGCCGTTCCCGAGTTGTGAGCATGCGCACAGAGGTGCTGACCATGGTCTGCTTCAAGCGCGCATGCGCGAGCCGGCCGGGCCTTCATTTGCATGGGGTCATGGCTCATTTCAATGTAACACGCCCACGTCCTTCCCAATTTGTAATACTCCGCCTTACGCCTCTGAAATAACATTACGCAAGCGCAATTTTCTGCGCAAAAGCTACGAGAATAGGGTGATTACGCGGCTACATTGTGAAAGTCTAACGTAAAGGCGGTGCTCTACGCCGGTCCAATAATGCGCAGATGTACCAGAATCTGGCCCATAGTGTTACAATAAGATGTTCTCTGATACAAGGATGACAACAAAAACAAGAATTAACAAGAGAGAAGCCATTAATGCTAGTCGGAGAGGGACCAGTACATCCATTTAGCTTCAAAAATATGTAGACTATCGTTAAGCGTATGATGGATTCTCTCCGTGAGCTTTAACTGTTCCATTCGCTCTAGCACCTGTGGCCAAATGACATCACTAGTTTTCCAGTTCAGGGCTAACATCCACTGTATGGAACTACACAGTGAGTGGAATAATCTGGATCAGGGGAGGGGGATATTGGGGATATTGTCATAAAGAAGGCATATCTGAGGGGTGAGAGGAAATTTGTGTTTAGAGGAATTTTCAAATCTGCAGCTGGCCAAGGACCACAATTGTGATAGATGTGGGCAGCTCCAGAATACATGGAGCAACGTGCCTTCGGTCTGACATCTTCTAAAACAATTAGGGGATACTGATGGATAGTAGATGTGGAGTTTTGAGGGTGTAAGGTACCATTTGTCAAATAACTTCATTGGGGTTTCTCTAAACAAGACTGCAATGTTACTTTTACGGAGATTCTCTGACATGGAGTTCCATGTTTCAGGGGAGAGATCAACATTTAGCTCAGATTCCCATTGAAGCATGGGATGCGATTTGTCAGGTGCAGAGAGGTCATTGAGATGATTATATAGTTTGGAGATCATACCCTTGTCCCTGGAGGAGGACTGACAAATCCTCTCGAAAACCGTGGTGGTGGGGCATGTGGAGAGTGAGAAATGAGAGTGGAAGAATGATTTAATCGATAGGTAACTCTCATGTTCAGAGGGAGGAAAGTCATACTCCCTCTGAAGGGATTCAAAAGTTTTAAACTTCCATCTGGAAGCGAACCCAGAGTGGTAAGATTGCGGTCAATCCAGACGGAAAACGAGGTTCTGTCATTGTAGGCTGATATAAGTCTGGGGTCACCCAGAAATGAGGTGAGGGGTGAAACGGGGGAGGATAGGAGGAAGGGTTCTTTAATCTTGGTCCAGAGTATAAATAGATGGGCTACGATGATATTGCGTTTAATTCGATTGCGGTATCGGGTGTAATTGGACCATATAATCCCTTGTAGATGTAATGGGTTTATGGATGAGGATTTGAACTTCTTCCAAGGAATATCTTTAGAAGGGGAAAACCACTGGGAAAGTCTTGCAGCTAAAAAGTACTTCCATAGATTGGGGAGGCCTAGACCGCCTTTAGCTTGGGGTCTGTGTTGTAGTGCATACCAATATCTTGTTTTTTTATCTGCCCATATGAATTTGTTTATGAGTCTTTGTGTGGCCTCTAGTTTAGATTTTGGGATGTTAATTGGGAGTGTGCGGAAATAATACAATAGTTTGGGGATAATGTTCATTTTGATAGCGCATACTCTGCCAAGGAAAGAGATATGATATGTTGACCATGAGTTCAGAAGCGAGTTGATGCGGGCGAAAAGGGGGATATAGTTAGCTTTAAAAAGGTCATTATGCTTAGGTGTAATGTTAACACCCAGATATTTGATCGAGGATGAAATCCATGAGAAGGGAAAATTAGTTTGGAGTAAGTTGAGAGTGTATGGGGGGATGTTGACAGGTAGGGCTGAGCATTTGTTCAGGTTAATTTTAAGGCCTGAAATGTTATGGAAAAGATCTAATTCATTGAGAAGGACTGGAATGGACGTGTGTGGGTTTGTAAGGTAGATTAAAGCATCGTCAGCATATAAACTGACTTTGTATTCGTTGCGGTCTTTAATGTAGCCTGTAATGTCAGTGTTAGATCTTATTGCTTGAGCGAGGGGCTCAATGGCCAGAGCAAAGAGGAGTGGGACAGGGGGCAGGCCTGCCTGGTTCCTCTGCCTAGGGGGAAGAAATTTGAGTTGATGCCGGGGATCTTGATGCGGGTTTGGGGGGAATTATAAAGTGCGTTAAATCCTTGTATGAAGCTACCTGAAATGCCGAATCTAGGCAATAAACGGTTTAAATATGTTCAGCTGACGCTGTTGAAAGCCTTATGTATGTCTAGGCTAAGAAGGCAGGTTTGGCGGGCATAAATGTTGGCATCCTGGATAATATTCGTTACCAATCTAATAATATCTGTGATCTGTCTGTTGGGGATGAAGCCGGATTGGTCTATGTGAATGAGGGGTGAGATGACCTTTGCAAGTCTGTCGGCCAAGACCCTCCCAAATATTTTAAGATCATTATTTAGTACCGAAATTGGGTGGAAATTTTGGGGGAGTGTATGATCCTTATTGGGTTTGGGGATAAGAGAGAGTTTAGCTAGAAGCATTTCCTTCGGGATGGAGTTACCCTCTAAGACGTGGTTGAATAGGTTTTTTAGATGAGGGGCCAAAAGTGGGGGATTTTTTTTATAATATTGTGAAGTATAGCCGTCGGGGCCAAGGGCTGTGGAGGCTTTAAGTGATTTGATGATATGTGTGATTTCCTCCGTTGTGCATGGGGTGTTAAGAGAGTCTAGTTGTTGCTGATCTAAAGATGGGAGATTGAGGTTATCCAGCCAAGATTCCGAGGCTGCTCTGGGTGGGTTGTTTGGGTCAGACATTAGGTTTTTGTAGAAGGAGGTGAAAATCTCCATCACTTTTTGTGGGTGAGTAACAAGATTGCCATTGTCATCCTGAGTTTGTATAAGTGGGTGGGGTTACAGTCTTGTTTTAATTTTCTAGCAAACATGGCCGAGTGAGTGTTACCGTGGAGCATAAATTTGACTTCGGAGAATCTGAGAGATTTCTCAGCGTTGGCAGAGAGGATTAGATCTAAGGCTTTTTTTTCCCTGAATCTGTTGGGTGATGTGTGGGTTAGTTGAGTGTTGTAGCTGAATGTATAGGTGATGTAGTTCGTTGGTGAGGCATTTGATATCTGCTTGTCTTTCTCTGTTTGCGGATGCAGCTATGTTGATAATATGTCCCCTTAAAACCGCCTTGTGAGCCATCCAGTTAGATGTGGGCAATGTGTCTTCATTTACATTGTCTACAAAGTAGTTTTCAATGTGGGAGGAGATGTTGGATTTGATCGTGTTTTTTTTTAAGAGGGAGTCATTAAAGCGCCAGTTATAGGTTGAGGGGGCGAGACCTATGTAAGATGTGGTAAATGAGACTATATCGTGGTCTGACCAGGGGCATGGGTGAATATGGGCCTGTGTGGAGTTAGCTAGGAGGACAGGCGTAGAGAACAAGTAATAAAGTCTCGCGTAACTGTTATGTGGGTGAGAGTAGTGAGCATAGGCCTTTACCCCTATGTTGTGAGCTCTCCAGGAGTCGATCAACTGCATTTTACTTATAAGGCGATTGATAGTTTTAGAAAAGGATTTAGTGTGGGGGGAAACAATGTTTCTGTCTAGGACTGGGTGGGCGGCCAGGTTAAAATCCCCTCCTATCAGCATATGAGGGGAATAATATTTATTTAGGGTTTCAAAGAAATTAGGGAAAAACGAAGTGTGGGAGTCGTTGGGGGCATACACTGATGCAATGGTGATTTCTCGGTTATTTATACTTCCTTTGAGGATGATATATCGACTGTCAGGGTCTCTAAATATATTATGTATGTCTAAAATTATCGAGTTACGTATGAATATTGTGACACCTCTGGTTTTGTTGTCAAATGTAGTGAAATAAATTTGGTTGTATGATTTATGAAAGTATTTCGGGTGGTTAGATGTGGCAAAGTGTGTTTCTTGGAGGAGAATGATATCTGCACCCATCTTCTGCACCCATCAAGTCTCGCGTAACTGTTATGTGGGTGAGATTAGTGAGTATAGGCCTTTACCCCTATGTTGTGAGCTCTCCAGGAGTCGATCAACTGCATTTTACTTATAAGGCGATTGATAGTTTTAGAAAAGGATTTAGTGTGGGGGGAAACAATGTTTCTGTCTAGGACTGGGTGGGCGGCCAGGTTAAAATCCCCTCCTATCAGCATATGAGGGGAATAATATTTATTTAGGGTTTCAAAGAAATTAGAGGAAAACGAAGTGTGGGAGTCGTTGGGGGCATACACTGATGCAATGGTGATTTCTCGGTTATTTATACTTCCTTTGAGGATGATATATCGACTGTCAGGGTCTCTAAATATATTATGTATGTCTAAAATTATTGAGTTACGTATGAATATTGTGACACCTCTGGTTTTGTTGTCAAATGTAGTGAAATAAGTTTGGTTGTATGATTTATGAAAGTATTTCAGGTGGTTAGATGTGGCAAAGTGTGTTTCTTGGAGGAGAATGATATCTGCACCCATCTTTTTGTATTGTTGGAATGCTTTTTTGCGTTTGTTGGGAGAGTTAAACCCATTTATGTTATGTGATATTATTTTAAGACCCATCATCACAGTTAGTAGGCACTATCAACATATTATCCAATGTCATCGTTTCTAGTGTGTGAGAGCAGGGGATTGACAAATATCTGCAAAAACTCAATCTTAGTACAGTACGTGTAGGATTAAAAGGCAAAATTATTTGTATATGTCTGATAAGGTAGCAAGTATAAATGGCATAGTCAAATCTAACGATGCCATGGAGGGACAACCCATAGAAGCTATATATACCTCCGAGTAAGGATAAAAATAATACATTGCATATGGCTATTATTGCATACAATTCAAATAACTTTACATTGAGGTGGGTAAAGAACACCAACCTGGTAACAACCAGGAACTGTGGGATAGGTAAAAACCCATCAGGCAACTCAATTCTGAGAAGAAATACAAAATTAAGGACCAACAACAAAAAGGAAAAGGGGTCCGTAACTCTGTATCCTGCAGCAACCTAAGCCAGATCACCATGGGGGATGGCGACACGGATGAGGTCAGCAGCAAGAGTGGGGTCAAACCAGCAACGGCGGATGCTCCCGGTCATCCTAAAATACAAATTATGATATCAACATGAAACTGTAATTGTGCATGGTATTGCTAAAGAGAGTAGTCGGGATATAGTGGACAATACTGTGTGAGATCCTGGCTATAAGAAAAAAAAAAACCATATCTAATTTGAACCGTCAGGAAGGGCATATTTATAATCAAATTGTTACGGAATCACATCAAGATAATAGAAGGTGCGATGAGAATGATTCCTGAGTGCATGGGATTTGTATCTGTGTGAGGAAAAAAAAATAAAAAATGAAAGGGACAGATAAGCACCCCATTGCAGTGGGAGTTATAATGCAGGAAGTCCAGGAAGTCCAATCCCAGCTAGCTGAGGTGTGAGAGGGAAGAATATTCTGCTGAACTTAATACAGTGAAGTGTGAAACATCTTCAGAAGAGGTTACGGACAAACTGCCAAATTAACTTGTTAAGTGCAAACGAAGTGGAAACACAGATAAAAAATAAAAATAAAGAAACACTGTTCATGTCAAACGGATTGGACTTGGAGTGGGATGAACCATCTCTTTTGGTTTCCTAATAGTATTCCAGGAGCGTCATATGGGTTGATTCTGGAAGGAGTTAAACAGTCTCCTCTGGTCTCTCTGGCTGCGTCTGGTGGAGGGGGTAGACCAGATAGGTGAGGGTCTTGGTGTAGGTGGTGAGCGAGCCTGGGGATCCTGAGTCAGAAGGCCCAATTTAACTAGAAGTTCCTTGCCTTCAATTACATTGAATACAGTGTGTGTGGAGCCATTGTGAAGGATGGTGAGCTTAAATGGAAAACCCCATCTATACTTTATCCTGGCAGCCTGTAGAATTGAGGTGACCTCTTTAATCCTGCGTCTTCTGTCTAGGGTGGCAGGTGATATGTCAGGGTAGATTTGGATCCTTTTGCCTTCAAATGATATGTTAGGGGTATTTCTGGAAGCCCGCATAATGTCCTCTTTCACCAAAAAATCTTTCATACACATAATGATATCCCTGGGGGGTTATCAGGGGGGGGGGGTTTGGGCGAAGGGCTCTGTGAATCCTGTCACAGGTATACGCTGTTAAAGGCTTATCAGGGAGAAGGCTATGGAAGATTTTAGACACTGCAGGCATTAGATCTGTGACAGTCTCTGGGACACCGCGCACTTTAATATTTTGGCGGCGGTTTCTGTTGTCCAAATCTTCTAATTGAGCCTGCATAAAGGCAAAGTTATCTGCAAGGTTTTCATAGTCTTTCCTTAGGTCGTTATGAGCCAGTGAAAGTTCATCATGCTTTGTTTCAAGGAGATCTGTGCGAGTGCCTATGCTTGCAATCTCATGAGAGAGAGCAGCTGTGGAGTTATGCACCTCTTTTTCAATTTTCTCCACCAGTTTGTTGAAAATAGAGGTGAGACTCTCATCCAAATCAGCTTTGGAAAGGGGGGGGGGTTGTACTCACGATTGTCCTGGGTAGTCTGTGAATGTAAAGCAGGTTCTCCCTCTCCACACACGAGGCCGCCGGCGCCATTTTGGGACGCTTTGCTTCCCCTCTGCTCCATGTCCAGGAGAAAGGTAGTTAGACGGTGTTTGGGTCTTTTAGTCTGCTTCTTTTTAGCGTATGGCATGCACGCTGTGTTCCCCCAGGGGTGCTTGTAAATTTCGCCGCGTTCTGTGCTAGATAGTCCTGGGGAAATTCTGTTATAGGACCGGGTGCGACGGAGCTGCGCTCAGGCAAGTCTCATCAGCATCGCGCCGTACATGCGCACGGACTATTCATTTTCTAGGCCTAGTTATTTCCCCAACAGGAATAGAAATGGATCAAAAAAAAAGTCTCCGCAATCCTGGACTGGCCAGCACCCCTAGATAAGAAAGGGGTACAACGCTTTATCGGATTCGCAAACTTTTACAGAAAATTTATTAGAGGGTTTTCTGCCATTGTGGCCCCTATCACACAACTTACAAAACAGAATCTTCGTTTCCGCTGGAATCCCGAAGCCCAGAGGGCCTTTGACATGCTAAAGAAACTCTTTACGTCAGCTCCAATTCTCAGACATCCCAATCCAGCATTTCCTTCCCTTCTCGAGGTAGACGCCTCCGAAGTTGCTGTGGGGGCCGTCCTATCCCAACCTTTAGGAGACGAGGATTTAATTCACCCAGTAGGTTTTTTCTCACGAAAGCTTTCATCCACAGAAAAAATTATGACGTAGGAGACCGGGAATTACTGGCCATTAAGACCGCCCTGGAGGAGTGGAGATACCTACTGGAGGGCGCCGCTCACCCTGTACTGATCTACACAGATCACAAAAACTTGGAGTATCTAAAATCTGCCAGACGTCTAAGACCCCGACAAGCTCGTTGGGCCCTTTTCTTTTCTCGTTTTTGTTTTCACATTACCTACCGACCAGAATCTAAGAATATTAAACCGGACGCCTTATCTAGAATGCACTATGACCCGAAAGATACGTCCACTCCTGACACCATCCTACCAGAGGGCAACTTTCTACTCTTACACACCGATCTTCTATCCATGATCAGGGAAGCATCTTCCGACTCTTCCAAACCTTCTATCTCCTTAACTTCCAGAGATGGATTATTTTGGAGAGGAAGTCAAGTTTTTGTACCAGAAGATGTCAGGTTAGAGGTTCTGAAACTTCTCCATGACCACCCATTAGCAGGCCATTTTGGGGTTCACAAGATTCTTGAATTGGTACAACGCACATTTTGGTGGCCCAATTTGGAGGACTTTTGCAAATCCTACATCAATTCTTGTCCAATATGTAACCAAAATAAAAACTCCCGAAAACAAGCCTGGGGTCTACTTAACCCTCTGCCAGTACCCAACTGTCCATGGGAGATGATCGCAATGGTCTTTATTGTGGAACTTCCTTGCTCCAAGGGATGCACAGCAATTTTTGTAGCTGTAGACCGTTTTACCAAGATGGCTATTTTTTTTAAAAACACACCTTCTGCTATAGAGACGGCCTGTGTGTTTATCAAGGAAATCATCAGGTTACATGTGGTACCTTCTTTTTTTTTTCCACATCAGACTTAACCCAGAATTTTAGGGTGTTTGTGGGGTTTATTTTGTTCCGCCCTGCGTCTTTTCACCCCGGATTAGCATAATTTGTGGGTATTTCAGTGTATTTAGCATACTATTATATCTCTTTTTTTTTTTTTTCTTCTTTTCTTTCCTTTTTTCTTCTTTTCTTTCCTTTTCTCTTTTTTTTTTTTTTTTTTTTAAATATTATGAAAAGGATATTGTGATAAAAAACAATTTTGTTATAGATAACTGTGCATATACATGTTGCGTGACTCTAGTGCGGTTATGTACTCTTGTTTCTCTCCTCCGCACCTACTCTTCTGGGTCTCTTATATATACTTATTTCTTTATTTGTTCCCCCCCCCCCTGATGATTCCCCCCCCCACCCAATTCTTACCTCGTTTCCCTTTTTTCATCGGGTCAAGAGCATTTACGTATTTATTTCTAGTAATAGTAAAGAGAATTTTTTCGAGGTTTTCTAAGATCTCCACTGATCCCAAATCTTTCCCCCGCTTCCGCCCTCCTCCTCTCCCTGATCCACCCTTCTTAAGTGCTCCATCTCTGCAATGTGATCGACCCTATTTATGAATTCTTTTAGGGGTGGTTTTGTGGATGGAGCCAAAATTTCGGAATCAGTCCCTTTGCTGCGTTTAACAGCACTGGGACCAATGTTGAGGCATATTTTTTTTTTCCCTTGACTAGGCCTTGTCTATGGAAGAGGCAGGAAAGGGGATCTCATGGAATCTTTTCTCCAGAAATTTCCTCAATTAATTTGAGGATCTCGGTCCAGAATTCCCGGATTCACGGGCAGTCCCACCATATATGCAGGGTAGTCCCTACTTGGTTGCACTTCCTCCAACAGAGGGGGGAATTATCCAAAGATATTTTGTTGAGTCTAGCGGGTGTCCAATGCCATCTCAGCATGCATTTATAATTAGCTTCTACTGTTGTTATGTCTTTAGCGTAAGTAAATGTCGCGCTAGTCATATGTACTTCTTCTATTCTTTCTCCAATTTCTTTCTCCCAGGCTTCTATGCTTTGTAGTGTTTCTTTTGTCCCTATGTCTGTGAGAATTTTGTAGATCCTAGAAATTCCATGTGATATTGGTTCTCCCCTAGTACAAAGTTTCTCTATTGAGTTTTGTGCTCTATTGTCCCTTATTGGTGCTGGAAGTGTATTTACGAAGTGCTTTAGTTGTAAGTATTCCCAGTCAGTTATCTGTTGTGCCCCTACTACTACGTGTATCTCTTCTTTATTTTTAATTTTTCCTTGTGCTACTATATCCCCCAGTCTTTTGCTGCCTATTTTTTTCCAAGTTTAGTCCTATTCCCTGGTGCAAAAAAAAATTGTGTTTACTAGTGGGATTAATGGGGAATTATATTCCCATTTTTCCCTCTTGTGTATTAAATCCCATGTCTTAAAAACCTGTTTGGAGATACTATGTGTTTTTGGGTTAATTATTCTATATTTAGGTGGGATCCATATGTTTGTGTTTAAGTGCTGGTCACTTATCCCGTTTTCCAATTGAGCCCATTTTTTTAATGAATTCTTATTTGTCCATTCGACTAGTCTCGCTAGGATTACTGCTTGATAGTATCTTTTTATATCGGGGAGGGCCAATCCTCCTCTTTTTTTTCCACGGGTTAGGGTTGCATAGCTTATTCTGGGTTTTTTATCTTGCCATATATATTTTGAGATTATATTTTTTACTACCTTAAAGAAGCTTTGTGGAACATTTATTGGAAGCATTTGGAATTTATAAATTATCTTTGGTAAAACTGTCATTTTAAATAAATTAATCCTCCCCATCCAGGAAATCTGCTTGTAGGAGAGGTTTTTTAGATCTCGTCTTATATCGTTAAGTAGGGGAATATAGTTTGCCTCAAAAAGGCCTGCTACTTTAGGGGTTATTTTTATCCCCAGATATTTAGGTGATTTTTGTTCCCACGTAAAATTAAATATTCTACGTAGACCTTCCTCTTCCTTTTGGTCGAGTCCTATATTCATGATAACAGTTTTTAAAGGATTTATTTTAAAGTTGGAGAGACTACCATATCTTCTTATTTCCTCCAATATATTAGGAATTGATATTTTAGGCTTGGTCACATACAAGAGGACATCGTCGGCATATGCTGCCAACTTCTGTTCCTCTTCTCCTACTCTCACGCCGCCTATTCCTGGGTTGTTCCTGATCTTACACAACAGTGGTTCTAGGGCTATCACATAAAGAAGGGGGGAGAGCGGGCATCCCTGCCTTGTTCCGTTCATCATGTTAATCACCCTAGAGTCTCTCCCGTTTACCTTTACTTTTGCAGTAGGGGACTTGTATAGATTTCCTATCCATTTCATGAATCTAGGGCCCAAACCTATGTTTTTTAAAGTCTCCATCATGAATCCCCAGTCGACTCTGTCAAACGCTTTTTCAGCATCAAGTGACATGAGTACAGCTGGGGGTCCATCCCTTTTTTCGTCTTGTAGCATTAAGAGTGTTCTTAGGCTATTATCCCTCCCTTCTCTGCCTCTTACAAATCCCGTCTGATCTGAGCTTATTAGGTCAGGCATGTATTGTTTTATCCTTGTTGCCAATATCTTTGCGAAGATTTTTATATCAGCATTTAATAATGCAATTGGACGGTAGTTAGCGCAGAGGGTCTTATCTTTTCCTGGTTTAGCTATAATAGTGATATTGGCAAGAAGGGATTCTTTCCTTACTTCTTCAATTCCCCCAAGTTTATTGAAGTAGGTGCACATTTCTGGGATCAAGGACTCTTTAAATTTTTTATAATACTTGATTGGCAGGCCGTCGGGACCTGGGCTTTTCCCCCCTGAAGTTCCTTGGATCGCTTGACTAATTTCTGTTTGTGTTATTGGCTCTTCTAAAATTTCTATTATTTCCTGTGTTAGTTTTGGTAAATTAGTCTCACATAAGTATTCTCTTATTTTTGCTTCTCTATTTGTCTTTTCCTCTTGTGTCTCCCCTGTCCTAATAGAGTATAGCGAGGCGTAGAACGTTCGGAAAGCTTCGGCGATCTCGGTCGTTTTATACCGGGTCTGCCCTTCCTGATCTAATATTTTTTCTATGTGGTTTAGGTTTCTCTTTTCTTTTGAGATCCTGGCTAGGTACTTCCCAGGTTTGTTCCCCCAGAGATACCTTTCTTTCATCACATTTTTAAAAGTTTTCCTAGTTTCACTCTTCATTTGATCTATTAGTTGGGTCCTCTTTATTAACAATTCCTGATATACTTTTTTATTGTTTGATTGATTTTTATGTTTGATTTCTAAGTCTTGTATCTCTTTAATTATCCTGTTTCTGTTTGTATCTCTTTCCTTTTTTTTTTTGCCCCTAAAGAAATTAATTTTCCTCGGATACTTGCCTTATGGGCTTCCCAAATTGTTGCTGTACTTACGTCGGGGGTATTATTGAGCTTAAAATATTCATCTATGTCTATCCTTATTATATCGGAGACTTCTATATCTTCTAGTAACTCCTCGTTTAATCTCCAGGATCCCCTTCTTTCTTCTATTTCTGGGAAATGTATGCGCACCGTAGCCGGGGGCGTGGTCTGAGAGTGTCACAACCCCTATCGCGGCATTGTCTACATACTCTAGAATTTCATGATCGACCAATATGTAGTCTAACCTCGAGTACATTTTGTGACCAATGGAATAGTATGTATAGTCCTTTTTGGTTGGATTAAAGACCCTCCAGGGGTCTATTAACTGACTCAGGGAAAGTTTTTTTTTCACTATTTGTTGTTGTTTAGTGTTCGCTATATTAACTGCCGATATTCTATCGAGTTGTACATCCAGAGTAAAGTTAAAGTCCCCGGCTAGGACCACATTTCCTTGTTTAAATTCCGTAAGTTTATTCAGGGTAGTTATTAAATACTTCTGGGGGAGTTTATTTGGACAGTAAACATTGGCCAACGTGTATCGCTTTCCTTGTAAGAGACCTCTTAAAAACATGTATCGGCCCTCCGGGTCCACCAACCTTTCTTCTACTACAAAACTTATATTTTTCCCAATCCCTATGGCGACTCCTCTAGATCTTCTCTGCGGGGAGTCTCCATAGTACCATGTTGAGACTGCCCGAGAATTAAGCCTCACCCTTGAATCGAGGGTTATATGGGTCTCCTGAAGGAAGACAACGTCTGCAGAGTATCTCTCAATCTCTTTTAGGATCATATGCCTTTTACGCGGAGAACAAAGACCCCTTACGTTATAGGTAATTAAGTTTACCTTAGTCATATATATATTTCTGTTCTCTTATATCTAATCCCTCACTATATCGTTTTCTCTTTGTAATCTGCCGATCGCCCGGACCCATGATCCTTTTTCTCGTTTCCTTCCCACCCCCCCCCTATACCCCCTTACCCTAGCTCCCATGTCCCCCCTCCTCCTCCCCTGGGCTCCCCCCTACCCACTCTACCCCTCCCCCTCCCCAGCCCCCCCCCCTTACCCATGTAGATGGAATCTTAAACCCTAAGGTTATATTTCGGAGCATCTTCTCTTACACTTGTTGTGCAAGGGTGCTCCCTCTGTGTTGAGGCGGAGTACAATTCGACGCCTCCTCTATTCCCCTGGACCCAGGGGATATCCTCCGGTAGTCAGGGGCTCCCGAGCCCCGATGTCTCCACAACGCTGAACCTAGTAGCCCTAAACATATTTCATATTTTAATATAAATAGGTTGTTAACCTCCCCTCCCGCCTTCTCTCTCCCCCCATAGCTATGGTTTTTCTATTTTTTATTAATTACTTGGGGTTGGGATCCCCAACCTTTGACAAAACTCAGGGATTTCATCTAAAAATCTTAGCTTCGCCGTAGTCCCCTCTTTTCTTGCTATCAGACATGCCGGGAAACCCCAGTTATACTGTATTTCTTGGTCCTGTAACACCCGTAATAGTGGCTTCAGGCTCCTTCTTCTTCTAAGTGTTGCTTGTGACAGGTCTTGATATATTTGAATAATGTGATCTTCGAATTTGATTGGGGGCTTTCCTCTTAGGTTTTTCCATAGTTGATTTTTTTCCTCCCAACTTTCAAATCGTATTATAATGTCTCAGGGTTTATCTTGAGGGATTTCTCTGGGCCTCCTTATCCTATGGGCGCGTTCTATTTTTAATGGAAGTGTTATTTCTCTGTCGAGTATTGGGTTGCATATTTTCCGTATAATTTCTGGGAGATTTTCAGACTGTGAGGAGTCGGGGACTCCACGTATCCTGATATTTTTTCGTCTGTCTCTGTTTTCCTGGTCTTCAGCTTTATATGCATGTTCCCGTTGCTCTTTTTTTATATCAATTAGCTCCATTTCCAGTTTTCTAATGGTGTTGAAATTGTGGTCTGTTTTTTTCTCAACTTCCTCCAATCTTTCTAACATGAATCCCATGTTTCTCTCCATTCTCTCCATTTGTGATGAGAGCACTTTTTCTAAAGCCGCAAACATTTCCTTCATTTCATTTTTTGTTGGTAATGCCAAGTCTGTTAATTGATCGTCTAAGTCCGGTATTGTGGCTGTTTCATGATCGCAATCTGTCGCTGGCTCTAATTGGAATTCGCTATTTGGATTGGTTTGGGCAGATTTTATCTTATCTTTTTTTTTTTCCCTCTCTCTACCATTCGTTGCTTGCGTTACATATTTGCTCATAGGCCCGGGGCTTTGACTCAAGCGGGGAGTCGAGGAGGAACCCCCCCTGGCACCCCTCGCTCTAGTACTCATATCTATAGGAGAAGTAACTGGGGGCAAATTTTAATTTGAAGAGGGAGAAGAAAAAAAGAAGGAATTACAAAAAAAAAGGAAGGGGGGAATGAGACCAGGCCTTTTAAAATTGATATCCTGGGTGCCGCTATGTACTCCCAAAATAGAAGAAACTAAATACTTTCAGTATTGGAGGGTATTGCGTTTCTCTCTTTTCCTCCCAAACTTATTTTTACAGCCTTACAACCTCTTTCAACGGCTATGATCACTATTCGGGGATGTCGCCGTGTAGCTCTCACATCAATGAGTCTTGCCCTTATAATTAGTGTTGCTCACGAATATTCGTATTGCGAATATTCGGCTCGAATATGGCATATTCGAGTATTCGCGATATATTGCGAATTTCGCAGTGAATATTCGCTATTTTGAATATTCGTATTTTTAAATTTTTTTTTTTAGAACAGATCACATCCTAGAGATCCCCATCGACGTCTAAAAGCATTGCTGGTATGATTAGAGACCTTGGGCCGAGTAGCTGCAGCGATCAATTTATATTGCCGAAAAATCGCAATGTGATTATTCAGCAATAGCGATATCGCGCGATTATTTTCTAGAAATTCGCAATATTGTTTTTAGCTAAAATAACACATATATTCGATTTCAGAGTGTTACTGTCGAAATTCCGCAATCAATTTCTCATTCGCATTTTTGCGAAATTACGATAAAATATCAAGAATATTCTGAGCCAATCAGAGTGCTCCATTCCGCATTTCTCGAATATTCGCAATTATTTTGTATTGTAATATATCAAGAATATTCTGAGCCAATCAGAGTGCTCCTTCCGCATTTGCCGAATATTCGCAATTATTTTGTATTGTAATATATCACGAATATTCTGAGCCAATCAGAGTGCTCCTTCCGCATTTGCCGAATATTCGCAATTATTTTGTATTGTAATATATCACGAATATTCTGAGCCAATCAGAGTGCTCCTTCCGCATTTGCCGAATATTCGCAATTATTTTGTATTGTAATATATCACGAATATTCTGAGCCAATCAGAGTGCTCCTTCCGCATTTGCCGAATATTCGCAATTATTTTGTATTGTAATATATGACGAACATTCTGAGCAAATCAGAGTGCTCCTTCCGCATTTGCCGAATATTCGCAATTATTTTGTATTGTAATATATCACGAACATTCTGAGCAAATCAGAGTGCTCCTTCCGCATTTGCCGAATATTTGCAATAATTTTGTATTGTAATATATCACAAATATTCTGAGCCAATCAGAGTGCTCCTTCCGCATTTCTCGAATATTCGCAATTATTTTGTATTATAAAATATCACGAATATTCTGAGCCAATCAGAGTGCTCCATTCCGCATTTCTCGAATATTCGCATTCGCAATTCGCAATTCGCATTCGCATTCGCGATAGCGAAAATTCGCAATCATTTCATTTCCAAAAAATATCACGAATATTCGTATTTAGCGAATATATCTCGAATATTCGACTATATATTCGAGATATATCGCGAAATCGAATATGGCATATTCTGCTCAACACTACTTATAATGCCTGGCAGATAATGTCTTATTCACCGACCGGGTATCCTACTTTCCAGAGATCTTACAGACCAGTCCACATATCACCTTATGTTGCCATATGTGTAGTTATTGTGTGCATGTTATCTGCTATGTAGATTAGTCGGTAATATTCACGACCGACCGACAAAATGCCAGGGTTTTTTTTTTTTTATTATTTTTTTTTTTTATATCGTAAAGCAGAAGGAAAAAGGGCAGGTAATGTATTCGCTTAAGGGTGTAAGGGTGTGAGGATGTAAGTCCACTCTGACATAGACTCTTATTCGACCACTTCCACTGTCCTCAGCAGACTCTCTTTTTGACTGTACTATATAGTTCAGAAAAAATTCACACCGCAGATCATACCAAAAACAGGGAAAAAAAATAAAGTCAAATAATGTCTTACTTACAGTCCAACAGGTCTTCTTCCCCTTTTACTAATCCGACATCTTGGTTCTGGATCTTCTTTTAAGTTAATACTTACATATTTGTATTGTAGTTGTTGTAGTTGTAGCAATTGTTGCTATAGTTGTATCATAGTTATGGCGGTGGCTGCTTTCGGTGGATTTGTAGGGACGGCAGCGTTGGGTATTAAGTATTATATTGTGCTGGTTATTAAGATTTGGGGTGGGTAGAATCCGGGCTTCGTATCTCTCTCCGTGGCCACCTCCACTTCCCCCTGTCTGAAGCCGTATCCTCACCGTATCCCCGACTCCCCGGCTCCCCGGCTCCTCCACTTCCAGCCCACAAGTCAGAGCACACGCCGCACACCGCACGGCAAGTCACCGGGAGCCCCACACACAGGGACGCCGCGAACAGGGACGCCGCAAACGGGAGAACGGGTAAGCGCCAACAGCCCCCAACAGAGCCGACCGCGATCCCGCAAGGGGATCCGCCCGCAGAGGATCCCGGAACCCGACAAACGGGAGGCCAGCAGCGAGACCAAGTCGAGAGCCGCACCGCACGGTAAGTGTGTTGTGCTGTTTGCGAGCTCTTTGGGAGTTTGAGAGAGCTCGTGAGAGACTAGAGAAAGGAAAGCCCGAGGGAGAGCGGGTCACATTAGCATTGTATTGGCAGTGCGGCAGGCGGGCGGGCAGACAGGCAACCAGGCAGCTAGGAGGACAGCTTGCTATTCGGCCATCTCAGCGTTGCGGGACCTTCTCGGGAGCTCTATCCCTAACCGCCCTGGAGTGAGGCGCGCGCCATCCTAGACTCCTCCCTCACATGGGGTACCTTCTAATATCGTCTCTGACAGAGGGGTCCAATTTACCTCACGATTCTGGAGAGCCCTCTGTGAAACACTAAAAATTCAACTTTCTTTGTCTTCAGCATATCATCCCCAGTCTAATGGGCAAACAGAAAGAACTAATCAGACACTAGAACAATATATAATATGCTTCACAACCTTCTCTCAGGATGATTGGGTCTCCCTGCTACCCTTGGCAGAGTTTGCATACAACAATGCTAATCATTCTGCCACTGGGCAATCCCCTTTTTTCTCTAACTATGGGCTATTTTACCAGATTTCTTTTCAGAAACACCTGTTCCAACTGTACAAAGTACTATGGATTTTCTCAAATGCAACAATCAACTATTGCACGACACAATAACCAAGGCTCAAGCTGACAACAAAAGATTTTTTGACAAAAAGAGAAGGGGTGACTTGGATTTGAAACCGGACGATCAGGTATGGCTGTCTTCAAGTAAACTCAGATTACCTTGCCCATCTAAAAAATTGGCACCCAAATTTTTGGGCCCCTTCCCAGTCAAAAGAAAAATTTATTTAGCCTCCTACGAACTGGTTCTACCGGAGACCTTAAAAATACATCCTGTATTTCATGTTTCCCTGCTCAAAACCACAGTTCCTGATCCCTTCCCTAACAGAGGATCCAAGCCTTCTGAACCTGTTCAGATCGATGGTTATGAAGAATACATAGTTGAGGCCATACTGGACTGCAGGAAGCGTCAAGGACAGAACCAAATCCTGGTCAAGTGGGAAGGGTACGGTCCGGAGAACAATTCTTGGGAGCCTGAAAGTAACATTCATGCCAAAAGACTGCTATGTGCTTTTTTCCTTGCCCACCCTGATAAAGAAGCCCGACTGGGCATCCGGAGGCTGCCCCTTGGGGGGGGCAATGTCAGGGACTTACCTCTCTGCCATCTTCCTCGGTTCAAACGCCCTCCATGCAGTCCTCCTCCTCCATGCAGGCCTCTCCCAGGAAGCCAGATTGTGGGTCTCGCGCTTGTGCACGCGCGTCAACGGGAGCGCGCGCGTGCACGTTAGCGGCTGTGGCGCCAAACATGCCTTTAAAAATCCATTGCTGTTTGCAGCACATTGCTGCCTGATCTGCAGTTTGACCGGATCCTTACCTGAGACCTGTTTTGTCTGCTATTTATCTGAAACCTGATTGAACTCTGAACCCGGCTTGATCGACCATCCAAACCTCTCCACTCCTGACCCGGCTCCGTTTGACCACCCACCTGTTTGACCCTTCTATTGCCAGACCCACCTGCTTGCTTGTACCGACCATTATCCAGCTATCTGCCTGCATGCTTGCAAGTTGTGACCCTGCTTGTTGGACTTTGGTGTATCCAAGAGAATCCTAACTACCTACCTGTTTGTGCCGCGGTATCGCAACATCCGTGTGGGTCGCTGACCCTTCGCTTCAGCGTCTCTGCTTGTCGCTCCGGAAGGTATTCATCCACCTGCCTCCATCCACCATCATCGCGGCACTCCTACCTCTCTGCGCTCCGAGTCCGCTGTTCCCATTTCAGTGGCTCGCGAACCAGGGTCGTAAGAGAGGCTACCCTGCATCAGACTCTGGTACCAGGTACGTGACACATACAGAGCTTTAAGTCCTACGCATCGCCACAGCCCTTCGGGGTCCACCCTCAGAGAACGACTCGACCGACAGGTACCAGACTACCTCGCCTTAACTGCAGATATCGACACTCTGAGGAGCGATGAACCCCTTGACTACTAGGTGTGCAGGCTTGACCTGTGGCCTGAGCTATCCCAATTTGCGATAGAACTTGTGGCCTGCCCCGCTTCAAGTGTCCTTTCAGAAAGGACCTTCAGTGCAGCAGGAGGTATTGTCACTGAGAAGAGAAGTTGCCTAGGTCAAAAAAGTCTAGATTACCTCACCTTTATTAAGATGAATGAGGCATGGATCCCGAAGGGACTGACAGTGGGCGATACATTTGACTAAAAAAAGGCCTGATGAGATGAGCTGCCTTGGGCTAAAAATGGTCCACACGCTGCTGTATTTTATCTCTGCATGCCAGATGACTTGCATGACTTATCTGCCACCAACTAGGGTTCCAGCCGCAATGTTTTAGTGCACTTTCTGCCTGGAAAAAATGTGTCAATTTCCCTTTGTGATCGTTACCTTGTTGCGATGCATTAAACGTGGAGTTTGGTCTGTCACTGTGAAGGGGGCGTAACCCTTAGGCCACGTACACACGAGGAGACATGTCCGATGAAAACGGTCCGTGGACCATTTTCATCGGACATGTCTCCTGGGATAATTTGGTCTGATGTGTGTACACACCATCAGACCAAAATCCACGCGGACAGAGAATGTGGTGACATGGCGGTGGCGGTGATGCCGCAACGTGCGCAAACAAGGAAGTACAATGCTTTCATGCATGCGTCGAATCATTTTGACGCATGCAGGGGATTTTGGTCCGCTGGTTAGGTGTACTAACCAGCGGACATGTCCGACGGACAGGTTTCCAGCGGACAGGTTTCTAAGCATGCTTAGAAACTTTTGTCCACTGGAAACCTGTCCGCTAGGCTGTACACACGATCGAACATGTCCGCGGAAACTGGTCTGCAGACGAGTTTCAGCGCATATGTTCGATTGTGTGTATGCGGCCTTACACTATCTGATCGATACAACGTCATACCTGATGTTTTAAAGCACGTTATTCAAAACAATTTAGGAATGTTAGGTGATTTATGCCCTTTATGGATTAAAACCCGACTCTGCGCCAACTACGTAATTTTCCATTGGAGTTTTGCCATGGATACCCCTCCAGCATGCCACAGTTCAGGTGTTAGTCCCCTTGAAACAACTTTTCCATCACTATTGTGGCCAGAAAGAGTCCCTGTGGGTTTGAAAATTTGCCTGCCTATTGAAGTCTATGGCGGTTCGCCCGGTTTGCCCGTTCGCGAACATTTGCAGAAATTCTCGTTCGCGGCTCGCGAAGGGAAAATGTTATGTTCGCAACATCACTAATAAGGAGGAGAAGCAGGCCAAACTTACATTGCACAGGAGGGACAAAACAGATTCCTAATATATCAGGAGCGAGCCATCAACCATATACGGTCACATCTGGCGCTCCCAGGACGCCGGCCCATGGCTCCGCAGTGTGGGTTTTTTTAACGCGTCCGCTGCAGACAATAGTGTTGCCATCTGCAGCCTTTGCAGTCAACGCATAAGTCACAGTAAGCCCAACACTCACCTAGGGACGACAGCCTTAAAACAGCACCTGGCCTCCCATCACCGAGCCCAGTGGGAGAAACGCCATCAGAACCCACAACGCCACACTCCAGGCTCTCACCGTCCAGCCTCCGTCCTTCACTCCACCTTTCATCATGCCTTCCTCATGTTTTTCTGCAAAAAGGCAGGCTTTCCTGGTCCAAATGTTTGATTGTAAAAAAAAGATGACGCCGGATAACCTTCCTGCCTAACGGTTGACCGCTGGCTTGTCGGAACTGATAGCCCGCCAACTACTGCCATATAAGCTGGTGGAGTCGGAGGCCTTTTGAAAATATGTGGCCATTGGAACACCACAATGGAAGGTCCCAGGAAGGATTTTTTTTTCACAGAAGGCCAGCCCAGAGCTATATGGCCATGTTCAGCGGCAAGTGAATGTATCTCTGGCACACAGTGTCAGTGCCAAGATACATATGACCACATACACGTGATCTAGCAAACACAGGCAGGGAAGGTATATAAATTTCACTGCCCACTGGGTGAACCTTCTGACGGCCATCAAGCATGTAACCCGTGGCACCCATGTAGATTTGGTTTTACCGCCATGGATTACATGCAGGCCTGCCTCTTCTTCTCCTCCTCCTATTTAGGGCCGTGTAAAGGAATTTGGGGGCCCCAAGCAAAATGGATATGGAGGCCCCCCCGCAAAGCCTACAGCGATACAGTTTAGGTTCAGTGCAAATACTATATATTCACACATATATACACACACATTGCAAAGTCTGTGGACATGGTACAGGGTTTAGAGGCTGCGGACATGGTACAGGGGTCAGAGGCTGCGAACATTGTACAGGGGTCAGAGGCTGCGGACATGGTACAGGGGTCAGAGGCTGCGGACATGGTACAGGGGTCAGAGGCTGCAAACATGGTACAGGGGTCAGAGGCTGCGGACATGGTACAGCGTGATCATAACATACAGGGTCATCGTTACTTTATGGTATGTGACAAGGCTGGGGTGTGCAGGAATGAGGGGTGATCTGTATACAGTGTGCAGGATTGAGGGGTGATCTGTGTATAGGGGATTGAGGCGTGATCTGTGTACGGTGTGCAGGAATGAGGGGTGACAGTGGGGGCACAGGAGGGAAATTTAGGATAATTGGGGGGGGGGATGACGGGCATTTGGTATAAGTGGGAGGAGAGGAAGGACATTTGGGATAAGTGGGGGGGGGGGAGTCGGCATGCACTTCTTGTGAGGAGAGAGGCAGAACTCACAGTGCTGGCTTTGCCTTGTAGAGCAGGGATATGCAATTAGTGGACCTCCAGTTGTTGCAGAACTTCAAGTCCCATTAAGCATAGAAGGACTCTGACAGCCACAAGCATGACACCCAGCGGCAGAGGCATGATGGGACTTGTTGTTTTGCAACACCTGGAGGTCTGCTAATTGCTTATCCCTGTTGTAGAGAATGATTAGTTGCAGAAGCAGCTGCTCCCTCATCTCACCTGCTTGTTTTGTTCTGATCCCTTGTCTGCCACACTCACTGGCTGTCTGCCATAACCAATGGGGAATGAATGAAAACTTATATAGCACGGCACATGCAAACCAAATCGCCTCTGGGCGAGTCCCAGATACTGCCGTCAGGAGGAGGAGAAGATAGCAGAGGCGGGACTCCACTAGCATTAAGGACAGGTTAGCCCCGCCGCCGCACATGACCCCATTTGCCCAATCACAGAGCGCCGGCCGCCCAGCTGACATTAAACATGGCAGCCGGATCACAGAGGGACACAGAAAATAGAAATTAGGCTGACAGAGCCAGAGTGACACAGGATTTCGCCCCCCCCCCACACTGTGCGGCGCCGCCCCTGCACCTTCTGCTTGGGGGCCCCCGGCAAGCTTGGGGCCCCAAGCAATTGCTTGCATTGCTTGTCCTGTTCCGATGGGCGTGCTCCTACTCCATCCTCCCTCTCCTCCCTGGCTGACTCCTCATTTTCCAATGCTACCGTCTCTTATGCTGCGCCGCCCAAGATCCCCAGAACCTATTTGACATGCCAGGTGAGACGTTACCATGCTGTGCTGTGTTTGTTGTGCCTGGAAGACAAGAGCCACACTGGTCCTGCACTCCTTTCAGCTTTGCGTTCCCAGGCAGATCAGTGGCTAACACCGCTCAATTTGACAGTTGGTAAAGTGGTGTGCGACAATGGTGCCAATCTGCTAAGCGTGGAAACAGGGCAAAATTACACACGTGCCAAATACCCTGGGCTCCAGGACATCTTGCGGCAGGCCAGCAAAATCTCCGCCCATTTCAGAAGACCTTACACGGCCATGGCTCACCTTGCTGACATTCAGCGGCGACACAACCTGCCAGTCAGATGTCTTATTTGTGACTGCCCGACACGATGGAACTCAACATTGTATATGCTTGATAGGCTGCTCCAGCAGAAACGTGCAGTTAACGACTACCTGTACGAACTCTGCGGCAGGACAGGTTCTGGGGAGCTTGTTTTTTTTGCACAGCACCAGTGGCTGCTCATGCGGGACTCATGCAGACTTCTGCGGCCATTTGATGAGATCACCAAACTGGTCAGTTGCAGCCAGGGCGCCATCAGTGACATCGTACCTTTCACCTTCTTTCTGGAGCATGCATTGCATTGTGTCATTGATCAAGCCGTTGAGGAGCAGGAGCAGGAGGAAGTCACAATGCTGGATGAATTCCCAGGGGGGCTATTACACCCGAGACAAGTTAACCACGGGAGTCTGAGGAGTCAGAGGAGGAAGGTGCCGGGACGGAGAAGGGGGAGCAAGAAGAGCATGCTTTAAACCTTTCTGGGATCCCTGGTGTTGTCCGTGGATGGGGGAAGGAGAACAAGGATGACATTATCCTGGATGATGAGCAGGAGCCAGGCCAGTACAGCGCTTCCAGTTTAGTGCAAATGGGGGCCTTCATGCTCCAGTGTTTTAAGAGGGACCCCCGTATAAAAAGCATAAAGGGCAAGGACCAGTACTGGGTGGCAATGTACTTAGACCCCCGGTACAAACAAAACATGGTGGAAATGTTACAACCATCACAGAGGGCTATCATAATGGAGGAAAATTCAGGCCTTGCTTTGAGAAATGCTGAATTCTGCTTTTGCGTCCGCTGGCAGAGGAATTTCCAATCACAGAGAAACAGTTTCGGGTACCAATCCAACAACGCCTGCAAGAAGAGGGCGGTTTGAAGATGTCTTAGTTACTAATGATATGAGATCATTCTTTCAGCTGACCCATCGACGGCTGTCCTCCAGATCCAGCATCAGGGAACGCCTAGACCAACAGGTGTCAGACTACGTCGGGTTAATGGCCAATGGCCAATGTGGACACACTGAGAAGTGATGAACCCCTGGACTAATGGGTGGGCAGGCTTGACCTCTAGCCAGAGCTTGCACAATTTGCAATGGAACTGTTGGCTTGCCCCTCATCCAGTGTCCTGTCCGAAAGGACGTTCAGCGCAGTAGGGGGGTCGTGACCGATAAGCGCACTCGCCTAGCTCACAACAGTGTTGACTACCTCACATTTATAAAAATGAAGCATGGATCTTGAAGGAATTCAACACATGTGACCAGTAGACCATGTTTCATTCAAATTCTGGTGAACGCCTGTGGGCTAATTTTTTGGGGCTGTACTGGCCGACACTATATTCTGTATCCGGTGAATGCCTAATGTACCACCAGCCACAGAATAAAAAGCTGTTTGCTGTCCAGTGACCGGCTGTGGCCATGGGCTAATTTTTGGGGCCTGTAATGGCCGACACTTACTTCTGTATCCGTTGAATGCCTAATGTACCTCCAGCCACAGAATACAAAGTTGTTTGCCATACTTGCCATATCAGCCATGTTTTCCTGCAATATGTTTGTGTCTGGTAACAAAGCTACTGAGGGAGATGCTTCACTCACCTCTATTCGCCTCTCATCTGACATGCAGTGTTGTACTGCTAATGGCTCTTTCACCCGCTCTTTCACTCGCTCCTTTACTTGTCGCGTCTGACGGGTCTGCTTCGGCCGTCTTTTGGCTGACCGTTGATAGCGTGTGTCTATCCCAGTTTTCTTGATAATACCTACACGGTGCTCCAATCTCACTCCCCTGTTCAGTCCATCGCTCAACGGGCTCACTCCACCTCCTGGTGAAACTGCAGGCATGTGGGGTATGGATGGGAGGGAGTGATTAGCCCTCCTACCTGTTTCTCATGGGCCGCCTGATTCTCCGGTCTGGTCTATCTCAGCACTTCCACTAGTGCTTCTCAGGAGAGCACTGTCAGGACACACAGCACTGCACATCTCACTCTGCCAAGATCAGCCACACCACCAGTTCTCTTTAATGAGGCTTGTTACATTATAGTTTAGCCATCCAAATGTATCCTTCGCTCTTCTATATTTATTGCCCATTGTAATGTATGTTTATTGGCCAGTCAGTCCTCTTCTGGCACTGTGTACATTGTGTGTTCCCCGGGGGGACGGAGAGCACACCTCTGATCTGTGAGGAAAGCTGAGACTACTAATACCAAAGGAAAGACTTTGTTGTGTGTCTCAGTGTACACAGATAACTGATGTCTCTAGTGATCTGATTGCAAATAAACATGAAAAATAAATATTCCAACCAGCAGGAAATACCTGGCCACACTATCTGACTATGGGTCTGAACATCCACAGAGGGATCTGGTCAGAGGTGCAGCAGGCTTGAGGTGCTTTGAACACAGGCTGTTTTAATTACACGCTTTTCCTGATCCTCTGTCACGGGGATCAGGGATCTCTGATAAGCAGTGTGTCACAATCAGGGGTCAGGCTCACAGACCAATTGCTACAGCAGTTGCAGGACTATGACTGACCAGCAGGATAGGTACACAGGCAGTCACCCTGTCAGATGACACAGGATCACCTGAGGTGCGGAGACTAAGTACTAACCGGTGTTCACCAAAGCTCCCGATGGTGGAGATGGATTTTGCTGCATGTTAGCACCAGGTCATGGTCCTCAGGATCACCCCACCAGGAGGTGAGCAATCCGGGGTCCAGTAGCAGATGAGCAGGTACGGATCAAACAGAAGCATTGTCAGTAAACAAGCCAAAAGGTCAGTAACGAGTAGTTGCAGGTTGAGATCAGGCAGAAGCATAGCCGAGGAACAAGCCAAGGGTCGATAATGAGCAGTAGCAAATATGGATGGCAACAGGGAAGACAGGAGCAAGATACAGGGTGGAAATAGCACAATATTCTGGCAAGGAGGAAGTGCAGAGACATGGCTTATATCAGAAAGTTAATAGGAGGAGCAAAGAGTTGAAGGTTCAGCTGAAATAAAGGTACAAGGCAGGGTTGTCTAAAGGATCTGACAAGATGCTGTCCAGCACATCAGATAGCTCAGTGAGAAGATTCATTGTCAGACACAGCTGAGGTCTCAGGTTCAAATCCAGGTCCTGACACAGTGATTCTCTCCATTGGTGGAGGATTTCACATTAGCCTTTTTTTACCAGCGTTTGAAGAACTTTCATCCATGGATGATTGAGAAGTTCCCCCAAAAGAGGGGCTTTTTAGGCAACAGTAGTAAACGTAAATATAATGGTACAAGAAAAAAGAATTATATATATTTGATAATTATTTAATCGTATAAAATAAATCATACAATATAACACTTGACAAAATATGAAGTTACAAAATCGAGACTGATTCACATAAAAAAACTCTACGAGGCCCTATGCATTTCGGGGGTTTCCCTTCTTCGGGGGTTTCCCTTCTTCGGGGGCCGGAGTCTGTGTGGAAACAAGTTATATTACATCAGGTTTACATAACCGTATCATCAAAATAGTTTTTACAATTACATCAAACTTTAAAACAGCGAGCATAGGAAGTGCAAGAAAAACAAAAACATACCAGTCAAGAGATGGCAACTCGGTAAAAACACAGGGCAAAAAGTCCATGGTGAAGAATGTTCCTGAGAAAGGTGGTATACAGGAATTGGGGGACAGGCACCTCACATCCAAAAGGAAGCGAACCCTTGGCCAAAACTGCCGGACTAGAAAGATTATATAGTCCCTAAAATAAAGGACAAATTGCACACAAAAAAATATATATGCAAAATAGAAAAGGAGTATACCAATTTTTGTTAAAGTAAAAAAATGTAAGATATATACCTATCCAGGGGAAGTAGTACTCAAGGATAGCCAGAGGGGGTCAGCATGGAGCACAGCACAGAAAAACTGAAAAAATCAACAAGTAGCATTAAGGTTGGGTAGTATCAAAAAGACAGAGAAGAACACAAATTAGAAAAGGGGCTGGCAGTAAAGGCACAAGCCATCAGTATACCTTTTGGTGAATCTATTGCCTGATACCATCGCCATCAACCAGGTCAGACATTCCCGGGAGACGGCAGTGTTTAAATAGGAGGAGGGGGCGTAATCAAGAGGGAGAGATGTGTGTGCGACAGACGGGGCTCATACAGCGTGATCGCGTCACTATCGCGTCATCGCGCACCGCCCCTAAGCCCTAGTATATTACCTTGGGAGGGGCCTGGAGGGGGCGGACAGGGTAGGATGTTCCAGCCACACTCGCGTGAGGACGCAGACGCAACCACGGCGTCAATACGCGATGCGAGTAGGCCAGAAAACACAAACAATGTCGCATCGTGACGACAGAGCAAATGTCACATGACCCATAATAGTCACGTGAGCGGAAGTATCCTCCCGGAAAGAGCAAACAAAATATTCAAGGGGGTATGATGACTGTCAGCAAAAAACGTTTAGACAGAAAGGCAAAACAAACACACAATTGGAGATATGATGTTAGCGAATTGAAATCCGCATGATCACATAGGACAACATATGTGAAAGTTAAAAAAAAATAATAGCTGTGCTTGGATTAAGACTTCCCTACTGACAAAAAAGGAGATAGACCTTGGTTAAATGGTGGCAGTGGCCGGTACAAGGGTACAGAGATAGCGCCCGGAGAGGGGAGAAATTGCAAGGTCCCCTGTCCAGGCGGAATCACTGTGTGGTGCAGAAATTGACCCGTGGTCGAAGGGCACAGTGTGCCGTACGACTAGGTCAAGGGGAGGCCGTCATCTCAAGGATGGCGGCCTGGGTGCGCCGTGCTTACAATGAGAATGGGGGTGCCCAGTTCCCCAAATCAAACCAGGGCAAGGAACCACTGTGTGAACATAACAAGGTGACATCACAGATAAAGGGAAATGATAACTGAATGATGTTCATCAAAAGGGGCAAGAAAATAAAATAAAAAATCCGAAAAAACAACCAAGACAAAACAAAACAAAGACAAAGACAAAACCAACATGTCTAGGCAGCAAATTAAATAAAATAAATAAATTGTTGTTACAACGACCGTGTTGAACAATATGAATTTACTCTTTTTCACACCCACCCGAAGAGAAGCCCTCTAAAAAGGGCCTAAAGCTAATTTGTTTGTTTAGGCCAGGGAAAGTAGTTGCCTCTAGGTCTATAATCCATCGGGTTTCGTGTTGTAACAGGGTTTTATTCCAATCACCCCCTCTGGGATTGGGGTGAATCCTATCCAGAATGAGGAATTGGGCCCCTGGAAATTATCCATTGTGATGAAGCAAAATGTGACGCCCTAAGGGCATATCTGGATTTGCTGAACGCATGGTGTTAATATGTCGGGCAGCACGTTTAAAAAAGGGCAGTTTAGTCTTACCCACGTAGAACCTGTTACATGAGCAGGTAAGTAGGTATACTACCCCCGGGGTCTTGCAATTTGCAAAATGGTGTGGTCTAAAAGGGCGCCCATTGGGTAACAGAACCTCTGAGTCGGTGTTGATATACCGACAGACAGAGCAGCCACCGCATGTGTATGTACCATTCCTTTTGCAGGGATCTTTCCTAAAGTCTCCCTTAAATTTACTCGTCACCAATTGGTCCCTGAGGGAAGAGGCCCGTCGGTACGTAATGGCTGGTTCTTTGGTAACAAAAGGTCCCATTGGGATCAAAGAATTTTTTAAGGATCCCTCTCGTTTGTTGATGTTGCGTGTGATATTTCGTAATTAATCGTAGAGTATCTCCACCTATGGTAGATTTTTTCTTTGGTTGGGAGAGTAGATCTTGTCTGGCCTGCGCATTAGCACGTTGGAAAGATTTTTTAAGGCACTTCTTAGAGTAACCTCTCAATAGCAATCTTTCTCTTAGTGCTGCAGCCTCCAGCAAGAATGCTTCTTGATTGGACCAATTGCGCTTGAGGCGTAAGTACTGGCTGTACGGTATAGACCTTATTAGAGGTATAGGGTGGGCACTAGTAGCGTGCAATATTGTATTGCCGGCTGTAGGTTTTCTATGAAGGCCTGTGGAAAGGCTGCCATCAAAGTTTTTAGATAAAGTTACATCTAAAAAAGCAATCTGGGTGTCACTTGATGTCGTTGTAAATTTTAAGTTCCAGTCATTGTTGTTCATGATGGACATGAAACATTCCAGTTCATCTATGTATCTAAACCACGCCGATACTAGATGGGTGAAAGGTTGTATAGCTGTACTGGTCAGAAAGGACTTCTCCCACTCCCCCAGGTACAGGTTGGTATACAATGGGGCACAGGATGTCCCCATCGCAACCCCCTGCACCTGGAGGAAGTGGGAGCCATCAAACGAAAAGACACTATGATGGAGTATAAATTCCAGGGCCATTATCAGGAATTCCCCAAGTTTGGGATCAGCCTTGAAAATAGGAAAGAGAATGTTACGAATGGCCGCCAAGCCTGAAGTGTGTGGGATGGAGCTATAGAGGGCCTCTACATCAATGGCTACTAGCAGTGTATTAGGGGATGTATGAAGATGCTCAACTTTTTGCAATAGATGGATGGTGTCTTTAATAAAAGATGAAAGACGTTCTATGAATGAATGAATGAATGAATGAATGAGAACTTATATAGCGCGGCACATACGAACTGAATCGCCTCTGGGCGCTTGTTGTTCCTGTCTCCTTTGGTATCAAAAGAGATGGGTCTTGATCTTTCTCCTGAAAGCTAGGTGGTTCTCCTCCAACCGAATGCTGGTTGGTAAAGCGTTCCATAGTCTGGGACCTTGGACCGCAAATCTTCTATCTCCTTTGGACCTGTAGTTGGCTTTCGGTATCTGGAGCAGATTTTGATTGTTGGATCGCAGAACGCGATTGGGATTGTGAGCTTTTATTTTTTCGCATAGATAATGGGGGGCATTCCCATGGACACATCTATGCGTTAGACAGAGTGCTTTAAAAGTGATTCTGTCTTTTACCGGTAACCAGTGAAGGGATCTCAGTGAAGGTGAGATTGATTCCCAAGGTTTTTTCCCAGTCACAAGTCTAGCGGCCGTGTTTTGAACGACTTGAAGACGAGCGATTTGGTACTTGGGGAGTCCGAGGTAAAGGGCATTGGCAAAGGGCTTCAAATACGAGTCAACATATATGCTGAGATTCTCAGTTATGGCACCATTGCCCGAAACAATTGGTCGTCCCGGTGGATCGGTCATATGCTTGTGAATTTTAGGAAGACAGTAAAAGTTTGGGATTCTTGGGTATTTGATACGGAGGAATTCCAAGGATCATGATTGATGACACCATGGGAAAAAGCCCCGTCTACTAGAGCGTAGAACTCAATTTCAAATTTAATGACAGAGGTTTTGGAGATGGGTAGATACCAGTCTTTATTAGAAAGAATTTTTAGGCACATAGTTTTGTATTGTTGGTTGGTCAGGATAACAATGTTTCCTCCTTTATCAGAGGGCTTAATGGTTAATGAGTGACAATCTTTCAATTTGTCCAAAGCATTATTTGTTTGGCGGGTAGAATGACTGGTACTTCGTGAATGATGTAGTTTTTTGATTTCAGCGGTAGTAAGTGCTACGAACGCAGCCAGATTAGAGTTGGTTTGTAATGGTGGAAATTTGTCCGATTTGTTTTTTAGAGTGTTGACCGATGTTTCTGGAGTGCCCACAACATCTAATTCAAATGACATTTCTTCCAGATCCTGCATTACATTAGGATCAGAAATATCTGCTTCGCCACAGAGTGACAGGAGCAGATCCATATCTTCCTTATGTTGTTGAATGGTCCTATAGGTAGAGTCATTCTTTGGTTTAGAATAAAGACTTTTTAGTAAAAGTTTCCTGGCAAATAAATGGATATCTTTAATCAATTTGAATGTATCCAAATAAGCTTCAGGGCAGAAAGTGAAACCTTTAGCTAGTAAGGTCTTTTCGTCTGATGACAATACATAATCAGAGAGATTTATGATGTCAAACCCCGGGGGTAGTATACCTACTTACCTGCTCATGTAACAGGTTCTACGTGGGTAAGACTAAACTGCCCTTTTTCAAACGTGCTGCCCGACATATTAACACCATGCGTTCAGCAAATCCAGATATGCCCTTAGGGCGTCACATTTTGCTTCATCACAATGGACAATTTCCAGGGGCCAAATTCCTCATTCTGGATAGGATTCACCCCAATCCCAGAGGGGGTGATTGGAATAAAACCCTGTTACAACGCGAAACCCAATGGATTATAGACCTAGAGGCAACTACTTTCCCTGGCCTAAACGAACAAATTAGCTTTAGGCCCTTTTTAGAGGGCTTCTCTTCGGGTGGGTGTGAAAAAGAGTAAATTCATATTGTTCAACACGGTCGTTGTAACAACCTTTTATTTATTTTATTTTATTTGCTGCCTAGACATTTTGGTTTTGTCTTTGTCTTTGTTTTGTTTTGTCTTGGCTGTTTTTTCGGATTTTTTATTTTATTTTCTTGCCCCTTTTGATGAACATCATTCAGTTATCATGTCCCTTTATCTGTGATGTCACCTCGTTATGTTCACACAGTGGTTCCTTGCCCTGGTTTGATTTGGGGAACTGGGCACCCCCATCCTCATTGTAAGCACGGCGCACCCAGGCCGCCATCCTTGAGATGACGGCCTCCCCTTGACCTAGTCGTACGGCACACTGTGCCCTTCGACCACGGGTCAATTTCTGCGCCACACAGTGATTCCGCCTGGACAGGGGACCTTGCAATTTCTCCCCTCTCCGAGCGCTATCTCTGGACCCTTGTACCGGCCACTGCCACCATTTAACCAAGGTCTATCTCCTTTTTTGTTAGTAAGGAAGTCTTAATCCAAGCACAACTATTATTTTCTTTTTAACTTTCACATATGTTGTCCTATGTGATCATGCAGATTTCAATTCGCTAACATCATATCTCCAATTGTGTGTTTGTTTTGCCTTTCTGTCTAAACGTTTTTTGCTGACAGTCATCATACCCCCTTGAATATTTTGTTTGCTCTTTCAGGGAGGATACTTCCGCTCACGTGACTATTATGGGTCATGTGACATTTGCTCTGTCGTCACGATGCGACATTGTTTGTGTTTTCTGGCCTACTCGCATCGCGTATTGACGCCGTGGTTGCGTCTGCATCCTCACGCGAGTGTGGCTGGAACATCCTACCCTGTCCGCCCCCTCCAGGCCCCTCCCAAGGTAATATACTAGGGCTTAGGGGCGGTGCGCGATGACGCGATAGTGACGTGGAGCAGGGACATGTTTACACACAGAGCTTCACGTCCCTGCTCTAAAACTGCCGATCAACGGGTACCTGGCGGACATCACGACCGCCAGGCATGCGCATCGGCATCTCGGGGACGCGCCGGGTGCGCGCGCCCCCCAGTGGCCGGAGAACACGATGCCGTCAATTGACAGCAGCTTGGATATTCAGATCCACTAAGCTGCCGTCAATTGACGATAAGCGGGGCCGCAAGTGGTTAATAATGCTGAAAGTTAAACAATAAAAGTGAAATATTCCTTTACATTTTGTACCGGGGGGGGGGGGGGTGTATAGTATGCCTGTAAAGTAGTGCTTGTTTCCCGTGCTTAGAACTGTCCCTGCACAAAATGTAATTTCTGAAGGAACAAAAACACTTTACGTCTACTATAACAAATTGTCAGTAGGGATAAGCTTCGAGTTCGAGTCAAACTCATATTCGACTCGAACATTGGCTGTTTGCCTGTTCGGCGAACAATGAACAATTTGGGGTGTTCGTGGCAAATTCGGAAAGCCGCGGAACACCCTGTTAAAGTCTATGGGAGAAATCGAATAGACTAATATGCAAGTTATTGTCCTAAAAAGTGTTTGGGGACCTGGGTCCTGCCCCAGGGGACATGTATCAATGGAAAAAAAAAAGTTTTAAAAATGGCCTTTTTCTCGGGAGCAGTGAATTTAATAATGCTTAAAGTGAAACAATAAAAGTGAAATATTCCTTTAAAAACCTGGGGGGTGTAAAGTATACCTGTGAAATAGCGCATGTTTCTCATACTTAGAACTGGCTCTGCACAAAGTGTCATTTCAGAAAAGAAAAAAAGTAATTTAAAAATGACTTGCAACTATAATGAATTGTTGGTTCCCGAAGAGAGAATTCATTCATTAAAAAAAAAAAATGTGGGGGTCCCCCCAAATTCAATTACCAGGCCCTTCAAATCTGGTATGGATATTAAGGGAAACCCTGCCGTCAGTTTAAAAAAAAATGATGTGGGGTTCCCCCCAAATATCCTTTCCAGACCCTTCAGGTTTGGTGTGGATTTGAAGGAGAACTCAACCCCAAATTAAAAAAAAAATGGCGTGGAGTTCCCCCAAAAATCCACACCAGACCCCTTATCCAAGCTGGCCGCAGAAAAGAGGGAGGGACGAGAGAGCGCCCCCCCCTCCTGAACTGTGCCAGGCCACATGCCCTCAACAAGGGGAAGATGCTTTGGGGGTCTGTGACCCCTCAAAGCACCATGTCCCCATGTTGATGGGGACAAGGATTATAAAAAGAAAAAAATTGCACTTATTTGAAATTACATGCAAGAAGCAGCGATCAAAAGATGTTATACTACATCAAACAATATGCAAAAAAGAAAAAAGATCGCGCTAAAACTTAAATAAAGGTCCATAAGACAATATATTCAAATAAAAAATTAATTGGATAAAAGTCCGTGAGACAGTGTGTTCAGATCAATGTTGATCACAAAAAATAACAATCCACCAAAAGAAAGTTCATAAATAATCTCCACCAGGTGTTAAACGCTTACACACTAAACCAGTGCCAGAAAGATGAGAACCTCCACCATAATGATAAATACACTCTTACCAGATGAAAATGATCCCTGTTTAACGGTAGTAAGAACGGTACTATGGACGGATTTTACACTATGTGAGCCCTTTATTTTTCATATATCCTCGGATTGATGTTTTGGGAGTGCTATTCCCCCTAACAAGGACACGGATCATCCCGGCTATCCTCGATCTCAGTCTC
Organism: Rana kukunoris; assembly: GCA_029574335.1. NCBI lineage: Eukaryota > Metazoa > Chordata > Amphibia > Anura > Ranidae > Rana > Rana kukunoris. Next base: position 14,518,580 of record CM056049.1, read on the forward strand.
TTACCACGCTTTATTTGATCTCCTTTAAACAGGGATCATTTTCATCTGGTAAGAGTGTATTTATTATTATGGTGGAGGTTCTCATCTTTCTGGCACTGGTTTAGTGTGTAACCGTTTAACACCTGGTGGAGATTATTTATGAACTTTCCTTTGGTGGATTGTTATTTTTTGTGATCAACATTGATCTGAACACACTGTCTCACGGACTTTTATCCAATTAATTTTTTATTTGAATATATTGTCTGATGGGGACAAGGGCCTCATCCCCACACTTTAATATTAATACTGTATTCCATGAACAATGGCTCATATATATTCTTCACCACCTTCCAATGCCCCAGAAGCTGCACCCAGACTTGTGTCATCAATCTCTCTCATTTCTACAATGTGATCTTTATGTATATGCCCTTGACAGACTACATCCCGATCAAGTCTCAGGTAAATAACCCTGGCTCCAGATTCATCCAATCCACAGGACTACACTCTGCCTCTCTTTCCCCTCTCTTTCCCCCCCCTATCAGCAGACACCAACCCCTTCCCTCTCCATCCCCCTGATCTCTCATAAGTCCGCCAGGTAAGCATGAATGCAAGTCTGACAAAGGAGCCGCTCATGCTCCAAAACGCGTTACCATCCACCGCCTTCACCTGATGTTACATAGGCCACAAATGCATCTTAGCTTGGTTCCAGAACCCGGGCCGCCTCAATGCATCTTCACCTCCGCACTTATCCACATCACCAGAGAATCAGACAGCACAGAACAGCTCTCTCTCCCTCAGACAGACGAGGAGTATAGAAATCCGCATGAGGACTAATCATTATATGCATATGACCTCTTACTCTCTTTTAAGTGTTGTTAATCCTATTGTGCCTGTAATCTTTTTACTACTGCACTTAGAGGCGCCTTTCTCTTTCCTTTACAACATCCAATTTGTTTCTGTTTTGTATCTGACTGATTTGTATTTTACTTCTGGAAGAATCAGTGAGCCAATCACACAAGCAGGAAATTATATTTCTGGGGGGAGGGGTGTTCTGTGTAAAGAATCCCTCCAGGTGGCCATATTGTATTTTACAGAACATTACAGAGCTGCAAATTGAAGACAAAAGGTCATGTTTATTAACATTCAATTACACTTGAGCTATTGTATACACTATATTATTATTTATTTATTTATTTATTTATTTATTTTCATGAAAGTGGAATCGCCCTTTAACCTTTTTCCTGCCAGAACCGTTTTTGTGGATTTTTTACAAACGTTTAAAAATTATTTTAGGCCTGAAGGTTACACAAAACTCTCAAACATTTTTTTAAATCAGACACCCTAGAGAAAAAAATAGCGGTAGGTCCAATTTTTCATGTCATACAATATTATTGCAAAGGTTAAGGCAACATTTCAGTAAAAAATTGCACACATGTGAATTTTAGGCCAAACAAATGCAATGAATATAAAAGACGAGGTTGCACTGAGTAAATAGATACCTAACATGCCAAACCTTACATTTTTGTGCATCTGTGAAATGGCTCCAACCTCAGTACCCTATATTTTCTATAGGTGACGCTACAGGTATCAGGTTACTGTTAATTAATGTAATATATGTATTGAAATCAACATTTTTATGCTCCCTGTGAATGCTTTTACATGTGTGCGTGTGTATACAGGAAGTCCCCGGGTTACAAACAAGATAGGGTCTGTAGGTTTGTTTTTAAATTGAATCTGTAAATTGATATTTTTTAAGTGTAGCTCCAGTCCAAAAAAAAATATGCGTTTTTGGATAGCATAGAGAAGGGTTATCACCCCTGTAATATTTGTTTTGCTGTCTGTGCCCCTGTTCAGAAAATGTCACTTTACTTTCTGTCCCAATGATAATTGGATTTAAAAAAAATTGGGTTGATATTGAAACAAGTCTTTGTGATAAAGCATCAGTGGAGACACCTTTTTACCATAATAACTCTTAGAGGAGCGGATTTCCCTTCCTAGGTGTAGATTTAATCTCACTTCCTGTTGTCTCCCTCCATTTGTAAGCAGGAGTCGTTTGTAAGTTGGATGTTTGTAAGTAGGGTACCACCTGTATATGGGGGTGAGGGGGCTCAATTTTTTTCAGGGGGGTGTGTGTCTTCTCTTCTCCTTCCCCTCCAGACACCAGCACCCGCAATGGAGCTCCTGGGCCCACAGATGGGCATTTGAAGCCCTGTAAGCATGGTGGGGTGCAGTGGCGGGGTGCCGATACCAGGGGTGCGTGAGAGCGATCATATGGCAGTGGTGTCACCTGAATGCTTTCACCTGACAGGCAGGAGGCTGCCTGTCAGTTTCACACACAGTCCCAGTGGCTGCAGTCACTGGATTGTGTACAATACCCCACCATCAGGTCCGTACAAGGTATGGACCCGGCTGCAAAAGGGTTAAGTGCCTCTTCTCCAGAGTGAATAACTGTAATCTATCAGTCCTCATGGCTGAGATCCTCTGTCCTCATTGTTACTTTTTTTTGCTGTTTACTGAACTTTTTTTAATTCATCAATCTCTTTCCTGAGGTTTGTTGACCAAAACTGAATTGTACATTCAAGATGAGGCTGAGCCAGTGTGTTGTAAAGGGGAAGAATTATTGATTTATCTCTGGAGTGTTCTCATTCGCAAAGCAAATGTTAATAAATAGACTCAATAAAATGTATCTGATTATAAATGCTCAGCAAACAGGTCATCTGATCCCAATGACATTCTCTGATTGAGATATAACTAGATAAACAATCTATAGTCAACAAAATGACTAAACCTTCTATATACTTGTTATCTATAATCATTAATCTGTTATTATTTAAGCTGTCCCGCTATGTAAAAGAAGTCCAGTACACGGATCAGAATGGCGAGATCGTGATTTTTAATGATAAAGGAGAACTGCCCATCCCAATGGAAATTAAAAATTGGATTACAAGAATTAAAGATAGAAATATCACTGATTGTATTCATGTGGGTCACTTTGATGGGTCCCTTTCAGAGGGTGAGCAACTTACACTAGAACCAGACCTAATATCATGGAAAGGAGACAAGGTGAGTTACACCGGGGAAGCTGATCCAGAACTTATACAAGAAACATTCTAGTTTTGTCCCTAAACCCATCTCCAGACAAAACCTACCCCCTTCCCCCATCCTGTTCATAGACGGCCAACATCTGCCCTGACCCATTCCATGGTGATTAGATGAAGGTGTCAGGTCTAGATGTGTGGATATAAATGCCGGGATATGTTCCCATCACTCATTATACCTGAAGAAGTAGATGAACTACATAACATCTTCTAGACTTTGGAGAGCAATGAGCGCCAGTATTATGCTTGGTCAGATTCTACCCAGACTTCAATTCATCTGACTATAAACAGAAGTGTAGTGCCCCCTTACTTTCAGTACGGGCACTACGCTAAAGTTAGTGGGTGAATGGGAGAGTTATTTGGCTCCCATTCATAATTTGTCAAATTTCAGGCTGCTGTTCCAGAACTATCCTGTGGGTCAGACTGCGTTCCAGGGATGCGATCCCATCCCTGGGCGGCAGGTGGCACTAGAGGGGTTCTGGCAAAGCCACTTTTCCCCAGCAGCCAATTAGAGGAGTTGGACCTCGCAGGGCATGCTGGGGAGGGGTATATTTGTGACAGACGCCATGATTCGGGGTGGCATGGGCTCTCTTCTTTGCGGGGTCCAGGTTTGGGGTGTGGCATCCACCTTCAGGGTGCGCGCATCCAGGGATCCCGCCGGCATGGCCCATCTGGCTGGAATTGCATGCTGCGCTGAGTTCCATCCTGATGTTGAGAGGGACCCCAGTGACTTACTGGGTCCCCAACTTTATTGAGAGGATCCTAAGCTGAGGGCTGAACGGTGTGAGATCGGCTCAGGGAGAACCCAAAGCAGGTTGTCCAGGAGACTTGAAAGAACCATCGGTGATCCGGTCACCAAGGCCTTGACAGGTACATGGCAGCTGTCAACCAGTGACCCTTTCATTGCATTACTGGGAGGATTTGCTCAATCCGTCTTGTTCATTTAAGTACTGAAGTACTAGGCCTGTGGCAGAGGCCCGAGCCCGGCCTGTGACAGAGATCTGTTCCTCCCAGCAACCTAAAGTGACATTTCGGCTGCCAGGCTTGTGGCAGAAGTCTGTCCGGAGGCACTTCACCCACTCTGGCTGGAGTGGCAATGTTTGGTACATTGCTACTGAAAGCAGGCTTGCTTTCATCATCATTCAGGGCCTGATACCTCACTTGTTCTTCTGCTTCATCAACCTTTGCTATCCTACTACATGTTGATGTTGGCCGTGTTGTGTCTTGGAATAAAGCATTTAAAAAACACATTGGATGACTGGACATTCGCTCACTACTACTCCCTGCTACTACCCCTAGACATACTACAAGGTAACTTAATATACCGGTCCCAAAAACAACCAGCTTCTCCTGAATGGGGTAGTGCTACAGAAGTAATAAAAAAAAAAAAAAACAGTTTGGAGTAGTAGTTCGCCTGATCAGAAATAACATTAAAAAACAAAAAACATGGAGCTACCTGGATTTATGTACGAGTGACTGCTAAATGGGGTCAAATGCTGTTGATTTTCTTTTTGGATTTTTAAAGCAGCATTTATGCTTGGGACAAATTATTAGAGGTTACATGAAATTACAGAGAAAACAATGTTAAAGGGCAATTGGATAACAAACTTCATGTAGTGGAAACAATAGTGTCAACATCAACATTCTCAATAGACATGTGCACAGAAAAAAAAATTGTGTTTTTTTTGTTCCGTTTCGTATGGTCCCGTCTGTTCGTTTCCGTTCGTTTTTCGTAAGACGCCCGTTTTCCTGGTCGTTCCCGTTCGTTTGTCGTACGACGCGATTTTTCCGTATTCCGATCGTTTCGTATTTCCGTTACCGTTTTATTTTCATACATGTGGGATGGTTCGTTATTCTGTTTAATTCATGTTCGTTACTTGTTAGACAATAATTATCGTGAATTTTCGTCAATTTGCATTCTGTGTATCTTGAATGCTTTTCTTTGTTAGTGTCAGTTGTATGTTCATTGTTCAATGACATCTATAACAAAAGAATCTCATTATGTATATTGAATGAATTCCTTTTTCTGTTCGTATTGTGTATTCAAAATACTGAAGGCAAATCTTATGTTATAGGTGTCATATCAACATACGAAAATAACAAAAGAAACGGGTTCAAAAGCAAATCTTTTGTTTATTGTTTTTTTGAATGGCCAGAGAGTTAGGATGGCCATACATGATACAATTTTCTGTGCAATTTTCTGTACAATTTTCTTTAGATTTACCTTCAACTATGTAGTGCAAGGGCCTGCCTGATTGCATACAATTGAAAGTGTTGTTTAGTTTGACCTCATATTATATGTTTTTTGGTAAATCTAAAAGAAAATTGTACAAGAAAATTGAACATGTATGGCCAGCCTCAGTGACTGAAAGCAGCTTCTCTTTTGTGCTGAGTAGTGAGTACACTAGTACAGTAAAGCCAAATAAACTTTTCTGTGGATTTTAATCTGAAGGGAGATCAGTTGGCCAGATCTCCCTGAAAATATGAACAGAAAAATGGATTTTCATCATTGTGTACTTTCCTAAATATATCAAGGGATTCGCGGCACTTTCAACACGCGGCTCATCCATATTAACTATTGTTAAGCCCCATACACTTGGTCAGACTGTTTTAACAACAAACATAAAAACAAGCGTTTTCCGATCGTGCATCAGAAAACCATTTTTGGGTTCAAAAGTCTGGCCAACTGATCTCCCTTCAGATGAAAATCCACAGAAAAGTTTATTTGGCTTTACTGTACTAGTGGCTGGCCATACATGTTCATTTTTTTTGTACAATTTTCTTTTAGATTTACCAAAAAATTTACCAATTGCACAGAAAATTGTATCATGTATGGCCAGCCTAACTCTCTGGCCATTTAAAAAAAAACGATAAACAAACGATTTTCATTTGAACCTGTTTCTTTTGTTATTTTCCTATGTTGATATGACACCTATAATAAAAGATTTGCCTTCAGTATTTTGAATACACAATACAAATAAAAAAAGGAATTCATTCAATATACATAATGAAATTCTTTTGTTATAGATGTCATTGAACAATGAACATACAATGAAAACGAACACAAAACGGATTCAAACAAAATACACAATGCAAATCTATTGATACAGATTTCATTGTCGTTTTTTCCCGTCGGATCGTTCGTTCGTATTTGCGGTTGTTCATTATGCGACTCATCCGTTATCCCGTCGTTTTCGTATTTTGGTGCTTTACCGTTTTCATATGTACACATTATCCCGCGGGTACAAAAATGAAAATTTTCGTACGAAAATAACATTCGTACGAAGGGGAATGCACATATCTAATTCTCAATGTGAACTCAAATCTAAAAGTCCAAAATTAATAAAAATTGTTTTCCTGTCCAATAATTACAACTGTGAGGCTTTGATTGCATGAAACCCTCAGTGATCACAGGCCGTCTGGCACATTTCTTCCCATAGGTAAAAAACAAGGTAAACAGAATATGGATCCTGACTCACCAGAAGGTGTTGACCCTCTCTATCACATGACAGAAGGAGTCAAATCAGACTTGTGTGGTCACCTTGATCAAATGACATGTCTACAATTAAGCTTCACATCTACTCCATCCGATCGTACTAGGTATCCCAGACTCGGGGTCCTCACAGACACCTTCTCTGATCCAACCTGTGTGGTCACAACGAGCAGATGTGTTGGATGTCTCTGATGTGGGTTCTCACAGACATTGGCTCTGATCCCGCCTGTGTAATCACAGCGAGCAGTTGTGCAGTGTGTTGCAGTTCAGTCTTAGACCCCATACACCATTAAGCCCCATACACACTATTAGCTTTTCTGCTGATTTTTGTCTTCAGATTTACCAAAACCATGTAGTGCATCATAGATTTTTGGAGTGTTTATGTTTGTACTGATAGTTTTGTTGCTGTAACTTTTCTAATGAAAGGATTCTGCTAGTACTCCTAGATGTCTATTTCCATCTTCTGGATCAGAAGATACTCTTTGGTATCCAGACTAATGAAGGGCCACCTTCTGGGATGGTCCATGTGTTTCCACCAAGGTATACTGTACATGCTGCACCATTGTACACATCAGAAGCTTGGCTTACTTACACTATTATATCTGTAGTTTTTCTATTGAATAGGGATGAACTTTGAGTTTGAGTCAAACTCATGTTTGACTCGAACATTGGCTGTTCGTGTGTTCGGCGAACAACGAACAATTTGGGGTGTTTGCGGCAAATTCGAAAAGCCGCAGAACACCTTGTTAAAGTTTATGGAAGAAATCTAAAGTGCTAATTTTAAAGGCTTATATGCAATTTATTGTCATAAAAAGTGATTGGGGACCCGGGTCCTGCCCCAGGAAACATGTATCAATGCAAAAAAAAGTTTTAAAAACTGAGGGCCAGATTCACAGAGCGATTACGTCGGCGTTACAGTAAATGCGCAGTGTAAGTCTAATTTTGCGCATGCGTTTCAATGCGCCACATCCCCAAAACGAGATACGCAAGAAATCTACTTTTTTTTGGACCGGCATAATTTCGATAGACCGGCATATCCGTCCGCGCAAAACTGCGCTAGACACACCATTGATTTGCTATTCAAATATGCAAATGAGGGAATTACGGGGATCCACAAAAGAACGTTGTTGCAGCACAGGCTACGCGCTGTGCGCAACAGCTGCACATCCTGTCTAAAATTAGACCATATAAAAGGTGGTATAAAATTAGACAATTCGTCTACATGTCAGCTAAAGCAACACTGTTAGTGAGGAGCTGAGCAGTCACACTTGCTGAACAGCAAACTTTATGCCAAGATGCCCGGGGCATCCTTGCTCATAGCTATACTAATGACTTTAGAGGAGCAAAGAAGGAGGAGGGCACGGAGGAGGGCACAGGAGAGGATATACCGCACCCGCATAGACCTCTTTGGCATGAGTGATTCTGAGGTGTATCTCATCTTCAGATTCACCCCTTATGCCATCCTGGAATTAACCATAACCCTGCAGGATGACATCACCAGCCGAACACACCGCTCACATGCAGTGCAGCCACTGGTCAAGGTCCTGGCAACACTCCATTTCCTTGCCAGTGGCTCTTTTCAAAGAACAAGTGGAGTGGTGCCTGGGATGTCACAATCCTCCATGAGCAGATGTGTGCACCAGGTTGTCCCTGCATTCCTCAGAAGCATGGCCAACCAAATCATCAAACCCACCACTGAGGAGCTGCGGCTGAAGGCAACGACAGATTTCTACAGAATTGCCAGATTTCCACGCACCGTGGGGGCCATTGATTGCACACATGTGGCACTCCAGCCCCCCCATGAGACAGAGCACATATACCGCAATCGGAAGCATTGGCATTCCATCAACGTACAGGTGATAGTCGATGCCCAAGGCCTCATATGGCACGTCCGTGCCAAACACCCCGGATCCAGCCATGACAGCTACATATACAATCAGAGCCCCATCCCAATGGAATTTGAACAGAACGTGTATGGGGACAGCTAGCTGGTTGGTGAGTGACATGGGTGGCAGGCATGACTGTCCCCCCCATGATGCACACATCACAAGGGGCACAAGCACTACAAACATCCTCCTGTCTTTTCCATTACAGGTGACTCTGCATATGCACTGGGACCCCATCTCATGACTCCTATCCAGAACCCCCAAACCCCAGGAGAGGAAAGATACAATGAAGCCCGCGCCCAAACACGTGCAGTGGTGGAGCGCACCTTTGGCCTCCTGAAGTCACGTTTCCGATGCCTGGATAAGTCTGGGGGTACCCTGTTGTATTCCCCCAACTTTGTGTGCCAGATCATTGGTGCATGTTGCATGCTGCACAACTTCACAGTGAGAAAGGGCCTGCAGATTGACATACGTGATGACCTGACCCCTGAACCAGACAATCCCCCCCTAAGCGAGGATACCCCATCTTGTGAGGGAAGAGCAGCCAGGAGACAGCTCACTTAAGGCATCTTTGCACGTTAAACACACACATTAATCATGGCACAATGAGAAGGCATGCATGCACACCACTGTGGTCCCTAACACATCACATCCTCATCAAATTGGATTAGCACAAGCCCACCATGCTGGACTTGTGAGCAGCAACGCCACGCCACGGCTCCAATTATGTCAATTATGTCACTGTACATTCATACACCATTCACACGGACCTGGGGATCACTTCCCCCTGGTCCTGGGGAACCCTTCTCCACCGCAAATGAGGGTGACACCCCTTTTCCGGCAGGAATGTCACCCCCACATTCAGAAATAATTCACCAAAAAAAAAAAAAAACAGCAACAAAAAAAAAAAATGAAAAAAAAAACAGGGGAAAAAAAAGTCCAAAAAAAAGGGGGAAACCAAATTAATGCCGCTGGCATGACCCACGCCTGGGGCGACCACGGCCACGGCCCCGGCTCCTCAGGTGAGACTCATGGGAGGGGGGGGTAATCTGGGGAAGGAGGAGCAGCCCCTGGTCTCTGCCCACCTGGCGGCCTGCGCTCCAAGGCCACGGCAATTCTGGTCAGGCCAGCACTTAGTGATGCCGTATTGGCCTGGATAGCCTGGGTGAGGGCCCTCACATCCTGCCCAACGTCTGCTGTAGTTGTCTGCAGTACGTTTAGGCAGTTTGTAAGAGCAAAAGAGTGGAAGTCCAGGTCCCCAAGCGTATCCTTTATGGAGGACAGGCTCTCCTCCATCCGCCCCAAAGTCTGGCTGACCTGTCCCAGACGGCGGGTCTGAAGGGCCTGGTCCCTTCTCAGATTGGCGGGCAGAACATCGGCCACACCCCTGGTCTTCTGGGACGACTTCCTTCCTCCAGCTGATGCTTGTGGCCGGGGAGAAGGGGAGGCCCTTGGGAGGGGAGCCCTGTTGGAGGAGGAGTGGGAGGGGCTAGCCCTTATGGAGGGCTGGCTGCTGCCAGCCAGAGAGGAATACTCCTCCAAAAATAATAATCCACTGGCTGACATGACATCCTCCTCCTCCTCAAACTCCTCCTCCTTCTACTCCTCCTCCTCCAACTCCTCCGAGGACTCCGGCCTTGTCGGGGAGTCCTCATCAGGCTGTTGTCCCTGGGATGGTGCGGTCAGCCCAGATGGCCCAGAACCCTCCTGCACATCTGTGGATGACACAAAACATTCACAGGTTGGAGGATCCACACACTTGCCACATATTCCTTCCCCCCTCCCCCACACATGCTACACACCAGATAGGAAAACAAAAACCTTACCTGGCATCACGCCTTCATGACTGGAGTCATAGCCAGGCAGGCCCTCCACTTGTTCTCTATTAAAGGTCTGGGCCACCGCACGCTCCTCCACTGTCAGTCTAACAGGGCATAGTGGGCCCTCTCCTGTGCCCCCGGCATGGGCTGCCATTTTGGCCAGCTTCTTTCTGACCAGACGCCGGAGGTCATTGATTTTCTTGACAATCCCCTTGCATGTCCGGGTCTCCCCCCCCCAATGCATTCACCTGGTCAGTAATGTTCTGCAAAATCTCCTTTTTCCTGGCCGGGGGGGGGGGGGTGTTGGCACTCTCCGGGCCGTGGAGGAAACGCCCATATTGGGTAAGGGCCCGGGCAATAATTTGTTTCTCCCCCAAAGAAAAATTGCTCTTCCGCTTCCTCTCAGTCATACTCATACAACAACTCTCTCTCAAACTATCAACAAAAATTACTCACAAAAACAAGCAGGAAAAATCAAGCAACAAAACAAACAAACCAAAATCTATCAACCAAAAAGTCTCACAAGCAGTCACCAAAAAACACTTTCAAATATATCCTACCAAACACTACTGTAGATCAAACAGTCCACAAATATCACAAAGACAAGTCACAACGCAACAAACAACAGAACAAAAGCACCTTGTGGTATAGGAAGGCATACAAAGGGATGTACTTTTGCAAAGGAAGGTCGTTTGTGTCTGTCTATTTATGCTGTCTGCGTAGTTCACTAAGTTGCCCGAGTCCACTTCCAATTTCACTGATTGCGCCGTTCCCGAGTTGTGAGCATGCGCACAGAGGTGCTGACCATGGTCTGCTTCATGTGCGCATGCGTGATCCGGCCGGCCCTTCATTTGCATGGGGTCACGGCTCATTTCAATGTAACACGCCCACGTCCTTCCCAATTTGAATTACTCTGCCTTACGCCTCGGAATTAACGTTACACCGGCGCTAATTTCTGCGCAAATACTACGAGAATATGGTGATTGCGCTTCTACATTGCGCCGGTCTAACGTAAAGGAGGTGCGCCAATGTACGTGAATCTGGCCCTGAAATTTTTCAGGAGCAGTGAATTTAATTATGCTTAAAGAACAACAAATAAAAATTAAATATTCCTTTAAATTTTGAACCGGGGGGGGGGGTGTTTAGTATGCCTGTGAAGTAATGCTTGTTTCCCATACTCAGAACTGTCTCTGCACAAAGTGTAATTTCTGAAGGAAAACAGACATTTAAAAATCACTTGCGGCTATAATGAATTGTCGGCTCCCAGCAATTCAGAGAGAATTCATTCATAAAAAATTAAATACATTTACGTGGGGTTCCCTCCAAATATCCATTCCAGATTTCCGGTCTGGTGTCGAGTTTAAGGCGGAACTCCATCCCATATTTAAAAAAAAATAGCGTGGAGTTCCCCTAAAAATCCAAACCAGACCCCTTATCCGAGCATGTAACCTGGCCGACCAGAAAATATGGGGGGTGAGAGAGCGCCCCCCCCCTCCTGAACCACACCAGTCCACTTGCCCTCAACATGGGGAGGATGCCGCCATGTTGATGGGGACAAGGGCCTTATCCCCACAACCATTGCCCGGTGGTTGTGGGGGTCTGCGGGCAGGGGGCTTATCAGAATCTGGAAGACCTCTTTAAAAAAGAGGACCACCAGATCCTGGCCCCCCTATGTGAATTGGTAATGCGGTACATTGTAAACCTACCATTTTACTAAGGAAGTGTAAAGAATTGTAAAAAAACACACACCGTGAAAAAAAGTTCTTTATTTAAAAAAAAAATTCTCTCGATCCCGCTCCAATGTTGTCAGTATCCAGTGACGGGTAATCCTCCCCAAGTTGAGGGCATGTGGCCTGGTATGGTTCAGGAGTGGGGGCGCTCTCTCATCCCCCCTCTTTTCTGCGGCCGGCCAGGTTACATGCTCGGATAAGGGTCTGGTGTGGATTTTTGGGGGAACTCCATGCCATTTTTTTTATTTTGGATGGAGTTCCCCTTAAAATCCACACCAGACCTGAAGGGTCTGGAATGGATATTTGGGGGGAACCCCACGTAATTTTTTTAACCACTTGCGGCCCGCGCTATAGTCAAATGATTGGACACAGCCAATCACAGATCGTGCCGAACGGCCAATCAGAGTGGCCATTTGCTATGCGATCTGCACGGCCAATGAGAGATGATCTCATATGTAAACATGTGAGATCATCTCTCATTGCCGTTTTACACAGAGACAGCGTCCTGTCTCTGGAGAGGAGACCAATCTGTGTCCCTTGTACATAGGGACACAGCATCGGTCACCTCCCCCAGTCACCCCCCCTCCCCCCACAATTAGAACACTATGTAGGGAATACATTTAACCCCTTCCTCACCCCCTAGTGTTAACCCCTTCAATGCCAGTCACATTTATACAGTAATTAGTGCATATTTATAGCACCGATCGCAGTATAAATGTGAATGGCGCCAAAAATGTGTCAAAAGTGTCCGATGTGTTCGCCATAATGTCGCAGTCCCAATAAAAATCGCAGATCGCTGGCATTTCTAGTAAAAAAAAATAATAAAAAACAATAATTCTGTCCCCTATTTTGTAAGCGCTATAACTTTTGTGCAAACCAGTCGCTTGTTGCAATTTTTTTTTTTTTTTACCAAAAATATTTAGAAGAATAAGTATCGCCCTAAACTGAGAATTTTTTTTTTTTAAATTGGGATATTTATTATAGCAACAAGTAAAAAATATTGTATTTTTTTTTCAAAATTGTCGCTCTTTTTTGTTTATATCGCATAAAAATAAAAACCGCAGAGGCGATAAAATACCACCAAAAGAAAGCTCTACTTGTGGGGAAAAAAGGACGTCAGTTTTGTTTGGGAGCCACGTCGCACGACCGCGCAATTGTCAGTTGAAACGACGCAGTGCCGGAAGCTGAAATTTCACCTGGGCAGGAGGGGGTATATGTGCTCAGTAAGCAAGTGGTTAATTGACGGCGGGGTTCCCCTTAATATCCATACCAGACCTGAAGGGCCTGGTAATTGAATTTGGGGGGACCCCCTTTTTTTTATGAATGAATTCTCTCTGGATTGTCGAGAGCCAACAATTCATTATAGCCGCGAGTCATTTTTAAATTACTTTTTTTCTTTCAGAAATGACACTTTGTGCAGAGACAGTTTTAAGTATGGGAAACATGGGCTATTTCACAGGCATGCTATACACCCCCAGGTACGTAATTTAAAGGAATATTTCACTTTTATTGTTTAAAAAAAAAATAGCATTGATACATGTCCCCTGGGGCAGGACCCGGGTCCCCAAACACTTTTTAGGACAATAACTTGCATATTAGACTTTAAAATTAGCACTTTAGATTTCAAACGTTCGAATCCCATAGACTTTAACAGGGTTCTAAAGTTCACACAAACTTGGTGTTTTCGCAGGTTCAAGTGCGAACCGAACGGGGGGTGTTTGGCTCATCCCTACTCTTGAATAGATCTTATAGCTCTATATTATCTCAGGTCCCAAGAGGTCGATGCTCCGAGGAATGTCTTCCGGGGTTCAGAAAATCTGTAAGAGAAGGATATCACCCATGTTGTTATAATTGTGCTCCATGTTCAGAAGGAGAAATATCAAACCAATCTGGTAAGATTTATGTTCCTATAAGTATAAATTCTGATATTGAATTAGAAAATGAAAACATTTAAAGTCCTTTAAAGTGATTCTGTACACACTTTACACTTTGTAGGCTGAAAATCTCCCTAACCACTTTAGCCCCGGACCATATTGCTGTCCAATGACCAGAGCACTTTTTGTGATACGGCACTGCGTCGATTTAACTGACAATTGTGCGGTCGCACGACGTGTTTCCCAAACAAAATTGGCGTCCTTTTTTTCCCACAAATAGAGCTTTCTTTTGGTGGTATTTGATCATCTCTGCGTTTTTTATTGTTTGCGCTATAAACAAAAATAGAGCGACAATTTTGAAAACAATTCAATATTTTTTACTTTTTGCTATAATAAATATCTCCCCAAAAAAATATAAAAAAAAACATTTTTTTTCCTCAGTTTAGGCCGATACGTATTCTTCTACATATTTTTCGTTAAAAAATCGCAATAAGTGGTCATTGATTGGTTTGCGCAAAAGTTATAGCGTTTACAAAATAGGGGGTCGTTTTATGGCATTTTTATTAATATTTTTTTTTACTAGTAATGGCGGGCATTAGCATTTTTTTTTCAGTATGGTGGGCACTTCTGACACTTTTGACACATTTTTGGGGCCATTGGCATTTTTTTAGCGATCAATGCTATAAAAATGCATTGTATTACTATAAAAATGCCATTGGCAGTGAAGGGGTTAACACTAGGGGGCAGGGAAGGGGTTACGTGTGTTCCTGGGTGTGTTCTAACTATATGGGGGGGTGGCCTCACTAGGGCAAATCGCTGATCTTCTGTTCATACATTGTATGAACAGAAGATCAGCGTTTCCCCCGCTGACAGGACCGGGAGCTTTGTGTTTACACACATAGCTCCCGGTCCCCGCTCTGTAACGAGCGATCGCTTGTGCCCAGCCGCGATCGTGCCCGCCGGGCACTCGCTTTAGAGCGGACGTATAGCTATGGGCTCTCGCCCAGCAGTGCCACCGTCCCGCAGTAATATGACGGTGATCGGTTGGCAAGTAGTTAAATTGTATGAAATTAATAATTACTGATGAGGCCTTTCTGCACTTTTCTTCTACCTCTGACCCTAGTAAAAGCAACACACAGTACACAAAAACACTAGCTAGGCACACAGTTAACCCCTTTATCTCCCCTGATCTTTAACCTCTTCCCAGCCAGTGTCATTATTACAGTGACAGTGCATATTTTAGCACAGATTACAGTATTAGTGTCATTGGTTCCCGCAAAGTGTCAAAAGTGTCAGTTAGTGTCAGATTGTTTGCCACAATATCACAGTCCCTCTATAAGTCGCTGATCACTGCCATTACTAGTATAAAAAAAAAAATCATAAATATATACTATAGTTCACATAAACCAATCAATACATGCTTATTGGGATATATTATTTTACCAAAGACATGTAGCAGAATACAATTTATGAAGGAATGCAATTTTTTTTAATTGAATGTATTTTATAGCAGAAAGTTCATTTTTATTTTATATTTTCAAGATTGTTGGTCTTTCTTTATAGCACACAAAATGGAGAGGTGATCAAAAAATGGCCTGGTCATGAAGGGGGTAAATCTTCTGGAGGTCAAGTGGTTAAGGAAAAATACGGAAAAATATTTAATTCTGTCAAATAGCTCCCGTGCCTGATGTTATTTCCACTTCTTTTTACTCTACAGACAGTGAACTCTGCAAGAAGTGTCCTGACAATGAATGGCCTAACAAAGCTAAAACTATTTGTATTGACAAGGTCACTGAGTATTTATCATACAAGGAGGACATTCTAGTTTTATTTTTTTCTATAACTTCAGTCATATTTGCTACAACATCTCTAATTATACTTGGACTATTTGTTTGGTTTCGGAGCACTCCCATAGTCAGAGCCAATAACCGGAACCTCAGCTTCATTCTGCTCCTCTCCCTCATACTGAGCTTCCTTTCTGTATTCCTGTTCCTTGGCCGTCCTGTGGATATTACCTGTATGCTGCAACAAGTCACTTTTGGAATTCCCTTCACCATCTCAGCATCTTCTATCCTCGCCAAAACCATCATGGTCTTCATTGCTTTTAAAGCCACCAGACCTGGAAGCTCTTGTAGAAAATGGGTGGGAGTCAAACTTCCCAATACAGTCATGTTATTCTGCTCATCCATTCAGGTTATGAATTGCATTCTCTGGTTGTCCATCTCTCCACCATTTCAGGAGTATGACATGGACTCCTATCCTGGGAAGATCCTCATTCAGTGTAATGAAGGGTCAGTTATTGGGTTCTACTCTATGTTGGGTTATATGGGGTTTCTGGCAGCTGTGAGTTTTGTTCTGGCTTTCATGGTGAGGACATTACCGGACAGTTTTAATGAGGCCAAGTACATCACCTTCAGCATGCTGGTGTTCTGCAGTGTCTGGATTGCCATGATGCCGGCCTATCTGAGCACCAGAGGGAAATACATGGTGGCTGTGGAGATATTCGCCATACTGACCTCCAGTGCTGGAATATTATTGTGTATGTTTTCTCCAAAACTCTACATTATAATTTTAAAACCTGAACTGAACACAAGAGGGACAATGCTGGGGAAGAGAATGTTGTAAATATAACACATTGATTCAATGTATAATGCTGTAGATCAGATTAAACAAATTCAGCCATATTTTTACCATCGTCATCATTATGAATGACATTATCATCAGAATTATGATTTTTGGGTACATTGATTGCCTTCTGTCTGCCTATTGTACATAAGTGGATGGAAGGGGGATGTCACAGGATTGGATGATATTTTAAAACTTCATTTTTTTTCTTGCTCTTACATGTCCCCCCCCCCCCCCCCAACATGCACAAGCAAAGTACTGTCACTGCATTGTCCATTGGACAGTGCTGATAACAAATAAAATCCTTTGACCAATCAAAGCATCACACAATGTAACCAACACCTGAAGATATCAGCTTGCCCCCACTTTGCCCTCACACACTGATTGGAGAGTGATAGAAAAGAAAGATTCCAAATTACCAGCCAGTACAAGTGCAATCCAGTATCAGAAACAGCTTCAGTCTTCCTTCTATTATCATTCATCCCTCTACAGCACAGATATCAAACACAAGGCCAAGAGCTAAATACGGCTCACCAGGCCTTGACATGTGACCTTCAAACCCAGTTTTGCAGTCGGATTGTGGAACTAGTTCTCACCCTCCGCTCCTCACTGTCACTTTTAAACACAGAAGCCTTCTATGTTTACAAGGGACAACTTTGCTTTTAGGGGTTCCTGGGAATAACAAATCCCTGTACACACTCACAGTGGGGCACAGCGGGGACAGATCTCCAGAATCTGAGAGAGAAAACAATCTCCCTGCAGGGTGAGGCAGAGCCACCTACACAGGGGGGTACTAGAGTCAGGCCAGGTAGAAGAGAGAGATGTGAGGAAGCTTTGGAGAGGGGTTGAGGTTGCACACTGTGCATAGTGTTCCCCTGAACCCTGCGTTCTGTACATAGTGCACTCCTGTATTCTACACTCTGTACATAGTGTAATCCTGAACTCTTCATTCTCTATGTAACACACTTTTTATCCCTGAACTCTGTATATAGCACACCCCAGATATAACTGGACCTCTAAAGACAACCATACTGCTCATGCGGCCCACAATGAAATCGAGTTTGACATCCCTGCTCTACAGTAGATGTAGGTGATTGTTTTCTTTCAACCTTTTCTGTTCCAGCATGACTGTCCCACTGGGCACAATTCAATCCAGCTCCATAAAGACATGGATTGATACCTTTGCTGTGGAGGAAATAAAATGTTATGAACACCGTCCTGACCTCAGTCTGATTGTGAGTCAGGTGTTCTCATCCAACATCAGTACCTGACCTCACTAAGGTTCTTTTGGTTGAATTGGCAAAAATCCCCACAGATACATTCCAAAATCTTGCCAGAGAAGTGGAGACAGTTATAGGCACAGAGGTAGGGGGAGGGGGCAATTTCATATTAATGACCACAATTTTGAAATGGGATGCCCAATCAGCCCATATAGGTGTGATGGTCAGATGACTACACATATTTGGCCATTAACCACTTCAGCTCTGGAAGATTTACCCCCCTTCCTGACCAGACCATTTTTTGCAATATTGCACTGTGTTGCTTTAGCTGACAATTGTCGTGGGACGCTGTACCCAATTAAAATTGTTATACTCCCCCCCCAAAAAATAGAGCTTTATGTTGGTGGTATTTGATCACCTCTGTAGTTTTTATTTTTTTTGCGCAAAAAAAGATAATTTTGAAAACATATATATATTTTTACATTCTGCTATAAAACACATCCAATAAAACATAAATTATAAAAATCTAATTTCTTTATCAATTTAGGCCAACATGTATTCTGTTTTTGGTAATTAATCCCAATAAGTGTATATTGATTAGATTGCACAAACTTTATAGCATCTACAAACTATGGGATAGATTTATGCAATCTTTCTTTTTCACTAGTAATGGTGGCAATCAGCAATTGTTAGAGGGACTGCGACATTGTGGCAGAAAAAAATCTGACATTAATTGACACTTTTTGGAGACCAGTGACACCAATACAGTGATCAGTGCTAAAAAAAAAATGCACTGTCACTGTACTAACACTGTCAGGGAAGGAGTTAACATCAGGGGTGAGAAAAGGGCTAAATGTGTTCCCTAGGAGTGCTTTTTTACTGTGTGGGGGATGGTTTAACTGTACAAAGACAGACATCTGTGTCTCTCACAAAATCTATGTCTTCCCTACTAGCAGAACTTCAGTCTTCTTAGTTTACATAGGCAAACTGTCATTCTGCCTCTCTCAGAATTATTTCCAGACCCGCTGATTGGCTCCCACTGTGTCCAATCACAGGGGAGCAGGTTTATGGCTGTGCATTCACACCCGAGACATAAAGACAAAATTAATGTACAGGTATGTGTTTTTGCGCTTAAGGGCCGCCCTGCCGCAGTATATGTATGTGGGGCGGTCCTTAGGCAGTTACACATATCTGCTGAATGTAATTTCCTGATGAATTTGCATTTCTGAATATTATTTCTGGGAACATTTCTACTTATATCTCATTGTGCTGCTGGATTCCTTCCTTGTCTCTTTCACAAAGTTAGATTCATAATTTTTCAATGTTGATCAGTATGTCGGGTGGCCCATACCCAGTTAAATCTAGTGAATGGGCTCAGTATGTTCAGATAAGTTCCTAGTCATCTCTGTAGGTACAGACACTGTGGAGTAATTAATCTTCAATGTTTCCAGCAGAAGTAGTTTCATTCTGATCCACCTTCCATTCTTGACAGCCTGCCAGACCTCTAATCTCTAATGTAAACACAGATCAGGTTCACAGGAAGAGGGGAAAGCAGAGTGCTGAACCCTGATTAATGGCTCATTGCTTCTATTAGGAAATTAAGAATGAATTGCTCCATGATGTTAGGTTATATTAGGATAAAAACAGAGCCCCCTCACCCCAAAGCACCCCCCAATTAGAAGGCATGTGGTCTGGTATGGTTCAGGAGGTGTGGCACTTGTTTGTCCTCCTCTTTACTGACCTGCTGGGCTGCATGCTTGGATAAGGGCCTGGTATGTTTTTTTGGGGGACCCCACGTCATTTTTTTAAACATTTTGTTTTGCCGACATTTTGTTGTTTACATTTTAGCTGTCGGTGGGGGGGCCCGCTGACAGCTGATGAGTCATTGATTGTTAAGGACGAAGTGGCCAGCTTTCCGGCCTTCTACGTAACAACCAGCTGTTCTTCACACAGGATTAGAATCGGTCGATCGTTTTTCGACTGTACCGACTTGTAATCATTCAGAGAATTTGGAATTCATTACAAAACGAAAAACAAAATAAAATTTTATGAATTTCAATAAAAATGTGTTACTATTTGTTACAATTTTATGTAGAGATTCAAATACAACCAAATCTCTGAATAACCAAAAACTTGTTTGAATTTGTATTCGGACCGAAACAAATCACACATGTCTAATGAGCACTGCTTGGTTCCCTCCAGACATAACATTTAGAATTGAGGCCAAACACTTCCATTTTGGTTTCATCAGATGAGAGAATCTCGGTCCTCACAGTCTGAGGCCGCGTACACACGATCAAATCTATCTGCTGGAAACGGTCGGCCCGACCGTCCCAGCAGACAGATTCGACCGTGTGTATGGGCGAGCCGACGGATTTGGCCACCCGACAGATTTCAAAGCATGCTTTGAAATCTGTCGGCTGGGAACCCGTCCGCCCGACATTTCTGCTGGTTAGTACGCTAACCAGCAGACATGTCTTCTCGCACACGCGCCGAATGGTTTTGACGCATGGGCGGAAGTGTTTTACTTCCTGGTGCGGTCACCACGTCACCGCGCCGTCTGGCGGCGGGGATTTTGGTTTGATTGTGTGTACACGATCAAACCAATATGTCCCCAGCAGACAGATTTGTTCTAATCGGTGTGCCCGACTGATTTGAACAAATGTGCCTGCTTGTGTGTATGGGGCCTGAGAGTTCTTCAGAGGATTGTTTTGTGAACTCCAAGAGAACATTTATGTGTTTTACACTCAGGAGAGTCTTCCATGTAGCCACTAGACATATGCAATTCATTTAGTTACTAATCAAAATTTGGACAACATTTTCATTAATTGGAGATTCGGATGTCTCTGAATTTCCAAATCACAATCATAAAAAATGTCAACTAATAAATTATAACAAAATGAATTATAAAAATTTGCTAATTAATTTGAATTTGAAATATAAACATATTACAATAACACTGGTCTACAAAGAGTAGAAATGAAAGGAAATGAAAGTAGCAACATTTTACCAGAATTGTGTCACTAATAAAGGAAAACAAAGTCCTGAGTATTCATTGGCTCCCGTTTCCAAGATACAACTTCAGGTCAAAATTGCATCAAAATAATTCAAAATTATGAGGGGGATACACATTGGGGGACCATGAAAATATATCAGTCACTACAATGATTGGTGGGTTCCTCCACACCATTGGGACTGGGAAAGACATGGAATTTTTCTTCTTGTTTAGCCAATGACTCAGATAAGTTACACATGTAATGCAACAACAATGGGGGGCCCGACTCTTGTCCTGATCTCCTATTTTGCATCCAAAATAAAGGTGTTATGTCTTTTTTACCACTGCTGTCTCTTTTGGGGTGCACATATATCATTGCCACAAATGTATCAGAAGTTATCTGTGTTGTTTACACAGTTTGGAGGCATCTTGTCTAGACATGTGCTCTGCCGGAAAATGTTTTGCTTTATTTTTTTCTATGGGGCCATTCATTATGATCGCAATTCGTAAATTTGTGAATTCGAACATTCAAAAATCCATACATTTCAAAATTCATAAATTCAAATATTAGAAAACCTGAAAATAAGAAAGGAAATCCAAAAATTTGAAGAATAACTAAATATCTAACTATATAACTAACTAATAATATCTAACTATTAAATTATAGGTATTGCAATTTCCTTTAAAATTTAGCTGTTAGTGAATTAACCAATCAAAATCTAAACAAATGGAATGGAACAAATAATTGATAAATAATAATAATAATATTATTATCATTGTTATTTATTATTATTAATTGGTCATGTTACTTTTGCTTATATGCAACATTCATTGTTTCGGATAATTTGTAACTTTAGATAAATTTGTATTTGTTACATTCACTAACAGCCAAATTTGAAAGGAAATTCCAATACCTATAATTTAATAGTTAGTAATAGTTAAGTAAGTTATTATTAGTTAGTTATTATTTCATAATTTCAAATTTTTGGGATTTCAGATTTTCAAATTTCAAACTTCCCAAATTTTCAAATATAGCAATTTAGGAATTTTTGAATTTTCAAATTCCCGAATTTAGAAATTTTCAAAAATTCTAATTTACGAATATTCAGAAAAAAATGTTAAATGGGTTTTCATTCATTTGCATATTACCGGATTAACACATTTCTCAAAATTTGTTAAAATTAAATTTGGATTGAAACAAATTGCACATGTCTAATTTTGGCTTGTGAGGGAAAATATCACACATCTGTACCTTGGAAATGTTAGGCAATGACACTTTCACAAGTCACCAGATGTAACTGTATGAGGCATAGATCTGACCAAGATAAATGTACCTTGTAATAAAAGAACAATACATTACAGTCAGGTAATAATCTTTAGTCTCACAGTGAAGATACATTTATACTTCCATGTGGTACCATTTTTATTGTTCTCCATACTTTGTGGAGAAGTTACGAGGCATCATGACCATCAGACACCTCCCTCGCTTGTAGGCAAATATAATTGTCTGTGTATAAATACTTATTGTGAAATATATGCAAAACTTTAGCCAACCAGCACCTTTATCATCTATTTTCTAATTGATCTAATCACAATATGTAAGAATTATCACATTTTATCTCAGAGGGTGATAATTTCCCAAAACATGTAGACCAATGTAATAACATTACATTTTAAAAGAAAAAAAAAACAATGGGGATTTCTACTTGAGCTGCTTTATAGAGTAGAACAGAAAATAATAGGGTAAAACTGACTAAAATATAATATATTATAAATGAATAGAATAAAATAAAACTGGATAAAATAGAATAGAATAGAAAATAATTGAAAATAACATAATAGAACAGAAAAAAAACAATAAAACCAAATAGAATGGAAAATAAAATAATAGAATAGAATATGATAAGATAGGGTGGAATATAAAATAAAAAGAATAGAGCAAAGAACAGGTTAGAATAGAAAATAATACAATAGACAATAGATACAAATAAGAAGGCCAGTATGGTGGCCTGAGTTTATGGGAGGAGCCCGGAGGGTATTTAAGCAGCCCACTCACACATGCTCTTTGTCGGTTCAGTGTGCAGTACTACACGTCACTGGGCCGACTCTTCCCAGCTCACCTCATGTCCGTGAGTCTGCGCATTCAATCGCATTAGACACCCTCCCGCCCTTCCCTTTTTCAGGGCACTTCTCAGCATATCCTTCTTCAACAACTACCCATTACTTACTTTGGGTATGCCCCCTTTTCTTGGCATACTGACCAGACCACCAAGGCACACTTCAGGTCTATTTATGTTGTAAGTCTTGTCGCGTGTTTATGTGATCCACATCACTCTCGGTCAGAGGGCCACGACCATAAATATAATAGAATAACATAAAATAATGTAACTGGCTTCCATAAGGCGTTCAATGCCATGGATGATTCCCTCCCTCCACCCAAGGCTATGTTGGCTGCTAACATCTCCATTATACCCAAGCCAGGCAAAGACCCCTCTCAATGCAGCAGCTACCGGCCTATTTCCCTGCTCAATGTCGATCTAAAATTGTTTGCTAAGATGCTGGCTAACGTCTATCCCCTCTACTCCCTGGTGTGATACACAACGACCAAGTGGGCTTTGTCCCGGGCCGAGAAGCCAGGGACAATACCACCAAGACAATTCACTTAATTTCCCTTATCCAACGCAGGGGTCTGAAGGCTTGCCTCCTTTCCTTTGACGCTGAAAAAGCGTTTGATCGCGTAAACTGGAATTTCCTTCGACTTTCGTTGCAACAATTAGGATTGGGCGTGCCCTTTATCTCCAAGGTGATGTCTCTTTATTCTCATCCTTTGGCCTTGGTATTGGTTAATGACTCTACCTCGGACTCCTTTGCCATCTCCAACGGCACTCGGCAGGGCTATCCCCTGCCCCCCCTCCTATTCGTTATTGTCATAGAACATCTGGCATGTGCCATCAGACAAAACTCTTTCATAGATGGGATCCAAACGCCTTCCTCGCATCACAAACTATCTCTCTACGCGGACGATCTCCTGGTGTATATTCAGGACCCCCTTTTCTCCCTACCATCCCCTTTCGTTGAATTCCATTGATTTGGCTCCTTCAACAACTTTAAACTTAACGTTTCAAAGACCGAGGCCCTCAACGTATCCCTCCCCCTGCCACTATGACTGCTTAAAGCCAATTTTTCTTTCCAGTGGCAAGCACGGGGGATTTCATATCTTGGGGTCACCATTCAATCCAATCTCGCCAACATTTTTTCCCTCAATTATGTTCTGTTACTTTCGCGCCTCTGGAAGGATTTGGAGGAATGGGGAGGGTCTTCTCTACCGTGGTTCGGACGGATCAACACCCTGAAAATGGACACCCTCCCCAAGCTTCTATACCTTCTTCAAACGATCCCCATTATAGTCCCCAAATCCTTTTTTGTTTCCCTACGTTCCCTAGCCATTAGATTCTTGTGGAGCTGAGGCCTGTCCAGGGTGAAATATAATCTGCTCACCCGTCCTAAATTGCGAGGTGGGGTTGGTCTCCCCGATTTTGAATTGTATTATAAGGCCACCCATGTGACGAGAGTCCTAGAGTGGTTCCCGCGTCCATTTTTGAAGGCCTCTGTTGCCATAGAGCAGGACCTGGCACACGTGGACCTTAGAGCTCTGTTGTGGGGATATAAGTCAGAGTTTATGCGCATGCCCCCTCCCTCCCCACTAACTTTGGCATCTCTCAGGATCTGGTATAACAGGGGGTTATGCTCCCTACTGTCCTCTGATCCTTCTCCATTGACCTCTATGTTTGATAATCCTTCATTTCCTCAGGGTCTCAGGGCCCAGTCTTTGGGTCCATTTAAACGGGCTGCATGGCCACAGGCGCGCTCCTTTGTACACCCACAGCGGGGTCGACTGTGATACCGGCGGGATCGCACGATTGGCTAACTGCCATCCACCTCTCTACATTCAGTAGACACCTACATTCCTCCTCCCAAATACACCTCCCCTGTCTTGAATTTGAACGGCTGTGTTCACACTCGGAGACCCCTAGACACCTTTTGTCAATCATATATAGTCTCCTTTACGGCACTCACACATACCAAGCTACTCTCTTTCTCCAGGGCGTGGTCGGCAGGTTTGGGTGAAGATGTCTCAGATAGTGAATGGCAGACTTCATTACATTTCACTCATAAGTCCACAATTTACTGTTACTCTCAAGAAAAAAACAACAAGATTCTCTCAAGATGGTACAGGGTCCCCTCTACACTGCAAAATATTTCCGTCCACTCCGGCGTCCTGTTGGCGGTGTTCTTCAGCTGCTGGGACCTATCTGCATGTCTGGTGGGAATGAGAGAGGATCCGCCCCTTCTGGACCCAGGGATTTGACTGTTATAATAAGACTTATTGTGAATCGCTGGTCCCCTCCCCTAAGATTGCCCTGCTTTCTGTACTTCCTGGCTCGATAACATCGCAGAAGCGGAGTCTCCTCCGCTTCTTTATGTCCTCAGCGAGGCAGCTCATACCTTCCTACTGGAAGTCGACCTCTACTCCCCCACTATCTCACTGGGTTTTGATTATGAATGACACTATGAGAATGGAGGAAATTCTGGCTCTTGAAAATGATACCTATGATAAATACAGACAGTTGTGGCTCATCTGGCTCAATTTCTCTTCCTCTGATGCCCTGACTAACATGTTGTCCCCTTCGACGTGATTGTCACCACATTTCCTTCTGCTTTGTGGCCGGTTAGAATCGCGCTCCTGGGTCTCTCCCCCCACGCCTACTCTATTTTACCTTTCCCCACCTGTCTTGTCAGCGGCCCACGCCCCCCTTTTCCGATGCTCCCCCTCTCCTCCACCCCGACCTGTCACCCCTTCTCTTCCTTCCATCCTTTCCTTCCTCTCCCTCCCCTTCTTTTCCCCCACATCTCCCTGTTTTTGCCCCCTTTCCCCTCATCTTCTCGATGTCTTTCTTTCTAATTTTACTTTGTCTTCAGCTCTGTCTGTCCTTACCTTTCCTTTTTTCCTGTTTTTTTCTTTTATTGTGTTATTATTTCTATACTATTGGTTACTGTTACAGTTCTACCAAGAGGAAGAGCCCCTAACGTTTGCACATGCTTTTTGTTTGCAGTTCCAGTTGTGGGAGCTCATTTTGATATGTGTTGTGGGGGAGAGTTCTGCTGTGGGGTCAGGCTGACCCCCCCCCCCCGATTATAGTTCTAAATGTGTGTAGACTGTACCGGCCCTTGTTAATCGTCTTTGTTTATGTTTTGTATTATCTAAATACCAATAAATATATTTTCAACTCTAACTGGCTTCCAATATTTGAATTTTAAATTTTAAATATCATTTAAAGGTTCAGTGTTGGGTCCCTTACTTTTCAATATATTTATAAATGATATTGGGTCTGAGATCAAAAGTAACATTTCTGTTTTTGCAGATGACACCAAGCTATGCAGTGGAATAATGTCCTTGCAGGATGTCTCCAACTTACAAGCCGACCTCAATGCTCTGTCTAATTGGGCGACTAAGTGGCAGATGAGGTTTAATGTTGATAAATGTAAAGTTATGCACTTGGGGGCTAAGAATATTCATGCATCATACATGCTAGGGGGAGTACAACTGGGGGGATCTGTAGTGGAGAAGGATCTGGGTGTTTTAGTTGATCATAAGCTCAATAATGGCATGCAATGCCAAGCTGCAGTTTCCAAAGCGAGCAAAGTCCTTTCTTGTATTAAGAGAGGTATGGACTCCAGAGATAGAGATATCATTTTGCCCCTGTACAAATCATTAGTAAGACCTCATCTGGAATATGCAGTCCAGTTTTGGGCACCAGTTCTCAAAAAGGATATCGGAGAGCTGGAGAAAGTGCAGAGAAGAGCAACCAAACTGATAAGAGGCATGGAGGAGCTCAGCTATGAGGAAAGATTAGAGGAACTGAATTTATTCACTCTTGAGAAGAGGAGAATAAGGGGGGATATGATCAACATGTACAAATACATAAGAGGTCCATATAGTGAACTTGGTGTTGAGTTATTCACTTTAAGGTCAACACTGAGGACAAGGGGGCGCTCTTTACGTCTGGAGGAAAAGAGATTTCACCTCCAAATATGGAAAGGTTTCTTCACAGTAAGAGCTGTGAAAATGTGGAACAGACTCCCTCCAGAGGTGGTTCTGGCCAGCTCAGTAGATTGCTTTAAGAGAGGCCTGGATTCTTTCCTAAATGCACATAATATAACTGAGTACTAAGTTTTGTAGGTAAAGTTGATCCGGGGTAAATCCGATTGCCTTTCGGGGGATCAGGAAGGAATTTTTTCCCCTCCGGTAGCAAATTGGATCATCGCTCTGCTGGGGTTTTTTGCCTTCCTCTGGATCAACTGTGGGTATGGAGTTGGGTGTATGGGAGGATGTACTGTGTTTTACTTTGTTTTATTTATTTTTTTTTTTTTTTTATGGTTGAACTGGATGGACTTGTGTCTTTTTTCAACCTGACTAACTATGTAACTATGTAACTATGTAATTAAACCAAAAGAATATAGCCATCTTCTGAAAATCAAAATTTGAATGATTTAAAATAGAATGGAGAAGAACACAATAAAAAGAATATAGCCATCTTCCCAAATTGAAATTTGAATAGAATTAGAAAAAAAATAGAAAGAATATAGCCATCTTTCCAAAGTAGAATTTTGAATAGAATATATATAAAAAAAGAATATAGCCATTTTCTGAAATGTGTAGTTCAAAATATATTCAAAATGTATTGATAAAATAATAAATAAAAGCTGTCTTCAATAATTCACAACTTGAAATAGGAATTTTGAATAGAAAAGAATACAATTGAATGAAATAGAAACCAATATAACCAATATAACCATCTTCCCAAATTTGAATTTAGAATTCAAAAAAATAATTGACCACAATAAAATAGAATTTTGAATTTCAAAGTTTGAATTTTAAATTGAATAAAGTAGAGTAAAAGAGAAAAATATAGCCTCTTTCCGAAAATCTAATTTAGAAAATCAGAAAAGAATCAAAAGAATAGAGCCTTCTTCCAAAATTCAAATTTCAAATAGAGTATAATAAAATAAAAAAAATATATATATAGGTGACTTTCATGATTTGAATTTAATAATTTAAATTTTGAATATAATAGAATAGAATACAATAGAAAGAATGTAGATGGTTTTCAAAATTAGCATTTCAAACAGGATTAAATCATTTAATACCACTACAATCACCTCAAATAGAATAAAAAAATAGAAAAAAATACATCTGTCTTCCACAGTTCTAATTTAAATTTAGAAATGTAAAATTTAAAAAGAAAAGAATATAATAAAATAACTCTCTTCTGAAATGCTTGCTATGAACAGAAAATAATAGAATAGAAAATAATTTAATTTAATAAAATAAAAATAATATAGCATTCTTCTGAAGTTTACATTTTAAAATTTGAATTTTTAAATGTTGACTATAAGGGAATATAAAGGGCCAGATTCACGTACATGGGTGCATTTTTTGACTGGCGTAGCGCACCTCCTTTACGTTAGACTGCCGCAATGTAGCGGTGCAATCACCGTATTCTCGTTTGATTTGCGCAGAAATTAACGCCTGTGCAACGTAATTTCAGAGGCGTAAGGCGGAGTACTTCAAATTGGGAAGGACGTGGGCGTGTTACATTGAAATGAGCCATGACCCCATGCAAATGAAGGCCCGTCCGGATTGCGCATGTGCGCATGAAGCAGACTATGGTCAGCACCTCTCTGCGCATGCTCACAACTCGGGAATGGCGCGATCAGTGAAATTGGAAGTGGACCCGGGCAACTTAGTGAACTACGCAGACAGCATAAATAGACAGACACAAACCACTTCCTTTGCAAAAGTACATCCCTTTGTATCCCTCCCTATACAGCAAGGTGCTTTTGTTCTGTTGTTTATTAGCGTTTGTTTGTTTGTGACGTGTCTTTGAGATATTTGGGGACTGTTTTGCAGAGTGATTGTTGTCTTTTATGTGTTTTCTTTGTTGGTATTTTTTTTAAATTCGATTTTTGCTGGGCATTTTTTATTTTTGCTGGTCAATATTGTTTTTTTTGGGTTCTGTTTGTGAATGATTTTGGAATGTGGGGGTGACATTCCTGCCGGAAATGCGGTGTCACCCTCATTTGTGGTGGAGAAGTGATCCCCAGGTCTGTGAAACGCATGCGCAAATTTAGACTTACGCCGTGCATCTCCTGTAACGCCAGAGTAATCGCTCTGTGAATCTGGCCCAAAGTATATTGCCGCCTTCTAAAATCCATAATTTCAAATTTAATAGAATATAATAAAATCTATAGCCAAGATAGCCTTTCTCCTCTCTTTGACGCTTGTATCACACCAGCTGTGCTGGAGACCTTTTGCTATGAAGATTCTAAAAAGCTTTGAATGTAAATTCCAGAACTATGAGCTTAAACCATGTTGCCTTCCAACAATAGCTAGTTTTCCAAAATGTGTATATATATATATATATATATATATATATATATATATATATATATATATATATATATATATATATATCTAGGTTTGGAAATAAAAAAATAGAAATATTGATGATGAATATAAACAAATAGAATAATATAGATATAATGTAGCCATCTTCCAAAATGTTGAATTTCAGATTTAGAATATAGTTACATAGTTAGTCAGGTTGAAAAAAGACACAAGTCCATCCAGTTCAACCATAAAAAAAAATAAAAAATAAAACAAAGTAAAACACAGTACATCCTCCCATACGCCCAACTCCATACCCACAGATGATCCAGAGGAAGGCAAAAAACCCCAGCAGAGCGATGATCCAATTTGCTACCGAAGGGGAAAAAATTCCTTCCTGATCCCCCGAAAGGCAATCGGATTTACCCCGGATCAACTTTACCTACAAAACTTAGTACTCAGTTATATTATGTGCATTTAGGAAAGAATCCAGGCCTCTCTTAAAGCAATCTACTGAGCTGGCCAGAACCACCTCTGGAGGGAGTCTGTCCCACATTTTCACAGCTCTTACTGTGAAGAAACCTTTCCGTATTTGGAGGTGAAATCTCTTTTCCTCCAGACGTAAAGAGTGCCCCCTTGTCCTCAGTGTTGACCTTAAAGTGAATAACTCAACACCAAGTTCACTATATGGACCTCTTATGTATTTGTACATGTTGATCATATCCCCCCTTTTTCTCCTCTTCTCAAGAGTGAATAAATTCAGTTCCTCTAATCTTTCCTCATAGCTGAGCTCCTCTTATCAGTTTGGTTGCCCTTCTCTGCACTTTCTCCAGTTCTCCGATATCCTTTTTGAGAACTGGTGCCCAAAACTGGACTGCATATTCCAGATGAGGTCTTACTAATGATTTGTACAGGGGCAAAATGATATCTCTATCTCTGGAGTCCATACCTCTCTTAATACAAGAAAGGACTTTGCTCGCTTTGGAAACCGCAGCTTGGCATTGCATGCCATTATTGAGCTTATGATCAACTAAAACCCCCAGATCCTTCTCCACTACAGATCCCCCCAGTTGTACTCCCCCTAGCATGTATGATGCATGAATATTCTTAGCCCCCAAGTGCATAACTTTACATTTATCAACATTAAACCTCATCTGCCACTTAGTCGCCCAATTAGACAGAGCATTGAGGTCGGCTTGTAAATTGGAGACATCCTGCAAGGACGTTATTCCACTGCATAGCTTGGTGTCATCTGCAAAAACAGAAATGTTACTTTTGATCTCAGACCCAATATCATTTATAAATATATTGAAAAGTAAGGGACCCAACACTGAACCTTGGGGTACACCGCTGATAACCTTGGACCATTCAGAGTAAGAATCATTAACCACAACTCTCTGAATTCTGTCTTTCAGCCAGTTTTCTATCCATTTACAAACTGATATATCTAATCCTGTAGACCTTACCTTACACATGAGCCGTGTGTGGGGAACTGAATTGAACGCTTTTGCAAAATCCAAGTATACCACGTCCACTGCCACGCCTCTGTCCAGGGTTTTACTTACCTCTTCATAAAAGGAAATCAGGTTTGTCTGACAACTTCTGTCCTTCATGAATCCATGCTGTCTGCTGCTTAAATAGTTTGTTTCCAGCAAGAACTCATCCATGTGGTCTTTTATTAAACGTTCCAGTATCTTCCCAACTATAGAAGTTAAACTAACAGGTCTATAGTTACTTGGTAAAGACTTTGTTCCCTTTTTAAATATGGGCACCACATTGGCTCTACGCCAATCCATTGGTAATATTCCTGTCATTAATGAGTCCCTAAATATTAGATACAGTGGCTTTGAAATTTCAGAGCTCAATTCTTTTAGGATCCGTGGGTGGATGCCATCTGGTCCAGGTGCTTTATCCACCTTTATTCTGTCTAAATATTTCTGGACCATATGACTTTTGAGCCATTGTGGATTTGGGGCTGTGTGTTATAATAGAATAAAATAGAAAGAATATAGCTTTCATCCAAAATTTGAATTTTAAATTTAAAAAAGTGAATTACATGAAACAGAGTACAAAAGAAGGATAGAGCCATCTTCTTAAATTAAAATTGTAAAAAGAATAAAACAAATAGAAAAAAAATATAACTAAATTACATTTTTTTAATTTGAAATAGAAAATAGAATAGAATAGAATTTAAAGGCTATAGCAACCTTTTGAAATTAAAATGTTGAAATTTGAGTTTCAAATTTTGAATACAATAGAATAAAAACTATACTGTAATCTTCTAAAATCCATAATTTCAAACAAAATAGAAAAGAACAGAAAAAAAGATAAAGCCAACTTCCAAAATTCAAATTTCAAAACTTAAATTTCAAATTTTGCACAAAAAAGAGTAAAATAGAATAAAATAGAAAGAACATATTTGGCATTTGTTTTAAATTCCAAAATTCTAAATTTTTTTTTAAAAAAGAGTAAATCATAATAGAATAGAAACACATCA
The DNA here is from genome assembly GCA_029574335.1 of Rana kukunoris. NCBI lineage: Eukaryota > Metazoa > Chordata > Amphibia > Anura > Ranidae > Rana > Rana kukunoris. The sequence goes on from CM056049.1 coordinate 14,550,246, forward strand.
TACAAAATGCTGATTTCAAACAGAATGAAATAAAATAGAAAACATATATAGCTGATTTACAAAATTTTATTTCGAAATTAGAATATTGAATGTTAATATAATATAATAGAATAAAAGAGAAAGAACAGCTGTTTTCCAAAATTTTAATTTCACATAGAATAGAAAAAACATTTCAACTTTCGAAAGTTAAATTTTGAAATTACAATTTCAAGTTAGAATAGAATGGAATTAAATAGAAAGAATATAGCTGTCGTCTGAAATTAAAACATTGAAATTTTAATCTTGAACAAAATAGCCTTTCTATTACATTCTATCCTATTCAAGATTAAAATTTCAACATTTGAATTTCAGACGACAGATAAATTATTTTCTTTTTTATTCCATTCTATTCTAAAGTTGAAATTGAAATTTCAAAATTTGATTTTTAAACGTTGTCTTTCTCTTTTATTCTATTCTATTATATTAAAATTGTAAATTCTAACTTCAAAATTACATTTTCAAAGTCAGCTATATATCATTTCTATTTTATTAAATTATATTTGAATTCTGAATTTCAGAAGATGTCTATATTCTTTCTATTCTAGTCTAGTCTATTATGTTTTGAATTTAAAATTGTAATTACATTGGCCCAGATTCACGTAGATCGGCGCATTATCATTCCGGCGTAGCGCACCACTTTTCCGTTAGACTTGCGCAATCTAGCCGCGTAATCCGGCGATTCACGTAGCTTTTACGCAAGAGATTGCGCAAGCGTAAGGTTTTTTCCGGAGGCGTAAGGAGGAGTAATACAAATTGGGAGGGACGTGGGCGTGTTACATTGAAATGAGCCGTGACCCCATGCAAATGAAGGGCCGGCCGACTCGCGCATGCGCGCGTGAAGGAAACCATGTCAGCTCCGTTGTGCGCATGCTCACAACTCGGGAGCGGCGCAATCAGTGAAATTGGAAATGGACTAGGGCAACGTTGTGAACTACGCAGACAGCATAAATAGACACACACAAACGCCCTTCCATTGCAAAAGTACATCCCTTTGTGTCCCTTCCCATTGAATCAAGTGCTTTTGCTCTGTTGTTCGTTAGAGTGTGTTTTGTAGTTGTGAGATTAGTGTTCTGTGTGATCTTGTGCTTGTTGGTAGTTTTGTGAAAGTGTATTTTGATAAGTGTTTGAGACTGTTTGTTTGATTGATATATTTCTGAGCGTTTGTTTTATTGCTTTATTTTTTCATCTGATTTTTTTGTGTCTGTTTCTTGCTGAGTGCTAGTGTGATTTTTGGCTGTTCTTTTTCTCTTTGTGTGTGTTCTTGTCTGATTGGTTGTGCTTGTATTTGTGACAGATTTTTGGTGACTGCTAGTGAGTTTGTTTGGAAGTATGACTGAGAGAAAAAGAAAGCTTAATTTTACAGTGGGGGAAAAAAGAATTCTTGCCCGGGCCATTACCGACTATGGGCGTTTTCTCCACGGCCCGCAGAGTGCCACCACCACCCCGGCCAGGAGGAGGGAGATCTTGGATATGATCACGGAGCAGGTCAATTCATCGGGGGAGGGGGAGACACGGACCCGCTCTGGGATTGACAAGAAAATAAATGACCTCCGGCGTGAGGTGAAAAAAAAACTGGCCGCAATAAATGCCCATGCCAGGGGCACAGGAGGGGGCCCACCATGCCGGGTTAGATTTACAGCGACGGAGCGTGTGGTGGCCCTGACCTTTCACCGGCATGAAGTGGAGGGCCTGCCAGGCTTTGACACAAGTCCGGTCCCCGCGGTGCCAGGTAAGGTTTTTATTTCTCTCAGGTGTGTAGCATGTGTGGGGGAGGGGGTGAAAGGGAATATGTGGCAAGTGTGTGGATCCTCCAACCTGTGAATGTTTTGTGTCATCCACAGCTGTGCAGGAGGGTGCAGGGCCATCTGGACTGACCGCTCCAACCCCAGGACAGCAGCCTAATGAGGCCCCCCCAACAAGGCCAGAGTCCGCAGAGGAGGAACAAGAGGAGGGGGAGGATCATGCGGAGGACGATCATGAGGAGGAGCAGAATCATGAGGAGGAGGAGTCCATGGAAGGCACTGGCCGTTTGGTTTCTGCGGACTCTTCCCCTCTGGCTGCAAGAAGCCTGCCCTCCCTAAGGGTGAGCCCCCCCCCTCCTCCCCCAACATGGCTCCCCTCACAAGGGCCTCCCCTTCTCCCCGGCCACAACCATCAGCTGGAGCCTGGAGGTCATCCCAGAGCACCAGGGGGGCGCCCAATCTCCTGCCCGCCTGTCTGAGAAGGAACCTGGCCACCCAGACCCACCTTCTGAGACAGCTCTGCCAGACTATGGGGCAGGTGGATCAGAGCCTGTCCTCCATTAACGATAGCCTGGGTAACCTGGACTCCCACTCCCGGGCCTCCACAACCTGCCTAAATGACCTGCAAACTACAGCAGCAGGCGTTGGGCAGGATGTGAGGGCCCTTACCCAGGCTATCCAGGGCAACACGGCAACACTTGGCGCTGCCCTGGACAGAATAGCCGTGGCCTTGGAGGGCAGGCCGCCAGGTGGGCAGATCTCAGGGGCTGCTCCTCCTTCCCCGGCTTTTCCCCTCCCCCATGCGTCTCCCCTGAGGGGCCGGGGCCGTGGCCGGGGGCGCCCCAGGCGTGGCTCAGGCAGAGGGCAATAATTTTTTTTTTCCCCTTTTGTTTGTATTGTAAGCATTTTTGTTTTGTTCTCTGCTATTTTTTTTTTTTCTATGCAATTTTTGTTTCTATGTTTTTTTTTTTTTTTTTTTGCTGACATTTTTGGCATATTTTGGGTTGTGAATGATGTTTGAATGTGGGGGTGACATTCCTGCTGGAAAAGGGGTGTCATCCTCAATTTTGGTGGAGAAGGGTTCCCCAGGACCAGGGAGAAGTGATCTCCAGGTCCGTGTGAATGGTGTATGAATGTACAGTGACATAATTGGAGCCTTGACGTGGCGTTACTGCTCACCAGTCTTGCATGGTGGACTGGTGCCAATCCAATTTGATGAGGATGTGGGGTGTGTGTGCTAGGGACCATAGTGGTGTGCATGCATGCATTCTCATTGTGCCATGATTCATGTGTGTGTTTAACGTGCAAAGATGCCCAATATGAGCTGTCTCCTGACTGCTCTTCCCTCAGAAGACAGGGTTTCCTCGGTTAGGGGTTGATTGTCTGGTTGGGGGGTCAGGTCATCACGTTCCTCTATCTGCAGGCCCTTCCTCACTGCGAGATTGTGCAGCATGCAACATGCAACGATGATATGGCACACGAAGTTTGGGGAATACAACAGTGTACCCCCAGACTTATCCAGGCATCGGAAACGTGACTTCAGGAGGCCAAAGGTGCGCTCCACCACTGCACGGGTTTTGATGTGTGCTTCATTGTATCGTTCCTCTCCTGGGGTTTGGGGGTTCCGAGTAGGAGTCATGAGATGGGGTCCCAGGGCATATGCAGAGTCACCTGTAAAGGAAAAGACAGGAGAATGTTAGTCATGCATGTGCCACTTCTGTTGTGCATCACGGGAGGGGATAGTCATGCCTGACTCCCATGTCACTCACCAACCAGCCAGGTGTTCCCATACACGTTCTGTTCGAATTCCGTTCGGATGTGGCATTGATTGTAGATGTAGCTGTCATGGGTGGATCCGGGGTGTTTGGCACGAACGTGCCATATGAGGCCTTGGGCATCAACTATCACCTGTACGTTGATGGAATGCCAATTCTTCCGATTGCGGTACATGTGCTCGGTCTCATGGGGGGGCTGGAGTGCCACATGTGTGCAATCTATGGCCCCGATGGTGCGTGGGAATCTGGCAATTCGGTAGAAATCTGCCATTGCCTTGATTCGCTGCTCCTCAGTGGTTGGTTTTATGATTTGGTTGGCCAAGCGTGTGAGGATTGCAGGGACAACCTGGTGCACACATCTGCTCATGAAGGATTGTGACATCCCAACCACCACTCCACTTGTACGCTGAAAAGAGCCACTGGCAAGGACATGGAGTGTTGCCAGTACCTTGACCAGTGGCTGCACTGCATGTGAGCGTTGTGTTGGGCTGGTGATGTCCTCCTGCAAGGTTGTGGTTAATTCCAGGATGGCATGAGGGGGGAATCTGAAGATGCGAAAGACCTCTGAATCATTCATGCCAAACAGGTGTATGCGGGTGCGGTATACCCTCTCCCGTGCCATCCTCCTTGCCCTCCTCCTTCTTTGGTCATCTATATTCACTAGTGCAGCTATGAGCGACGATGCCCCTAGCATGTTGGCAGTCAAATTGTAGTGCAACACGTGTGTGTGGTCTGCTCCTCAGTAACGGTGTTGCTTTCTGTGAGATGTAGACGTTTTTTCAAAAGTTAGACCAGCTTTTAGGTGCTCTAACTTTAGACAGGACATTTTGCAGTTGCGCACATCGCGTAGCCTGCGCAGCAACTGCGTTTTTTTGTGGATCCCCGTAACTCCCTCATTAGCATATTTGACTAGCAAATCAATGGTGTGTCTAGCGCAGTTTTGCGCGAAGGGAAGCGCATGTCTAACTCAATTACGCCGGACAAAAAAACGTAGAATTCTGGTGTACATTGTTTTGTGAATCGCGTCCAACTATACGCACGCGCACATTTAGACTTACGCACGCGCAACAGCAGTTGCGCACGCGTAATCGCTCTGTGAATCTGGGCCATTGTATTTATTTTAATTTTGCAGGATGGATATATGCTTTCGAAATTCCAAATTTTGGAATTTGAAATGAAACATTTTGGATGGCAGTTATGTTATTTCTATTTTATTATTTTGTACTCTATGCAAAATTTGAAATTCAAATTTTGAAATTCAAATTTTGAAATTCAAATTTTGAAATTCAAATTTTGGCAGTTGGCTTTATCTTTTTCTATTCTATTCTATTTTGTCTGAAATTGTGGATTTTAGAAGATTACTGTATAGTTTTTATTTTATTGTATTCAAAATTTGATACTCAAATTTCAACATTTAATTTTCAGAAGGTCTTCTATTATATGCTAATATTTTCTATTCAAAATTTGAACTTTGAAATATGGCTGTATTCTTTAAAAATTCTATTTAAAAATTTGAATTACCAAAGACAGCTGTATTCATTCTATTTAACTTTGTTTTATTATCTTCACATTTTGAAGATAACATTTGAAATTATGGCTTTCTATTTTATTATATTCCATTCTTTTGTATTCAGAATTAAAATTCTGAAATTTAAAATGTAAATGTTAAAAGACAGATACATTTTTTATTTATTTTTTATTTGTATTTGAAATAAAAATTTTGGAAACCAGATACATTGGCCCAGATTCACGTACATCGGCGCATTATCGGTCCGGCGTAGGAGGAGTAATACAAATTGGGAGGGACATGGGCGTGTTACATTGAAATGAGCCGTGACCCCATGCAAATGAAGGGCCGGCCCGCTCGCACATGTGCGCCTGAAGGAGACCATGTCAGCTCCGCTGTGCGCATGCTCACAACTCGGGAGCGGCGCAATCAGTGAAATTGGAAATGGACTAGGGCAACGTTGTGAACTACGCAAACAGCATAAATAGACACACACAAACGCACTTGCATTGCAAAAGTACATCCCTTTGTGTCCCTTCCCATTTAACCAAGTGCTTTTGTTCCTGTTGTTCGTTGCAGTGTGTCTTGTAGTTGTCAGATTAGTGTTCTGTGTGATCAAGTGCTTGTTGGTATATTTGTGAAAGTGTTTTTTGATAAGTGTTTGAGAGACTGTTTGTTTGATTGATATATTTCTGTTCGTTTTTTTTCTTGCTGTTTTTTTTGTTTATATTTTTTTGTGACATTTTCTTGGTGAGTAGTTTTCTCTCTGTGTGTGTGTTTTTTTGTGATTGGTTGTGCTTGTTTGTGTGAGTGAATTTTGTTGACTGGGACTGATTGTTTTTGGAAGTATGACTGAGAGAAAACGAAAGCTTAATTTTACTGTGGGGGGAAAAAGAATTCTTGCCCGGGCCATTAGCGAGTATGGGCGTTTTCTCCACGGCCCGCAGAGTGCCACCACCACCCCGGCCAGGAGGAGGGAGATTTTGGATAGGATCACGGAGCAGGTGAATTCCTCGGGGGAGGGGGAGACACGGACCCGGTCTGGGATTGACAAAAAAATAAATGATCTCCGGCGTCAGGTGAAAAAAAAACTGTCCGCAATGCATGCCTATGCCAGGGGCACAGGAGGGGGCCCACCATGCCGTATTAGGCTTACAGCGACGGAGCATGTGGTGGCCCTGACCTTTCACCGGCATGAAGTGGAGGGCCTGCCAGGCTTTGACACAAGTCCGGTCCCCGTGGTGCCAGGTAAGGTTTTTTTTTCTATCAGGTGTGTAGCATGTGTGGGGGAGGGGGTGAAAGGGAATATGTGGCAAGTGTGTGGATCCTCCAACCTGTGAATGTTTTGTGTCATCCACAGATGTGCAGGAGGGTGCAGGGCCATCTGGCCTGACCGCTCCAACCCCAGGACAGCAGCCTAATGAGGCCCCCCCAACAAGGCCACAGTCCGCGGAGGAGGTTCAAAAGGAGGAGGAAGATCATGAGGAGGAGGACGATCATGAGGAGGAGGACGATCATGAGGAGGACGATCATGAGGAGGAGGAGTCAGGCACTGGACGAGTGGTTTGTGCGGACTCTTCCCCTCTGGCTGGCAGAAGCCTGCCCTCCCTAAGGGGGAGCCCCCCCCTCCCCCAACATGGCTCCCCTCACAAGGGCCTCCCCTTCTCCCCGCCCACAACCATCAGCTGGAGGCAAGATGTCATCCCAGAGCACCAGGGGGGCGCCCAATCTCCTGCCCGCCAGTCTGCGAAGGGACTAGGCCCTCCAGACCCGCCATCTGGGACAGCTCTGCCAGACTTTTGCGCGGGTGGAGGAGAGCCTGTCCTCCATGAAGGATACGCTGGGTAACCTGGACTCCCACTCCCGGGCTTTCACAACCTGCCTAAATGAACTGCAGACTACAGCAGCAGGCGTTGGGCAGGATGTGAGGGCCCTTACCCAGGCTATCCAGGCCAACACGGCAACACTTGGTGCTTCCCTGGACAGAATTGCCGTGGCCTTGGAGGGCAGGCCGCCAGGTGGGCAGATATCAGGGGCTGCTCCTCCTTCCCCCGGGTTTGCCCCTCCCCCATGAGTCTCCCCTGAGGTGCCGGGGCCGTGGCCGGGGGCGCCCCAGGCGTGGCTCACACAGAGGGCATTAATTTTTTCTCCCCCTTTTTATTTTTTTGCTGACATTTTTTTTTGCTGACATTTTTTTAAAATTTTGGGTTTTGCATGCTGTTTGAATGTGGGGGTGACATTCCTGCTGGAAAAGGGGTGTCATCCTCAATTTTGGTGGAGAAGGGTTCCCCAGGACCAGGGAGAAGTGATCCTCAGGTCCGTGTGAATGGTGTATGAATGTACAGTGACATAATTGGAGCCTTGACGTGGCGTTACTGCTCACCAGTCCTGCATGGTGGACTGGTGCCAATCCAATTTGATGTGGATGTGGTGTGTCTGTGCTAGGGACCACAGTGGTGTGCATGCATGCATTCTCATTGTGCCATGATTAATGTGTGTGTTTAACGTGCAAAGATGCCCAATGTGAGCTGTCTCCTGACTGCTCTTCCCTCAGAAGACGGGGTATCCTCGGTTAGGGGTTGATTGTCTGGTTGGGGGGTCAGGTCATCACGTAGCTCAACCTGCAGGCCCTTCCTCACTGCGAGATTGTGCAGCATGCAACATGCACCGATGATCTGGCACACGAAGTTTGGGGAATACAACAGTGTACCCCCAGACTTATCCAGGCATCGGAAACGTGACTTCAGGAGGCCAAAGGTGCGCTCCACCACTGCTCGGGTTTTGATGTGTGCTTGATTGTATCTTTCCTCCCCTGGGGTTTGGGGGTTCCGGATAGGAGTCATGAGATGGGGTCCCAGTGCATATGCAGAGTCACCTGGAAGGGAAAAGACAGGAGAATGTTAGTCATGCATGTGCCACTTGTGAGGTGTGCATCACAGGAGGGGATAGTCATGCCTGACTCCCATGTCTCTCACCAACCAGCCAGGTGTTCCCATACATGTTCTGATAGAATTCCATTCGGATGTGGCATTGATTGTAGATGTAGCTGTCATGGGTGGATCCGGGGTGTTTGGCACGGACGTGCCATATGAGGCCTTGGGCATCAACTATCACCTGTACGTTGATGGAGTGCCAATTCTTCCGATTGCGGTACATGTGCTCGGTCTCATGGGGGGGCTGGAGTGCCACATGTGTGCAATCAATGGCCCCGATGGTGCGTGGGAACCTGGCAATTCTGTAGAAATCTGTCATTGCCTTCAGCCGCAGGTCCTCAGTGGTGGGTTTGATGATTTGGTTGGCCATGCGTCTGAGGATTGCAGGGACAACCTGGTGCACACATCTGCTCATGGAGGATTGTGACATCCCAGCCACCACTCCACTTGTACGCTGAAAAGAGCCACTGGCAAGGACATGGAGTGTTGCCAGTACCTTCACCAGTGGCTGCACTGCATGTGAGCGTTGTGTTGGGCTGGTGATGTCCTCCTGCAGGGTTGTGGTTAATTCCAGGATGGCATGAGGGGGGAATCTGAAGATGCGATACACCTCAGAATCACTCATGCCAAAGAGGTCTATGCGTGTGCGGTATACCCTCTCCCGTGCGATCCTCCGTGCCATCCTCCGTGCCCTCCTCCTTCTTTGGTCATCTAAATTCACTAGTGCAGCTATGAGCGACGATGCCCCTGGCATGTTGGCAGTCAAATTGTAGTGCAACACGTGTGTGTGGTCTGCTCCTCAGTAACGGTGTTGCTTTCTGTGAGATGTAGACGTTTTTTCAAAATTTAGACCAGCTTTTATGTGCTCTAACTTTAGACAGGACATTTTGCTGTTGCGCACATCGCGTAGCCTGCGCAGCAACTGCGTTTTTTTGTGGATCCCCGCAACTCCCTCATTAGCATATTTGACTAGCAAATCAATGGTGTGTCTAGCGCATTTTTGCGTGGACGGATGCGTCTGTCTAACGAAATTACGCCGGACAAAAAAAAGTAGATTTCTGGCGTAAATCGTTTTCTGAATCGCGCGCATTTAAAGGAAAGCGCACATTTAGACTTACGCACGCGCAACACTAGTTGCGCAGGCGTAATCGCTCTGTGAATCTGGGCCATTCTTTCTACTTTATTATTTTCTATTCAAAATGTTAACTTCAAAATTCAAATTTTGAAAGTTAGTTATGTATTGTTTATATTTTATTTTATTCTATTTAACCACTTAAGACCCGAACCAAAATGCAGGTAAAGGACCCTTTTTGCGATTCGGTACTGCGTCGTTTTAACTGACAATTGTGCAGTCGTGCGACGTGGCTCCCAAACAAAATTGGCGTCCTTTTTTCCCCACAAATAGAGCTTTCTTTTGGTGGTATTTGATCACCTCTGCGGTTTTAATTTTTTGCGCTATAAACATAAATAGAGTGACAATTAAAAAAAAAATGCAATATTTTTTACTTTTGCTATAATAAATATCCCCCAAAAATATATAAAACATTTTTTTCCTCAGTTTAGGCCGATACGTATTCTTCTACATATTTTTGGTAAAAACAATCGCAATAAGCGTTTATCGGTTGGTTTTCGCAAAATTTATAGCGATTACAAAATAAGGGATAGTTTTATTGCATTTTTATTAATTTTTTTTTTTTTACTACTAATAGCGGCGATCAGCGATTTTTTTCGTGACTGCGACATTATGGAGGACACTTCGGACAATTTTGACACATTTTTGGGACAATTGTCATTTTCACAGCAAAAAAATGCATTTAAATTGCATTGTTTACTGTGGAAATGACAGTTGCAGTTTGGGAGTTAACCACAGGGGGCGCTGTGACTTTAAGTGTTCCCTGTGTGTGTGTTTACAACTGTAGGGGGGTGTGGCTGTAGGTGTGACATCATCGATCGCGTCCCCCTATAGCAGGGATGACGCGATCGATGCTGCGGCCACAGAGAAGCACGGGGAAGCCGAGTTTACACACGGCTCTCCCCGTTATTCAGCTCCAGGGACGGAGTACTAAAATCAACGTATATATATGTTGATGCGCCCAGGCGTGCCATTCTGCCGACCTATATGTGCAGTAGGCGGTCCTTAAGTGGTTAAATTTGAATTTAGGATGATTGCTATGGTCTTTTTTTTACTTTATTCTATTTAATAACATTTTTGGATTAAAGCTATATTCATTCTATTTTATTCTATTCCCAATTTTGGTAAAATTTTGCTATTTTCATTTCCTTTCACTGGTCTCTTTGTAGTCTAGTGTTATTGTGAGGCCCCGTACACACGGCCGAGGTTCTCGCTGAAAATCAGCGAGAACCTCGCTGGAATGCACATTCCAGCGAGGACCTCGGCCGTGTGTACGGTCTCAGCGAGCTTCCTGTCGGGAAGCCCGTCGAGCCGAAATAGAGAGCACGCTCTCTATTTCCTCGACGGCCCGCCTGGAAGAATGGCTGGTTGCCATTCCCGACGGGCGGGTCGCCGAATCCGACGACCGGGAGAGAACCTCGACGGGCGGAACGATGTGTTCTGCCCGTCGAGGTTCTGGGTCGTGTGTACGCCGCCTAATATGTGTCTATGTCAAATTCAAATTCATGTGTATAAATCATTTTGTTATAATTTATTTCAGATTAGTTGATATTTGTTACGATTGTGATTTCGAAATATGAATACTTCCGAATCTCTAATTATTGAAAATGTTACCTGAATTTTGATTGGTAACTAAATGAATTGCACATGCCTAGTGTCTACATGGAAGACTCTCCTCAGTGCAAAACACATAAAGGTTCTCTTGGAGTTCACAAAACAATCCCCTGAAGAACTCTTAGGCCGCGTACACACGGCAGGGAATCTCGACGGGCAGAACACATCGTTCCGCCCGTCGAGGTTCCCTGCCGGCCGTCAGATTCGGCGACCTGCCCGTCGGGAATGGCAACCAGCCATTCTTCCAGGCGGGCCGTCGAGGAAATAGAGAGCGTGCTCTCTATTTATGCTCGACGGGCTTCCCGACGGGAAGCTCGCCGAGACTGTACACACGGCCGAGGTCCTCGCTGGAATGTGCATTCCAGCGAGGTTCTCGCTGGTTTTCAGCGAGAACCTCGGCCGTGTGTACGGCGGCTCAGACTGTGACGACCAAGATTCTCTCATCTGATGAAACCAAAGTGGAAATGTTTGGCCTCGATTCTAAATGTTATGTCTGGAGAGAACCAATCAGTGGTCATTACACATGTGTGATTTGTTTCGGTGTGAATACAAGTTTTTGGTTATTCAGAGATTTGGTTGTATCTGAATCTCTGAATAAAATTGTATCAAATAGTAACACATTCAGTTTAAATTCATTCAATTTAATTTTGTTTATACATTTTGTAATAAATTCCACATTTTCAGAACAATTACAATTTGCAAAAGTTGAAAAATGATCGACTAATTGAAATTCTGTGTGAAGAATAGCTGGTTGTTAAGCAGCGGGCACGGGAATCCGGCCACCTCCTTCTTAACAACCGATGACTCATCAGCAGACAGCAGGCTTCCCCACCGACAGCTGAATTGTAAACAACAAAATGCCCGAAAGACAAAAAAGTTTTAAAATAAATGGTGTGTGGTCCCCCCCAAAAAAAACAGGCAGAGCATACAGCCCAGCAGGTCAGGAAAGAACCATACCAGACCACATTCCTCAATATGTGGGGTGCTTTCGAGTGGGGGGGGCTCTGTTTTTGTCCCAATGTAACCCAACATCATGGAGCAATTCATTCTTAATTTCCTAATAGAAACAATGTAGCCATTAATCAGTGCTCAGCACTCTGCTCTCCCCTCCTCCTGTGTACCTGATATGTGTTTACATTAGAGATTAGGGGCCAGATCCACGTATATCGGAGCATATTCGTTCCGGCGTAGCGCATCTCCGATCCACTACGCCGACATACGCCAGAGAGGCAAGGACCGAATCCTCAGAACAAATGCTCCTAACGATGCGCTGGTGTAACGTAAATTAGTCGGCGTAAGGCGGCGCAAATTAAAGTAGGAGGGAAGTGGGCGTGATCCATTTAAATGAACCGTGACCCCATGCAAATGAAGGGCTAAACAAACCCAGCATGCACCATGACATGGAAGTACGTCCCGCTCCCCACTACGCTTGCGCACACCTATGCCCGGTGTAACCCCTAAGATACGCCGGCCCACTGTATAAAAGCGCCCAGATCTGCACCCGTCGAGTGCAAAAGTACATCCGTTTGCTTGTTCCTCCCCCCAAAGCAAGGTACTTTTGTCCTCTTACTGTCAACCATGTCTGGTCGTGCGTCAGGGAAGGAGAGGAGGAAAAAAACGTTTCTGCCCAGGAGAGGGCTGTTATTATTGCAGGCATGGCCAGGTACGACGTGTACCTCCATGGGGCAGAACGTGGATCCACCAGCAAGGCCAGGAAGGAGAAGATCCTGGAGGAGATCACCAGCCAGGTCAATCTCCTTGGATAGGAGGAGGCCAGGACCTCCAAGGATATAGCCAAGAAGATAAACGATCTTCATCGTGCTGTCCGGCAGAAGCTGGGAGCCATCAGGAGGCATGCCAGGGCCACTGGAGGAGGACCACCCACTTCTCTCAGTTTCACTCCGGATGAGCAGGTGGTTGCCCGGTGTCTCCACAGGGAGCAAGTGGAGAGATTTGAGGGCTTTGACTCCCAGGATCAGGCCCTGACGACTGGTAAGTTTTTTTTTACAAATATTTGGTGTGTAGTATGTGGGGGGGAGGGAACATGTGACAAGTGTGTTGGTCCATGCTTTGTGTTATCCACAGATGTGCTGGAGGGAGCTGGGCCATCATCTTCTGGTGGCCATCCCCCCCACAGCATCCTGAGCCAGACCCGCTGGGAAGACCAGACACAGCCGTAGAGGGGATTGCACACACCTCGCCTCTTGAGGTGGTTGAGGAGGAGCCGGTCCTTTCCGACCAAGAAGTGGTCCTTTTTTTGGAGGAGTCTTCCCCCTTTGCCGGGCCCTCTGTGACCTCCACCCCCATCAGGGGAAGGCCCTCAGGGTCCTCCCCCAACATGCCTACCTCCTCAAGGGCCTCCCATTATAGCCGGCCCGAAGCCACTCCAGGCCCCAGGAAGGCAACCAGGAAGACTAGGGGAGTACCTAAGTTACTCCCGAAACACTTAGGGAGGGAACAGGACCGCCAGACCCGGCATATGGGTAAGGTTCTCATACAGATGCGGCGACTGTCTGACACCCTGGCCTCCTCTGCTACCCTGACTGACAGTATGCAGGATGTCAGTGCCAACTCCGCGGCTGTTATCACCTGCCTGGGGGATCTGCAGGCCACCACAGCAGGCCTCGTGACTGAGGTACAGACCCTGGCAGAGGCTGGTCGGGACAATACTGCTGCCATCCAGGCGGAGGGGAGACAGTCAAGGCTGCTACAAGCCGAGACCAATGTAGTCCTCACCCGCAAAGCCCTGGCATTGGATGGCAGGCAGGCAGCCAGGGAGGGACCAAGGGATGCTCCTCCTCCTCCTCCTCCTCCTGTTCCCCCCCCACCTGAGGCTCCCCCCATGCAGCTGCGGAGCTGGGGCCGTGGCTCCAGAAGTGGCCCAAGACAGGGCAGATGATTTTTTTTTTATCAAGCTTTTTGATGCTCATTAAAAAAAAAAAAAATTATATTCTATACTCCAGTGATGAGTTTATTTTTTTATATTCTGTACTCCAGTGATGAGTTTATTTATTTTTTTTGGTAGACCCAGCATACGGTAAGTAGTGCAGGCTACAGTGTGAATGGTGTGTGAATGTAGGGGTGACACTCCTGCAAGTAAGGGGTGTCACCCTCGGTTGTTGGGGAGACGTTATCCCCACGACTGTGGGATAGTGCATATGCCGAGTCTTACTGGAAGGGAAAAGACAGGAGAATGTTAGCCAGGCATGTGCACCTTGTGATGTCTGCATCATGCGGTCGGAGAGTCATGCCTGACTCCCATGTCACTCACCAACCAACCAGCTGTCCTTGTACACGTTCTGCTTGAAATCCTTGGGGATGGGGCTTTGACGGTATATGAAGCTGTCGTGGCTGGCCCCAGGGTGTTTGGCACGGACATGCCATATGAGGTATTTGGCATCGGCTATCACCTGTACGTTGATGGAATGCCAATGCTTCCGATTGCGGTACATGTGCTCTGTGGCACGGGGGGCTATAGTGCCACATGTGTGCAATCAATGGCCCCAATGGTGCGTGGGAATCTGGCAATTCTGTAGAAATCTGTCATTGCCTTCAGCCGCAGGTCCTCAGTGGTTGGTTTGATGATTTGGTTGGCCATGCGTCTAAGAATTGCAGGGATAACCTGGTGCACACATCTGCATGGAGGATTGTGCCATCCCATCCACCACTGTAGATGGAGGATTGTGCCATCCCATCCACCACTGTAGAAATCCTGCATTGCCTTCTGCCGTAGGTGCTCCTGGGTGGGTCTGATGATGTGGTGGGACATGCATCTGAGGATTGCGGGGACAACCTGGTGCACACATCTGCTCATGGAGGATTGTGCCATCCCAGACACAACTCCACTTGTACGCTGAAATGATCCAAGGAAATGCAGTGTTGCCAGTACCTTGACCAGTGGCTCCACTGCTTGTGAGCGGTGTGTCTTGCTGGTGAGGTCATCTTTCAGGGTTGTGGCAATTTCCAGGATGGCCTCTGGGCTGAATCTGAAGATGCGATATACCTCCAAATCACCCATGCCAAAGAGGTCGATTCGGTATATCCTCTCCCATTCCCTCCTTCTACGCGCCTCTAAAGCCACTAGTATAGCGATGACCACGGATGCCCCTGGCATGTTGGCATAAAGATTGTTGTCCTTCAAGTGTGGTTGCTCAGCTCGTCCGTAACTGTGCTGTGGCAGCTGCTCTCCGGCTGTCCTGTGCACATCTGCTTCTAACTTACACCTGCTTTTATGAGGGGTAACCTTAGGCCGGACGTACAACTTAAGCGTGGCGCACGGAGCCGGCGTCGGACGCATGTACGTTCGTGGATCAGCGTATCTCCCTCATTTGCATATTTCAATAGGAAATCAATGGGAGCGCAAGCTGCGTCTGGCGTATATATGCGCACACTCTGCGCCGGCGTATGCCGGTCTAAAGAGAAGTTTTTCATGCGTATCTTGTTATGTGGATACGGCGCATAGTTACGGCGGCGCATATAGACACTTAGGGCCAGATTCTTATAGAAGTAAGCCATTTATACTACGCCACCGCAACTTAATGGAGCAAGTGCAGTATTCTCCAAGCACTTGCTCCGTAGTTTGTGGTGGCGTAGTGTAAATGGCCCTGCGTATCCCCGCGAAATTCAAAAGGGGCGGCTTGTATTTAAATTAAGCGCGCCCCCGCGTCGATCGAACTGCGCATGCGCCGGCCAGGGAAAAAGCCCAGTGTGCATGCTCCAGCTCACGTCGGAAAGCGTCGTTGAAACAGACGTCAAAACAACGTGATCGTCATTTACGCAATTCCCTATTCGCGAACGACTAAGGCCGCGTACACACGAGGGGATATGTCCGCTGAAAACGGTCCGATGGACCGTTTCAGCAGACATCTCCGCTCGTGTGTATGGGCTAGCGGACAGATTTGTCCACCCGACAGATTTCAAAGCAAGCTTTGAAATCTATCCGGTGGGAATCTGTCCGCCCGACATGTCTGCTGGTTAGTACACTTACCAGCAGACATGTCGTCCCCCACCCCCGCCGCGCCGCTGCCGAATGGATTCGGCGCATGCGCGGAAGTGTTTTACTTCCTGGTGAGGTGACGTGGCGGTGACGCGGCGGCGTCAACGTCACCGCCGCGTCACCGCGCCGTCCGGCGGCGGGGAATTTGATCCGATGGTGTGTACACGCCATCGGATCAAACTCCCGATCGGACATATCCGATGGAAATGGTCCGCGGACCGTTTTCATCGGATATGTCTGATCGTGTGTACGCCGCCTTAAGTAAAATGAAGTAACCGATGGCAACGGCGGAACTTCGTAAGGTTACCCCTCATTATAGCAGGGATAACCTTACGCTTACGGAAACGACGTAAACGACGACAAGGTGGCGTAAAAACGTTCGGGAATCGGCGTATTAGGCTCATTTGCATAGGCAAATGAGAAAACAACGTAAAGGCCACCTAGCGGCCGGCGTTGTCATTACATCTATGATCCGACGGTGTAATTGTTTTACACCTGTCGGAACTTTAGTGTATCTATGCGTAAGTGATTCTAGGAATCACACGCATAGATACCCATTGAAAAAAACTGAGATACAACGGTGTATCTGATATACACCGTCGTATCGCAGCTGAGAATCTGGCCCTTAGGCTGCGCATATCGAGATACGCCGGCGTAAGTGCTTTGTGGATCTGGCCCTAGAAGTCTGGCAGGCTTTAAAGCATGGAAGGTGGATCAGAATGACACTACTTCTGCTGGAAACATTGATGATTAATTACTCCACAGTGTCTGTACCTTTATGAAAGAGACAAGGAAGGAATCCAGCAGCACAATGAGATTTAAGTAGAAATGCATATTAGAAATTACATTCAACAGATATGGGTAACTGCTTAAGGACCGCTCCATGTACATATACTGTGGCAGGGCGGCCCTTAAACGCAAAGCCACATACCTGTACAAGATTTTTCTCTTCAGGTCTTGGATGCCCGTGTTATGTGTTATGTGCTATGTACAGAGTTCAGGGGTAAAGAGTGTGTTACATAGAGAATCCAGAGTTCAGGATTACACTGTGTACAGAGTGCAGGGTTCAGGGGAACACTATGCACAGTGTGCAACCTCACCCCCTCTCCAAAGCTTCCTCACATCTCTCTCTTCTACCTGGCTTGACTCTAGTTCCTCCCTGTGTAGGTGGCTCTGCCTCACCCTGCAGGGAGATTGTTTTCTCTCTCAGATTCTGGAGATCTGTCCCCGCTGTGCCCCACTGTGACTGTGTACAGGGATCTGTTATTCCCAGGAACCACTGAGAGCAAAGATGTCCCTTGTAAACATAGAAAGCTTCTGTGTTTACAGGTGACAGTGAGGAGCGGAGGGTGAGAACTAGAATGGAGTTTCACATTTCCGGCTGCAAAACTGGGTTGAAGGATCCCATGTCAAGGCCTGGCAGGCCGTATTCAGCCTGTGGGCCTTGTGTGTAATATCTGTGCTTTAGAGGGAAGAATGATAATAGAAAGAAGACTGAAGCTGTTTCTGGTCCTGCTGGTACTGGATTGCACTTGTACTGGCTGGTGATCTGGAATCTTTCTTTTCTATCACTCTCCAATCAGTGTGTGAGGGCAAAGTGGGGGCAAGCTGCTATCTTCAGGTGTTGGTTACATTGTGTGATGCTTTGATTGGTCACACAGCATTTTCTGTTACCAAGTAACAGTGGACAATGCAGTGACAATACTTTGCATGTGCATGCTGGGGGGGGGGGGGGGGTGTGTAAGAGCAAGAAAAAAATTGAAGCTCTAAAATATCATCCAATCCTGTCACATCCACCTTCCATCCACTTATGTACAATAGGCAGACAGAAGGCAGTCAATGTACCCAGAAATCATAATGCTGATGATAATAGACATGTGCAGACTGGAATATTTCGTTTAGTTTTTTCGTTTTCGTCCGAAAAATAAATTTATTTAGTTACTCCCGAAAATCGTTTTGGTTTATTTTGTTTTCGTCGGGAAAGTTTTCGTCCGAAAACGACGATTTTCTTGCGCTTTCGTTTTCGTTCGTTAAAACGATAACGAAAACACCCGATTTTAGGACGAAAATGCATTCTAACGAAAACAAATGCACATGTCTAGATGATAATGTCATTCATAATGTTGATGATGGTGGTAACAATATGTCTGAATTTATTTAATCTGATCTACAGCATTATACATTGAATCAATGTGTTACATTTACAACATTCTTTTCCCAAGCATTGTCCCTCTTGTGTTCAGTTCAGGTTTGAAAAGTAAAATGTAGAGTTTTGGAGAAAACATACACAATAATATTCCAGCACTGGAGGTCAGTATGGCGAATATCTCCACAGCCACCATGTATTTCCCTCTGGTGCTCAGATAGGCCGGGATCATGGCAATCCAGACACTGCAGAACACCAGCATGCTGAAGGTGATGTACTTGGCCTCATTAAAACTGTCCGGTAATGTCCTCACCATGAAAGCCAGAACAAAACTCACAGCTGCCAGAAACCCCATATAACCCAACATAGAGTAGAACCCGATAACTGACCCTTCATTACACTGAATGAGGATCTTCCCAGGATAGGAGTTCATGTCATACTCCTGAAATGGTGGAGAGATGGACAACCAGAGAATGCAATTCATAACCTGAATGGATGAGCAGAATAACATGACTGTATTGGGAAGTTTGACTCCCACCCATTTTCTACAAGAGCTTCCAGGTCTGGTGGCTTTAAAAGCAATGAAGACCATGATGGTTTTGGCGAGGATAGAAGATGCTGAGATGGTGAAGGGAATTCCAAAAGTGACTTGTTGCAGCATACAGGTAATATCCACAGGACGGCCAAGGAACAGGAATACAGAAAGGAAGCTCAGTATGAGGGAGAGGAGCAGAATGAAGCTGAGGTTCCGGTTATTGGCTCTGACTATGGGAGTGCTCCGAAACCAAACAAATACTCCAAGTATAAGGAGAGATGTTGTAGCAAATATGACTGAAGTTATAGAAAAAAATAAAACTAGAATGTCCTCCTTGTATGATAAATACTCAGTGACCTTGTCACTACAAATAGTTTTAGCTTTGTTAGGCCATTCATTGTCAGGACACTTCTTGCAGAGTTCACTGTCTGTAGAGTAAAAAGAAATGAAAATAACATTAGGCATGGGAACTACTTGACAGTATTAAAAAAAAATCTGTATTTTTCCTTAACCACTTGACCTCCAGAAGATTTACCCCCTTCTTGACCACCTCTACTTTTTTTGGGCTATAAACAAAAAAGACCATCAATATTGAAAAACAAATATGTTCTGCTATAAAACACATTCAATAAAAAAAGTAAAAAAAACAAAAACAAATGTCTTTATAAATATAAGCCAATATGCTACATGTTTTTGGTAAAAAAAATATATATCCCAATAAGCATATATTGAATGGTTTATGTGAACTGTGGAATATATTTATGACATGTTAATTTAATTTGTATTATTTATACTAGTAATTGTGGTGAATAGTGACTGTTAGACTGTGATATTGTGGTGGATAATCTGACACTAATGTACACACAATAATTTTTCGGCATGAAAAAAAAAAACGTAATTTAAAAAAAAAGTCATTTAAAATGATCGTGTGTGGGCTTTACATCGTTTTTCATCTTCTGAAAAACAACAAAAAAACTCGAACATGCTGCATTTTTTCATGTCGTATTAAAAAATGTAGTTTTTCGGGTTGTAAAAAATGATCGTGTGTGGGCTAAAATTACGTTTTAAACCCGCGCATGCTCAGAAGCAAGTTATGAGACGGGAGCGCTCATTCTGGTAAAACTACCATTCATAATGAAGTAAGCACATTCATCACGCAGTAACAGACACAAAAGCGCAAATCGTCTTTAAGTAACAAGGAATCAGCTAAAAGCAGCCCAAAGGCGAATAGAACCTCCCCTTTATAGTGCCGTCGTACGTGTTGTTTTCTAATACAATATCAGAGTTTATACTTATATAAACATAAATCTTACCAGATTGGTTTGATATTTCTCCTTCTGAACACGGAGCACAATTATAACAACATGGGTGATATCCTTCTCTTACAGATTTTCTGAACCCTGGAAGACATTCCTCGGAACATTGACCTCTTGGGACCTGAAATAATATTGAAAAATATGAACTTTTCAAGAACAAAAGTACAGATATAATAGTGTAGGTAAGCCAAGCTTCTGATGTTTACAATGATGCAGCATGTACAGTATACCTTGGTGGAAACACATGGACCATTCTCGAAGGTGGCCCATCATTAGTCTGGATACCACAGAATATGTTCTGATCCAGAAGACAGAAATAGACATCTAGGAGTACTAGCAGAATCCTTTCATTAAAACTATTAGTACAAACATAAACGCTCAACAAATGTGTATATGTGCTAAACATATAGGGCCAGATCCACGTACATCGACGCATATATAGGCCGGCGTAGCTCATCTCATTTTCGCTACACCAGCTCAACTTAAAGAGGCAAGCACCGTATCCTCAGAGCATTTGCTTCCAACGTTGCACCGGCGCAACGTAAATTCGTAGGCGTAAGTACCTCCATGGTGCAGAGAGTGGCACTACTAGTAAGACCAGGAAGGATGAGATCCTGTTGCAGATTACATCAGAGGTCAATACCCTGGGAAATGAGGTACGGTCCTCTAAGGAGATTCAGAAAAAAACAAACGACCTGCGTTGCCTGGTCCGAGGGAAGCTGGGCAGGTTAAGGAGGCATGCCAGTGGCACTGGAGGGGGATCAGCCACTACTATGACGCTCACTCCTGATGAGCAGGTGGTTTCCCAGTGTCTCCACAGGCATCAAGTGGAGGGAGTGGAGGGCTTTGACTCTGTTGAGGATGCCTTGAGGACAGGTAAGTGTGTGTTTTATCTCCTATCTGGTGTGTAGCATGTGAGGGGGTGCAAGGGGATATGTGACAAGTGTGTGGGTCCACCAACATGTGAATGTTTTGTGTCATCCACAGATGTGCTGGAGGGAGCTGGGCCATCTGCTGCCGGTGGCCATCCCACACCATCCTCCGAACATCTTTCCGAGCATGACCCCCTGGGAATCCAAGAGTCAGCAGTTGAGAGGAGTGCCCACACCTCTCCTCTTGAGGTGGTCGAGGAGGATCAGGTCATTTCAGTCCAAGATGTGGTTCTGTACTTGGAGGAGTCTCCCCCTTTGGCCGGGCCCTCTCTGAACTCCACCCCCATCAGGGGAAGCCCCTCAGGGTCCTCCCCCAACAGGTCTTCCCCTTCAAGGGCCTCCCCATATCAATGGCCCCAAGCCTCTCCTGGCCCACAGCTAGGGACCACAGTGGTGTGCATTGTCCGTGTGCCATGATGTATGTGTGTTTAACATGCAAAGATACGTTCCACGAGGCACCTCCTGACTGCTGTTCCATCAGCAGAATGGGTAGCCTCGGGCAGGGGGGGACTGTGGGGTTGGGGGGTCAGGTCATCACATATGTCAATCTCCAGGCCCTTTCTCACGGCGTAGTTGTGCAGCACACAACATGCACCAATGATCTTGCACACAAAGTTTGGGGAATACAACAGGGCCCCCCCCCTGGACTTATCCAGGCATCGGAAACAGGACTTCAGGAGGCCAAATGTGCGCTCCACCACTGCACGGGTACGTATGTGTGCTTCATTGTATTTTCTCTCTCCTCTGGTTTGGGGATTCCGGAATGGAGTCATGAGATGGGGCCCAAGTACATATGCCGAGTCACCTGGAAGGGAAAAGACAGGAGGATGTTAGCCATGCAGGTGCCCCTCGTGATGTCTGCATCATGGGGTCGGACAGTCATGTCTGACACCCATGTTACTCACTAACCAGCCAGCTGTCCCCATACACGTTCTGTTCGAATTCTGTTGGGATGTTGCTTTGACAGTATATGTAGCTGTCGTTGCTGGACCCGGGTGTTTGGCACGGACATGCCATATGAGGTATTTGGCATCGGCTATCACATATACGTTGATGGAATGCCAATGCTTACGATTGCGGTACATGTGCTCTGTGGCACAGGAGGGCTGTAGTGCCACATGTGTGCAATCAATGGCCCCGATGGTGTGTGGGAATCCTGCAATTCTGTAGAAATCCTGCATTGCTTTCTGCCGCAGGTGCTCATGGATGGGTCTGATGATGTGGTGGAACATGTGTCTGAGGATTGCGGGGACAACCTGGTGCACACATCTGCTCATGGAGGATTGTGCCATCCCCGCCACGACTCCACTTGCTGGGACGAGCCACTGGCAAGGAAATGTAGTGTTCCCAGTACTTTGACCAGTGACTCCACTGCATGTGAGCGATCTGTGTGGCTGGTGAGGTCATCTTTCAGGGATGTGGCTATTTCCAGGATGGCAGCAGGGCTGAATCTGAAGATGTGATACACTTCCAAATCACCCATGCCAAAGACGCCGATGCGCGTTCGGTATATTCTCTCCCGTGCCCTCCTTCTATGCGCCTGTGAAGCCAGTACTATAGCTATGACCATGGATGCCTCTGGCATGTTGGCATACAGATTGTTGTCCTGCAAATATGGATGCTCAGCTTGTCCATAACGGTGCTGCTGCAGCTGCTCTCCGGCTGACCTGTGCATGTCTACTGCTGGCTTTATGAGGGGTAACTTTAGGCCAGACGTCGGGCGCACGTACATTCGTGGATCGCCGTATCTCCCTCATTTGAATATTTGAATAGGAAATAAATGGGAGCGCCATATGCGTCCAGCGTATATATGCGCCCACGCTGCGCAGGCGTAGGAAAGTTACGTCGGTCAGAAAAAGCCTATTTTCAGGCGTATCTAGTTCTGCGGATGCGGAGCAGAGTTACGCCGGCGCATATATACACTTAACCCGCGCATCTCGAGATACGCCGGCGTAAGAGCTTTGTAGATCTGGCCCATAGTTCCCACATCTTGATTACTAAAAAAATATTTCAATTATAAATGTTAAACGCAGCTGCGGTAACGACTAATAGTAGTGCAATCGGTGATATCTACAACAAACTAAATATATACAAAGTGACAAATTATTAGTAGTTATGTGAAATCACTGTGAAAACAATGTTAAAAGTAGGGATGAGCTTTGAGTTCGAGTCAAACTCATGTTCAACTCGAACATTGCCTGTTCACTAGAGTTGAGCGGACACCTGGATATTGGGTTTGGACCTGAAACCGAACTTTAACCACTTCCATACCAGGCACTTACGCACCTTCCCGCCCAAGCCAATTTTCAGCTTTCAGCACTGTCGCAATTTGAATGACAATTGCGCGGTCATGCTACACTGCACCCAAACAAAATTGGCGTCCTTTTTTCCCCACAAATAGAGCTTTCTTTTGGTGGTATTTGATCACCTCTGCGATTTTTTTTTTTTTGCGCAACAACTAAACATAGAGCAAAGATTTTGAAAAAAAAAATAAAGTTTTTATTTTTTTCTGTTAATTTTTTTGTAAATGAGTATGTTTTCTCTTTCAATTACGGGCACTGATATGGTGGCACTGATGGGCACCGATGAGGTGGCACTGATGGGCACCGATGAGGTAGTTCTGATGGGCACCGATTAGGTAGCACTGATGGGCACTGAGAGGCTGCGCTGGTATGGGGCACTGATGGGCACTCATGGGGGGCACTGATGGGCACTCATGGGCGGCACTGATGGGCACTCATGGGCGGCACTGGGCACTCATAGGCGGCACAGATGGGCACTCATAGGCGGCACAGGTGGGCACTCATAGGCGGCACAGGTGGGCACTCATAGGTGGCACAGGTGGGCACTGATAGATGGCACAGGTGGGCACTGACAGGTGGCACAGGTGGGCACTGATAGGTGGGCACTGGGCATGGATTGGCACTGTGGGGTGGCACTGACAGACACTGGGGTGGCACTGATGATCACTGAGGGGTGGCACTGATGGATCAATGTTGCCAATCAGTGCCCATGTGTGGGCACTGATTGGCATCATTTTTTTTTTACTGCCCCTTTTTTTTTTTCTTGCTGATTTATTTTTTTGTCATTTTTTTTGTTGTCATTTTTTTTTGTCATTTTTTTATGTTTCCTGGTGGTCTAGTGTGGGCACTCCCTGGTGGTCCAGTGTGGCGATCCGAGGGGGGGCTGCGCTGTCAGACGCGAGTGAGGAAGTGCCGTCGGCGGCTCTTCCTGTTTACATCGTGATCAGCCGTGATTGGACACGGCTGATCACGTGGTAACGAGGCTCCGCCGGAGACTCGTTACCGAGATCGGAGGTGCAGGGTGTCAGACTGACACCCCGCATCACCGATCGCCGCGCTGCGCACCCGCACGGGTGCGCGCGGCATGAAATCGTGCTAGACGTTTGAGAACGTCTAGTCACGATTTCATAACCACTTCCCGGCCGTAAATCGGCTATTGGCCGGGCGGGAAGTGGTTAAATAAAAAGTTTGGGTTTGGGAAGCCGAACCCGAACCCGGACTCCGAACCCCATTGAAGTCAATGGGACACAGACTTTTAGTAAAATTAAAAAAAAAAGTGTGGGGGTCCCCCCAAATTCAATAACCAGACCCTTTAGGTCTGGTATGGATATTAAGGGGAACCCCAACATCAATTTTAAAAAATAAATGACATAGTATTCCCCCCAAATATCCATAACCAGACCCTTCAGGTCTGGTGCGGATTTTAAGGGGAACTCCACCCCACATTTAAAAAAAATGGCGTGGAGTTCCCCCTAAAATCCACACCAGACCCCTTATCCGAGCATGTTGACCTGGCCGGCCGCAGAAAAGAGGGGGGGACTGAGTGCGGCCCCCCCTCTCCTGAACTGCACCAGGCCACATGCCCTCAGCATTGGGAGGGTGCTTTGGGGTGCCCCCCAAAGAATCTTGTCCCCCGTGTGAAATGGTAATGGGGTACACTGTACCCTTACCATTTCATGAAGGAAGTGTAAATAGTAGTTTCCAGGAAAAAAAACACACACACCGTAAAACAAATTATTTTTTTAATTAAACAAAATAAAAATCCAGCGGTGAAAACAGACGATCGATGCTGCTCCCTGCTCCAACGTTGTCTTCTATCCAGCGCCGGGTGATCTCTCCAGTGACGGGTGATCGGTCCAGCGATGAGAAGATCCATCCATTCAGAGCACAGCTCAGGAAATGACGCGTCGGAGCTTTGACATTTCTTTTATAGGGTAGGCGGGCCACGCGTCACGTGACCCCGTCCCGCTCTGACGCAAGGGGCATGTCTGGGCTGTCCCAGTGACATAGCAGAGGAGGCCCTTGTCCCATTCACCATGGGGACATGGTGCTTTGAGGGGGTCCCCAAAGCATCCTCCCTATGTTGAGATCATGTGGCCTGGTACGGTTCAGGGGGGCTCTCTCATCCCCCCTCTTTTCCTGCAGCCTGCCAGGTTATGTGCTCAGATAAAGGGTCTAGTGTTGATTTTTAGGGGGAACTCCACGCCATTTTTTTTATTTGGTGTGGAGTTCCCCTTAAAATCCATACCAGACCTGAATGGATATTTGGGGGAGCAACACATAATTTATTTTTTAATTTGACACAGGGTTCCCCTTAATATCCATACCAGACCTGAAGGGCCTGGTAATTTAATTTGGGGGGACCCCCATGCATTTTTTTTATGAATGATTTTTCTCTGTATTACCAGGAGCTGACAATTCATTATAGCCGCAAGTGATTTTAAATTACTTTTTTTCCTTCAGAAATAGGGATGAGCCGAACACCCCCGGGTTTGGTTCGCACCAGAACGTTCGAACAGACCGCGGGTTCGCGTGAACATTTCGAACCCCATTGAAGTCTATTAAATTAAATTAAATGTTGGAAAACGTCGTTCAGAACCCGGGTCTTGCCCCAGGGAACATGTATCAATGGAATTTTTTTTAAAAACGGACGTTTTTTGCGGAGTAGCCATTTTAATGATGCTTAAAGTGAAAAAATAAATTCCTTTAAATATCACACCTGCTGGGTGTCTATAGTAGTGGCACATGTTTAGAAATGTCCCTGCACAACATGAGAGGACTATAAAAAAAAGTAATTAATGCTACTTGCGCACGTTCTGTGTGGCAACAATATGTCGAATATTTTAGCGGTGGTGGGGGGCCATTATTATTTTGTGAAAGAAAAATGTTAGAACAAAGGGCACCCCTCAAACATACTGTAATTGGAGTGCAACAAGGAGCCACGTGCAAAATATTGCATCAAAAATTGTTATTGGGCGCCCCTGTTAAACAGGGGCTGAAAAATTGTGCCTTGGGCACAACACAACACTGCAACCCCTTCCAATAACTCCAATTGGAGCGCAGCAAGGAGCCACGTGCAAAGTATTGCATCAAAAATTGTTATTAGGCGCCCCTGTTAAACAGGGGCTGAAAAATTGTGCCTTGGGCACAACACAACACTGCAACCCCTCCCAATAACTCCAATTGGAGCGCAGCAAGGAGCCACGTGCAAAGTATTGCATCAAAAATTGTTATTGGGCGCCCCTGTTAAACAGAGGCTGAAAAATTGTGCCTTGGGCACAACACAACACTGCAACCCCTCACAATAACTCCAATTGGAGCGCAGCAAGGAGCCACGTGCAAAGTATTGCATCAAAAATTGTTATTAGGCGCCCCTGTTAAATAGGGGCTGAAAAATTGGGCCTTGGGCACAACACAACACTGCAACCCCTTCCAATAACTCCAATTGGAGCGCAGCAAGGAGCCACGTGCAAAGTATTGCATCAAAAATTGTTATTAGGCGCCCCTGTTAAACAGGGGCTAAAAAATTGGGCCTTGGGCACAACACAACACTGCAACCCCTTCCAATAACTCCAATTGGAGCGCAACAAGGAGCCACGTGCAAAGTATTGCATCAAAAATTGTTATTAGGCGCCCCTGTTAAACAGGGGCATAAAATTGGGCCTTGGGCACAACACAATACTGCAACCCCTCACAATAACTCCAAGTGAAGCGCAACAAGGAGCCACATGCAAAGTATTGCATCAAAAATTATTAGGCACCCCTGTTAAACAGGGGCTGAAAAATTGTGCCTTAGGCACTGGTGGCGGAGCCCAGAAACACAACATTTCTTACTAGCTATCAGCAAGAAAAGTGAGGAGGAGAAGGATATTCCATCAGCAGCATAAGAGGATAGTCACTCAGCATCAGCAGTCTAAAAGGGATCCGACTTTTCAACAAAAAGATATTATTCATTAATATCAGCATCAGGTGCTTTGTAGCTGGTGTTGATCCAAGCCTGATTCATTTTGATGAAGGTCAGTCGATCAACAGAGCCGATGGAGAGGCGCACCCTGTGATCAGTGACAAAGCCTCCAGCAGCACTGAATGTCCGTTCTGAAAAAAACACTGGATGCAGGGCAAGCCAGTAGCTCAATTGCGTACTGGGCAAGCTCTGGCCAGTGATCCATCCTCAAGATCCAGTAAGCCAGAGGATTTTCAGTGGGGAAGGTGTCCAAGTCGGATCTTGCCCCTAGGTATTCCTGGACCATGTAAACCAGACGCTGGCGATGGTTGCTGGAACCGGTCAGACCTTGGGGCTGCGGACTAAAAAACTGCCTGAATGTATCGGTCAGATGACCACCTTCTCCACCACCCCTTCTGTGACTCACCGAAGCCTCAGCAAGACGTTGTCCAGAGCCAGGTTTTGGTAATCCCCCCGGTTCTGGGAACGCATTGCACAGACCCTTCTGCAAGGCCTCCCGCAGAAGTTTTATCTTCTGCTCCCTCTGCGATGGCAACATAAGGTCTGCAACCTTACTCTTGTAACGTGGATCAAGGAGAGTCACCAGCCAGTAATGATCCCTCTCCTTAATAGCACGTACACAAGGATCCTTACGCAGGCTTTGCAGAATCAGGGAGGCCATGCAGCATAGGTTTGCTGAGGCATTCAGGCCACAGTCCTCTGGGTCACTGAGGACAACAGGATCCACAGGCACCTCATCCCAGCCACGTAAAACTGCTGCTGATGAGTGCTAGGCTCCACCTCCATGCTGCTGATACAATCCTCCTCCTCCTCATCCTCTTCCTGTGTGCTAGGTGGGCAAGCAGGACCACTGTCTGGGTAAAGGGGGCCTTGAGAGGTAAGGAAGTCCTCCTCTTCCTCCCTCTGTTCTGCCTCAAGGGGCCTGTCCATTATTCCACGTAGCGTGTGCTCCAACATGTGAATAAGAGGGACGGTCTCACTAATGCATGCACTGTCACTGCTCACCATCCTTGTGGCCTCCTCAAATGGTGACAGGACAGTGCATGCATCCCTGATCAAGGCCCACTGGCGTGGGGAAAAAAAACCTAGCTCCCCTGACCCAGTTCTGCTGCCATATTGGCACAGGTACTCATTGATGGCCCGTTGCTGCGTGTGCAGCCGCTGCAGCATGGCCAACGTTGAGT
This sequence comes from Rana kukunoris, assembly GCA_029574335.1. Classification (NCBI taxonomy): domain Eukaryota; kingdom Metazoa; phylum Chordata; class Amphibia; order Anura; family Ranidae; genus Rana; species Rana kukunoris. Next base: position 14,578,364 of record CM056049.1, read on the forward strand.
TCCATCTGATGGGCATGTCACAAATTAGGCGGTTCTTGGGCAGGTTGTATTCCCTTTGGAGGTCAGTCAGCCGAGCAGTGGCATTATATGACCTCCGGAAATGCACACAGACTTTCCTGGCCTGCTTCAGGACATCCTGCAATCCCGGGTACCTGCCCAAGAACCGCTGCACCACCAAATTGAGGATATGCGCAAAACAGGGCACGTGGGTGAGTTTTCCCTGTCGCAGGGCAGAGAGGAGGTTGGTGCCATTATCGCTGACCACCATTCCAGGCTTCAGCTGGCGTGGCGTCAACCACCTCTCAACCTGACCCTGCAGAGCTGACAAAACCTCTTCCCCAGTGTGGCTCCTGTCTCCCAAGCACACCAGCTCTAGCACCGCATGGCATCTCTTGGCCTGCATTCCTGCGTAGCCCCTCGTACGCCTACAGAGCACGGCTGGTTCGGAGAAAACCTCACCACAGGAAGAGGCCACAGAGGAAGAAGAAGATGAGGGGGTGGAGGAGAGAGGTGTGTCACAAGCAGTAGTAGTGTTTTGGAGGCGTGGTGGTGGAACAACCTCCAAAACTACTGGACCTTGCCCTGCGTCCTTCCCAGCTGCCAGCAGAGTCACCCAATGCGCCGTAAAAGACAGGTAACGTCCCTGTCCATGCCTGCTGGACCATGAATCAGCGGTAAGATGCACCTTACCACTGACCGCCCTGTCCAGCGAGACATGGACATTGCCTTCCACATGCCGGTAGAGAGCCGGAATAGCCTTCCGTGAGAAAAAGTGGCGTTTTGGTACTTGCCACTGAGGTACTGCACATTGCACAAACTCACGGAAGGGGGCAGAATCTACCAACTGAAAAGGTAGCAGTTGAAGTGCTAGCAATTTCGCTAAGCTAGCATTCAACTGCTGGGCATGTGGATGGCTGGGATTGTACTTCTTTCGGCGCTGCAGCAGCTGGGGCAGGGACATTTGCCTGGTACTATCAGTAGATTGACCGCTACTACTAGCTTGTGACACACCTATTTCTAAACCTTCACTGCAGGCTTCAGAGAGGACTGGGGGTCTACTGGGGTTGGGGTCCCAGAAGGGCAAGGGGGATACGCTTTTGTCTTTGGTGTGGGTCTTTTTGGTGTGCTTGCCAACGAGCTGCATGGCAGGTTGACATATGTCTGGACAAGCATGTGGTACCCAGGCGGTTGATGTTTTGGCCACACGAGATATGCTTGCGACATAAGTTGCAAATAGCAAAGGTACGATCTTGTGGACATGTTTCAAAAAAGGCCCACACCAAAGAACTTTTGCTGTACCAGTCAGACACAGCAGCGCCATGCACAAGCGCCATAGATGTGCGCTGTAATGCAGTGGGTGTGACCTAAAGCTGACCCCTGGAGGGCATCCTGCCTCTTTGGAGATGTGCCTGTGCCTCGTCCTCCTCCTCCTCCTCTCTCCTATCAGGCACCCAGGTAGAGTCAGTGAACTCATCATCCCCTCCCTCCTCATCACTGTCAACAACCTGGCAGTATGCTCCAGCTGGGGGAACATCATCACTGACAAATTGCTGTCCCTCTTGGCCACTCCCTCTCCCTGGGCTCACATCAATGCCTTCCTCTATCAGTGTTCCGTCATCGGAGTCTTCAAAACGCTGCACATCTTCCTGCAGCATGTACCCAACACTGTGTTGAAACAGTTCGGGGGACTCCTCAGGAGGACATGGTGGAACTAGGGAAGTATTGTGTGAAGCCATTGTGCAGAGGGAAGAGGACGCCTTGGCAGCTGCTTTGCCAGATAAACTTAGATCAGTCTGTGTGAGAGAGGATGAGGAGGATGAGGATGGCTTGGTCATCCACTCTACTAATTTCTCTGCATGTTGAGGCTCAACACGGCCAGCTCCCGAAAAGAAGGACGAGTGGCCACGGCCACGTGCTGAAGAGGATGCACCACATCCACTACCAGCGTTACCTCTACATGCAGAGCCTGCTTGCGCTCGTGACTCTCTGCCTCTCTTTGTTGTCCTTCCAGACATGTTTATGAGTTCAGGTGGTATGTAACAGCACAAGCGCAGTGACACCAACTGCGTTCAGGTGGTATGTAACAGCACAAGCGGAGTCACACCAAATGCGCTCAGGTGGTATGTAACAGCACACGTACAGTGACACTAACTGCGCTCAGGTGGTATATAACAGCACACGTGCAGTGACACTAACTGCGCTCAGGTGGTATGTAACAGCACACGTGCAGTGACCCCAAATGCGCTCAGGTGGTATGTAACAGCACACGTACAGTGACACTAACTGCGCTCAGGTGGTACATAACAGCACAGTACAGTGACACTAACTGCGCTCAGGTGGTATGTAACAGCACAAGCGGAGTCACACCAAATGCGCTCAGGTGGTATGTAACAGCACACATGCAGTGACACTAACTGCGCTCAGGTGGTATGTAACAGCACACGTGTGGTGACCTCAAATGCGCTCAGGTGGTATGTAACAGCACACGTACAGTGACACTAACTGTGCTCAGGTGGTACATAACAGCACAGTACAGTGACACTAACTGCGCTCAGGTGGTATGTAACAGCACAAGCGGAGTCACACCAAATGCGCTCAGGTGGTATGTAACAGCACACATGCAGTGACACTAACTGCGCTCAGGTGGTATGTAACAGCACACGTGCGGTGACCTCAAATGCGCTCAGGTGGTATGTAACAGCACACGTGCGGTGAGACCAAATGCGCTAATGTGGTATGTAAAGGCACATGTACGGTGACACCAAATGCGCTCAGGTGGTATGTAACAGCACACGTGCAGTGACACCAAATGCGCTAAGGTGGTATGTAACATCACACGTGCGGTGACCCCAAATGCGCTCAGGTGATATGTAACAGCACACGTGCGGTGACCCCAAATGCGCTCAGGTGATATGTAACAGCACACGTGCGGTGACACCAAATGCGCTAGGGTGGTATGTAACAGCACACGTGCAGTGACCCCAAATGCGCTCAGGTGGTATGTAACAGCACACGTGCGGTGACCCCAAATGCGCTCAGGTGGTATGTAACAGCACACATGCGGTGACACCAAATGCGCTAGGGTGGTATGTAACAGCACACGTGCGGTGACCCCAAATGCGCTCAGGTGATATGTAACAGCACAAGTGCGGTGACCCCAAATGCGCTCAGGTGGTATGTAACAGCACACGTACGGTGTCACCAAATGCGCTCAGGTGGTATGTAACAGCACATGTGCGGTGACACCAAATGCGCTAAGGTGGTATGTAACAGCACACGTGCGGTGACCCTAAATGCGCTCAGGTGATATGTAACAGCACACGTGCGGTGACTCTAAATGCGCTCAGGTGATATGTAACAGCACACGTGCGGTGAACCCAAATGTGCTCAGGTGATATGTAACAGCACACGTGCGGTGAGACCAAATGCGCTAAGGTGGTATGTAACAGCACACGTACGGTGACACCAAATGCGCTCAGGTGGTATGTAACAGCACACGTGCGGTGACACCAAATGCGCTAAGGTGGTATGTAACAGCACACGTGCAGTGACACCAAATACACTCAGGTGATATGTAACAGCACACGTGCGGTGACCCCAAATGCGCTCAGGTGATATGTAACAGCACACGTGCGGTGACCCCATATGCGCTCAGGTGATATGTAACAGCACACGTGCGGTGACCCCATATGCGCTCAGGTGATATGTAACAGCACACGTGCGGTGACCCCAAATGCGCTCAGGTGATATGTAACAGCACACGTGCGGTGACCCCATATGCGCTCAGGTGATATGTAACAGCACACGTGCGGTGACCCCAAATGCGCTCAGGTGATATGTAACAGCACACGTGCGGTGACACCAAATGTGCTAGGGTGGTATGTAACAGCACACGTGCGGTGACCCCAAATGCGCTCAGGGGATATGTAACAGCACACGCACAGTCAGAGCGACTGCGTTTCTGTGCAATTCAATAGCCCACTTGCATTAACAGCAACTGCCTTTCTGTGCAAATAAATAGCACACGTGCAGTAACAGTTAATGCGTCTATGTGCAATGAACTAACACGTGTACACTAACACGTTAGAGCATCAAGCACAATCTCCTGCCTGACAGATACTAATAGCAGAACTAGCTAAGCTATACAGTTTATAAATATATTGACAACTCCTAGGGATGTGAATATATTCTCTATAAACTGTACATTTAACTATACTAACTAGTAGCCTCCCTGATCTATCTATCTATCTATCTATCTATCTATCTATCTATCTATCTATCTATCTATCTATGTGAAAAGACACTGTGGGCCAGATTCTCAGCGGTGTTACGACAGAGTATCTCAGATACCCCGTTGTATCGCCGTTTTTTTTGGCTCGTATCTATGCGAGTGATGCTTAGCCGCCCCGTTGTCATGTACGCTGTTTTCGTCCGCGTAAGGTTACCCCAGCTTCGATGTGGAGTAACCTTACGAAGTACCGTTGGATGCCGTCGGGTGCCGTCGGATGCCATGTTAAGTATGGCCTCGGGACCGCGTCGTGTTGTGCGTCGTTTGCGTACGTCGATTCTCAATGGGGCTGGCGTACGCTGCGATTACGTCATTTACATTGAGAAAATGTGACATCCTTTGGAGCATGCGCACTGGGATTTTTCCCCGGTCGGCGCATGCGCAGTTCATTTGACGCGGGGGCGCGCTTAATTTAAATACAAGCTGCCCCATTTGAATTGCGCGGGTTTACGCTGGGAGATTTACGCGACGCAGGCGAAAACTACGGAGCAAGTGCTTTGAGATTAAAGCACTTGCTCTAGTACGATGCGGCGGCGTAGTGTAAATGGCTTACGCTACGCCGCCGGAATTCTTAGAGAATCTGGCCCTGTGTCTCTATCGATCTATCTCTCTCTCTCTGTCTGTCTGTCTCACTTCTCTAAGCAAGCCGGAACACACAAGGCTGCCCGGGAGGCGGCCTTTTATAGTGTGGGGCGTGTGCTAAAGCCCTGAGCCCTAATTGGCCAAAGCACCCAGGCTTTGGCCAATTAGGTCTCTTCGTTTTTTGGGCGCTGTGATTGGCCAAGCATGCGGGGTCATGGTGCATGCTTGGCCAATCATCAGCGCACAACGCCTCAGTGAATTATGGGCCATGGCGCGTCATTCGAATTTGGCGCGAACGACCCGATTTGTTCGTTTTCGACAAACAATCGAACAGCCGATGTTCGATGCGAACATGTGTTCGCATCGAACGCGAAGCTCATTCCTATTCAGAAATGACACTTGTGCAGAGACAGTTCTAAGCACGGGAAACATGTGCTGCTTTACAGGCATACTATACACCCCCCCAGGTACGAAATTTAAAGGATTATTTCACTATTATTGTTTCACTTTAAGCATTATTAAAATCACTGCTCCCGAAAAAATTGGAATTTTTTAAACTTTTTTTTTACATTGATACATGTCCCCTGGGGCAGGACCCAGGTCCCCAAACACATTTTAGGACAATAACTTGCATATTAGCCTTTAAAATTAGCACTTTAGATTTCAAACTTTCGAGTCCCATAGACTTTAACGGGGTTCTAAAGTTCACACAATCTTTTGGTCAGTTCGCAGGTTCTGGTGCGAACCGATCGCGGGGGTGGTCACTTCATCCCCAGTTAAAAGGCAATATCCCGATTACCCTGCATTTTACCTGTGCAGATAAATATGCCAGACGGCCTGTGATCACTGAGGGTTGTGTTGCCTTATGAGAAGTTTTATGTCTAATCGCCATTAGCAACTGGGAATAATTGTACAGATATAATTTAGGATAAGAAATGTGTAGTGTGTAGGAGATGGTGTCTGTAAGGGTTAACTGGGCTGGCAGGCTGGGTCTGAGAATATCTATTTAACACTCTGCTTTTGATATGCATGAATGCTGGGGGACAAGGTGCCATGGAGCAGGTTGGTCTCCTATAGTGTTGAGCGGAATATGCCATATTCGATTTCGCGATATTGCGCGAATATATAGAAGAATATTCGCGAATATTCGCTAATATCGAATATTCGTGATATTTTATCCAAAAATGTTTTTGCTAAATTTCGCTAATGTGAAATTTTGCTAATGCGAAAATGATTGTGAAATTCTCATAAACGGAGATCATTTCCTGTATTACTAAACTAATATGCACTAAACACTAACTCTACACTAACTCTACTTAAAAGAAAGGAGAATAAGGGGGAAAAGAAGGGCGGAGAAGATAATCGCGCAATATTCCTATTGCGCGATTATCTTCTCTGCCCTTCTTTTGCATCAGAGCCAATCAGAATAACTCGAATATTCGGCAAAAGGAATATCGCGCAATATTCCTTTTGCCGAATATTCAAGTTATTCTGATTGGCTCTGATGCAAAAGAAGGGCCGAGTAGCTGATGCGATTCTTTTATGTTGCCGAAAATTCGCAATGCGAATTTTCGGCAACATAAAAGAATCACATCAGCTACTCGGCCCAGGGTCTCTCTCTAATCATACCAGCAATGCTTTTAGACGTCGATGGAGATCACTAGGATGTGATCTGTTTTAAAAATACATTTGAAAAAATACGAATATTCGCCATAGCGAATATTCGCCGCAATATTCGAGTTATTCGCGAATACTCGAATATGCAATATTCGTGAGCAACACTAGTCTCCTACACCTTCTTGATATACAAACAAGCCAGGAAGAAATCAGGGCTGGAATCTGTAGACTATACGGAGACGCCTTGATTGGCTGTACTCTTCCATGTATAGCCAAGTACCCCATTCAAGGGAAGTTAACGACCTTTGGTTTAATTAATTTATCTTCAAATCTACTTATAACTAAACTCATGTAGGAAGATATTGCCCATATTTTGGAGAGACCGGCCCAGAGGGAGGAGAGAGAAAACAGTAGCCAATCCTAGGGAACCTGGTTAAATCGATAGGAGAGGGGCTTATAAAATGGGATGGGCGCTTCTTAACTTTGCAGTAACGTTTCTCATTTACGTTACTCCGCCGTAACTTTAGGAGCAAGTACTGTTATTCACAAAGCACTTGCTCCTAAAGTTGCGGCGGCGTAGCGAAAATTAGCCGGCGGAATTCAAATTGGGCGGGTAGGGGGCGTGTATTATGTTAACTATGCGCAATCCCGCGGCGAACGTACTGCGCATGCGTCAAATGTCAGTGCGCATGCTCCAAATTCTTTCAATGAAGTCAATCCCCATTCACGGACGTTTTACGCAAACAACACGTTTTTTTATTTTTCGACGCGATGACGACGGCCATACTTAACATAGGATACTCCACTAGGGGGCTGCTTTATCTTTACGTCGCGTATCTCTTACGGAAACGTCGCAAAGTCACTGCGTCGCGCCCAAATACGATCGTGAATTTCCGATTCCCGCTGATTAACATATTCTCGCGTTAATCAGCGGGAACGCCCCGCGCGCCATTTTTAAAATTGAAGTTCCGATACGATGGCGTAATACAATTACGCCGCTCGTATAGGAACTCCAACCCGGCGTTTCTTGTTTTCTGGTTACAGAAAACAAAAACGCCGGCTCAAAGTGACAGTTAGGCTGGAGTATCACTGATACTTCAGCCTAACTATACCTGAATCTGGCCCTATGTATTTGAAACTAATATTTACCCCCTTGCTTAAGACTGTAAATGTGTGCTGGTCAAAAGAACTCTTATTTAAACCATATCGTATATGTGAGATATTAAATCTTAAATGTACTTTTATAAAACTAGTGGTGTAAAGGAATAACTAAAGCGCTAGCCAACAGTGAATAAACCCAGTAAAAATGTTAAACTAATTAATGCTGCTCAAATCAGATATGTGCTAACAACAACAAAAAGTGGACAATAAAGTATAATGATGAGCGCAAGCTAAACTAAACTATATATACAATCCAGCAAAACAAGTAAACAAGTGAACATCAATAAAAAAATGATGAATAAACAACAGTGAAATAGTCCCAAATGTGTGATTAAATTAATAATCCAAATGGTGCAATGAATGTCTCAAATAAGTGAATCCAGTGAAAACAAAAACAAAATGTCAGTGATAAGGCTTCTGTCCATATAAGCGAACTCATCCAAATGGAACTTCACAGATGAAAATGTTCTCACAGAGCGCTTACCTTCCACAAGGAAGAAAGAGGCATTGAACACGTGCAGTGATGATCCTTAAGGCAGCCTTCTTCAAAGAAATCCCTCAGCCAGTTTCTGCCACATTCGACGTCTGGTCGAATGTGTAACGGATGTTCCAAAGAGAAAATAAAGCTCAAATAGTGAAGTATGTCAACTTAAAAAGGTAAATTTATTCAAGCGAACACACTTACAAGAAAAAAACGGGTAAAAACACCAAACAATGGCACTTCCGGTTTGGACGGTCAGGGTATCACGTCACTTCCGGGTTGACCTTACGCGTTGCGTCACGTCACGTGACTTCATCAGAGGTTACCAAAGGCCTATCTGATACATTCTTTTAAAGATGAAAAGCGGAAGTCGAATCGCGGCCATTTTCGATACTCCGTCGAAAAACGGAAGTATCTCCGCGGCCATATTCGATATGGGAAACAAAAATGGAATACAAGAAAATTTCCCTAACAGATACAAATATACCACAAAGATGATATAAATAGTGAATAAACCATAAATAGTGATGAAGCTCCTACATTCCTGTATTTATATACATATTACAGGCTCCCGAACATATTCGACGGAACATCAAATATGTAATGCCAAAGGGAAGAAAATTCCTGGACAGGGAGGCGAAACGGTGACTAAAGTCGTAAACATCAGTAATATCAACTCCCGACCATATTCGACCAGACATCGAATGTGTAATGTCATACAGGTCATTACAGAAAAAGGGGCGGATCACGGCCTATAAAGGCCGACTCATCAGCAAATGCACATATGTGTCATGCCAGTGTTGGTAATTACATGTAGTGACTCAAATAGTGTGTAAAGCAATAATCAACATCCAAAATTGCATATAAAATTGGATGTCTATGCTTTACATGTGTGTCCATGTAAACTTAATAATAAAGGTAACCACAAAAATTAAATTAAAATCAGGGATAAAATGAAATAGAATAAAATACATCAAATGGCCCGAAAAACCATAAAACTGAATTAGATTTGGATAATGTACTAAGAGGTAAAAACCCGGGGTGGTCAAAAGGAGACGAGTGTTACCCCTTCCGTTTACATAGTTACATTACAACAAATCTGTCTAAAATAGGGATCAAGTAAACACTCAAAGCCTAAATAAAAGATTAAAAATTACTAAGAAAACAATTTAAATCAAAATCAAACTGGATTAAATGTCGAGTTTGATTTAATTTGTTTTCTTAGTAATTTTGAATCTTTTATTTAGGCTTTGAGTGTTTACTTGATCCCTATTTTAGACAGATTTGTTGTAATGTAACTATGTAAACGGAAGGGGTAACACTCGTCTCCTTTTGACCACCCCGGGTTTTTACCTCTTAGTACATTATCCAAATCTAATTCAGTTTTATGGTTTTTCGGGCCATTTGATGTATTTTATTCTATTTCATTTTATCCCTGATTTTAATTTAATTTTTGTGGTTACCTTTATTATTAAGTTTACATGGACACACATGTAAAGCATAGACATCCAATTTTATATGCAATTTTGGATGTTGATTATTGCTTTACACACTATTTGAGTCACTACATGTAATTACCAACACTGGCATGACACATATGTGCATTTGCTGATGAGTCGGCCTTTATAGGCCGTGATCCGCCCCTTTTTCTGTAATGACCTGTATGACATTACACATTCGATGTCTGGTCGAATATGGTCGGGAGTTGATATTACTGATGTTTACGACTTTAGTCACCGTTTCGCCTCCCTGTCCAGGAATTTTCTTCCCTTTGGCATTACATATTTGATGTTCCGTCGAATATGTTCGGGAGCCTGTAATATGTATATAAATACAGGAATGTAGGAGCTTCATCACTATTTATGGTTTATTCACTATTTATATCATCTTTGTGGTATATTTGTATCTGTTAGGGAAATTTTCTTGTATTCCATTTTTGTTTCCCATATCGAATATGGCCGCGGAGATACTTCCGTTTTTCGACGGAGTATCGAAAATGGCCGCGATTCGACTTCCGCTTTTCATCTATAAAAGAATGTATCCGATAGGCCTTTGGTAACCTCTGATGAAGTCACGTGACGTGACGCAACGCGTAAGGTCAACCGGAAGTGACGTGATACCCTGACCGTCCAAACCGGAAGTGCCATTGTTTGGTGTTTTTACCCGTTTTTTTCTTGTAAGTGTGTTCGCTTGAATAAATTTACCTTTTTAAGTTGACATACTTCACTATTTGAGCTTTATTTTCTCTTTGGAACATCCGTTACACATTCGACCAGACGTCGAATGTGGCAGAAACTGGCTGAGGGATTTCTTTGAAGAAGGCTGCCTTAAGGATCATCACTGCACATGTTCAATGCCTCTTTCGTCCTTGTGGAAGGTAAGCGCTCTGTGAGCACATTTTCATCTGTGAAGTTCCATTTGGATGAGTTCGCTTATATGGACAGAAGCCTTATCACTGACATTTTGTTTTTGTTTTCACTGGATTCACTTATTTGAGACATTCATTGCACCATTTGGATTATTAATTTAATCACACATTTGGGACTATTTCACTGTTGTTTATTCATCATTTTTTTAATGATGTTCACTTGTTTACTTGTTTTGCTGGATTGTATATATAGTTTAGTTTAGCTTGCGCTCATCATTATACTTTATTGTACTTTTATAAAGCTACAGTTGCAAGCAATCAAGCCTTACAGTCGCAATTCTTGGACAGGAACACAATTTGTATTAATTTTGGACTTTTAGGCCGGATTCACACTAGTGCGGTGCAAATTTCAGCTCTCCTAATTCTGCAGAGAGATAAGAGAACTGTTCAGCAGATCATCTCCATTTTAGCTGTGAATTTGGAGACCTGGGAGAGGGGAGGGGGAGGTGGGAAGTGTATTGAGGTGAATGAGAGAAATCCTGAAGAGAAATGATCACATCTGCGAATTAGATGTGTGCCCATAGAAGATAATGGGCCTGTTTTCGCACCTGAGCAATGCCTAGAAAATGCACATGTTTTTTCGGCAGTGTGCAGTGCGAATGCATCGCACATATGTGAACCAGCCTCATTGAAATCAATGTATTTTATAATGTTATGTAAATTGGATGCGGTTTAAGCCGTAACCAATTTGCATAGGTGTGAACCCGGCCTTAGATTTGAGTTCACATTGAGAACTTTGATTTTGACACTATTGTTTCCACCACATGAAGTTTGTTATTCAATTGCCCTTTAACATTCTTTTCTCAGTGATTTCACGAACCAATAATAATTTGTCCCAAACGTAAACGCTGCTTTAAAAATCCAAAGAGAAAATTAACCGCATTTGAACGCATTTTAGGAGTCACTCGTACAGAAATCCAGGTAGCTCCATGTTTTTTGTTTTTTAATGTATATACAGTTACTGTGAATTTATGATTGTGGAAATTACTACTCAAAACTGTGGTTTTGTTCTGTTTACAGCCTAATGAATTCAGGAGGTCTGGGTAGAATCTGGCCATGGATAATACTGGTGCTCATTCAACTCCAAAGTCTAGAAGATGTTTTGTAGTTCATCAACTTCTTCAGTTATATAGATTGATGGGAACATAGACCTGAAACCTTCATCTAATCACCATGGAATGAGTCAGGGCAGATGTTGGTGGTCTATGAACAGGATCGGGGAGGGGGTTAGGTTTTGTCTGGAGATGGGTTTATGGTAAAAAATAGTATGTTTCTTGTATAAGTTCTGGATCAGCTTCCCCAGTGTAACTCACCTTATCTCCTTTCCATGATATTCGCTCTGGTTCTAGTGTAAGTTGCTGACCCTCTGAAAGGGACCCATCAAAGTGACCCACAATCATCCAATCAGTGATATTTCTATTTTTAATTCTTGTAATCCAATTTACAATGTCCATTGGGCTGGACAGTTCTCCTTTATCATTAAAAATCATGACCTCGCCATTCGGATCCTTGTACTGGACTTCTTTTACATAGCGGGACAGCTTAAACAATAAGAGAAAATGATTATAGGTAAGAAGTATATAGAACGTTTAATAATTTTTATAGATTTCGTATCTAGTTACAGTATATCTCAATTAGGGATGAGCTTTATGTTCAAGTCAAACATGAGTTCAACCTTGAACATTGCCGGTTCGGTGAACAGCGAACAATTTGGGGTGTTTGCTGCAAATTCGAAAAGCCGCGGAACACCATTTAAAAGTCTATGGGAGAAATCAAAAGTGTTAATTTTAACGGTTAATATGCAAGTTATTGTCATAAAAAGGGTTTGGGGACCCGGGTCCTGCCCCAGGGGACAAGTATCAATACAAAAAAAGTTTTAAAAACAGCAGTTTTTTCGGGAGAAGTGATTTTAATAATGCTTAAAGTGAAACAATTAAAGTGAAATATTCCTTTAAATTATTTTGTACCTAGGGGGTGTGTGTGTGTAGTATGCCTGTAAAGTAGCGCATGTTTCCCATGTTTAGAACTGTCCCTGCACAAAATGACATTTCTAAAGGAAAAGGGTCATTTAAAACTACTTGCGGCTATAAATAAATTGTGGACCCAGCAATACAGATCAAAGTCATTGAAAAAAATGGCACCAAAAAAAAAATGGCATTGGGGGCCCCCCAAAAAATCCATACCAGACCCTTATTCAAGCACACAACCTGGCAGGCCACAGGAAAAGAGGGGGATGAGAGAGTGCCCCCCCTCCTTAACCGTACCAGGCCACATGCCCTCAACATGAGGAGGTTGTTCCCATGTTGATGGGGACAAGGGCCTCATCACCACAGAGACTGTTCTAAGCATGGGAAACATGTGCTTCTTTACATGCATACTATACACACCCACCAGGTATGACATTTAAAGGAATATTTCACTTCTCCCCCAAAAAAACAGCCATTTTTAAAACTTTTCTTTTGCATCGATACACATCTCCTATGGCAGGACCCGGGTCCCCAAACACTTTTTATGACAATAACTTGCATATTAAACTTTAAAATGAGCACTTTTGATTTTTCATGTTCGTGTTCCATAGACTTTAATGATGTTCATGTGTTAGAACAAATGTTTTGCCTGTTCGCATGTTCTGGAGCAAACCTGCTCATCCTTCATATCAATCAGAGAATGTGATCAGGATCAGATGACCTATTTGCTGAGCATTTAAAATCAGATACATTGTAATGGGACTATTTATAAACAATTTGCTTTGGGAATGCAAATTCTCCAGAGATTAATCAATAATTCTTCCCCTTTACTGGCTCAGCCTCATCTTGAATATACAGTTCAGTTTTGGTCACAAAGCCTCAAGAAAGATGTTGATGAATTAGAGTTCAGTAAAGGGCAATAAAATTAAAACGGAGGACAGAGGATCTCGGCTATGAGGACTGATAGATTACAGGTATTCACTCTGGAGAAGAGACACTTAACCCTTTCGCTGACCGCTACTCCGTATGGACCTGATGACGGGAGGTATCTCACAAAATCCGGTGACTGCAGCCACTGGGATTGTATGTGAAACTGACAGACAGCCTCCTATCTGTCAGGTGAAAGCATTCGGGCGGCGCTACTGCCACATGATCGGTCTCACACCCCCGGTACAGGAATTTGCATGCCACTGCACCCCACAATGCTTACTGGGCTCCACTAGCCCATCTGTGGGCCCATGAGCTGCATGTCTGGTACTGGTGGCCAGAGGGGAAGGACACACATCCCTCTGAAAAAAAAAATGGGAAAAACAACAAACAAAAAGCACCTCTTAGTGCAAATATTTAATAGCTTCAACAACATGTAATTCAACATAATTAATGGATGATAAGAGCCCAGAGGGTAAGGAAACTGGAATCTCCTGAGTCTGTCCCTCGGCCAGTTCCTGGCAGGCAGATGTGATAGAGGCCACTGGCTGGAGCCGCCGCGGTGTCCAGTGGACAGGGAACCAACAGTCAAACTCGACGTACGGGAAAAGGTGGTGAGACTCCATGCTGCGATGGGATCAGCTGGCGTGTAACCAAAGGTGTGAGAGAGAAACACAATGCATTTCAGAGCATGCAGCAAGCTCACAATTAGGGATGAGCTTCGATTTCGAGTCAAACACATGTTTGCCTGTTCACCTTTTCGGTGAACAACGAACAATTAGGGGTGTTTGCGGCAAATTCGAAAAGCCGCGGAACACCCTGTTAAAGTCTATGGGAGAAATCCAAAGTGCTAATTTTAAAGGCAAATATGCAAGTTATTGTCCTAAAAAGTGTTTGGGGACCTGGGTCCTGCCCCAGAGGACATGTATCAATGCAAACATTTTTTTTGGGAGCAGTGAATTTAATAATGCTAAAAGTGAAACAATAAAAGTGTAATATAACTTTAAATTTCGTACCTAGGGGGGGGTGTAAAGTCAGCTTGTGAAAAAGCGCATGTTTCCCGTACATAGAACTGTTCTTGCACAAAGTGTCATTTCTTTTTAAAAATGGTGTGGAGTTCACCCAAAAATCCACACCAAACCCTTATCCAAGCAGGTTAACCTGGCTGGCCGCAGAAAAGAGGGAGGGACAGAGTGCGGCCCCCCCTCTCTTGAACCACACCAGGCCACAGGCCCTCAACATAGGGAGGATGTCCCCATGTTGATGGGGACAAGGGCCTCATCCCCACAACCCTGGCTGGTGGTTGTGGGGGTCTGCAGTAGGGATGAGCCAAACACCCCCGTGTTCGGTTTGCACCAGAACGGACCAACCGACCGTTCGCGCAAACATTTAGAACCCCATTGAAGTCTATGGGAGTCGAACGTTCAAATTCAAAAACGCTCATTTTAAACCCCAATATTCAAGTTATTGTTGGAAAACGTCTTTGAGAACCCGGGTCTTGCCCCAGGGAACATGTATCAATGTAAAAAAAAGGTTTTAAAAACAATCGTTTTTTCTGGAGCAGCGATTTTAATGATGCTTAAAGTGGGAAAAAAATTAAAAATTCCTTTAAATATCGTACCTGCTGGGTGTCTATAGTAGTGGCATGTGTTTAGAAATGTCCCTGCACAACATGAGATTACTATAAGAAAAAAAAAATTAATACTGCTTGCGGCTTTAATTTAATGTTTGGTCCCTGCAATATGGATACATCATTGAAAAATAGCATGAGTTTCCCCGCCACCACTCCCCCCAGGTCATTACAAGATCCAGTGCCAATCCTGACCTCCCTGGGTCCCTAAGCAAAATGACATGGCACATTAAAAATGAGAATCGGGGGGCGCTGACTACAGTGACATGTCACATTAAAGTAAGTTGAGAAGTTCGTTCTAAGGTTGCTAAGATGATTTTTCAGCAGGGTCTGGTGGACATTTGGAGGGAAATTAATCCCTCTAAGGTTGATTACACCCATTTTTCCCATGCTCATTTATCTTATGCTAGGATCGACCATCTTTTGGTCCCTAGTGCACTGATTCCCAGGATTCTTAAAGCGTACATTACCGATACGGTTTGGTCAGACCATTCCATAGTAGTTATGTCTGTCGATAGACTGACTGCGAACTCCAACACGTATTTCCATTGGAAACTTAACAAGTCTATACTTTCTGACCCCTCCGTTAAGACTGAGGTTGAAGAAGCCATTTCTGAGTACTTCGCTCTTAATGATACTGAGGAGATTTCTGCGGTTTCGCTGTGGGCGGCGCACAAGGCCACAATTAGAGGTAAACTTATCCAAATCTCTTCCCGGCTTAAAAAATATAGACGATTCGAGGTGGAGAAACTTGAAGAATCCTTTTTATCCCTTCAGAGAGCACACAAGAAAAACCCCTCCCAAGTGCCTATTGCCCTATTAGATAAAGCTTGTTTAGATTTGAACCTAGCGTTAATGGCCTCTGCAGAAAAGAACATTCGATGGTATGGGGCAAGGTTTTATCATCAGAGAGACAAGGTGGGTTCGCTCTTGGCCTCTAAACGTACTCCTAGATACAAATCTCGTACTTTCCCTAAAATCAGGTTGGGGGGGGGGGTCATTTGTCCTCTAACCCTGTTAGCATTATGGAAGAATTCAATAGATTCTATGAGGATTTATATAGCCCCCACAAAGGAATAGGTTCCCCAGGGCAGAGTTCATTTTTTGATAATATCCAAGTCCCTAGTCTGTCCACAGAACATAGGGATAGGCTTGAAGCTCCTTTCACTGCGGAAGAGGTATTAGAAGTAATTAAACATCTGAAGTCAAATTCTGCCCCGGGACAGGACGGATTCTCGGCGGCCCCCTTTTTAGCCAGATTCTTTAACCATACTACTAGAGGTGCCCCCTTAGAGGAACAATTGAACTCTGCGTTTATTACCGTCATCCCCAAACCGGATAAAGACTCATCGGAAGTGAGTAATTATAGGCCAATTTCCCTGATCAATAATGATCTGAAGATCATGACCAAAGTGATGGCTAACCATTTGGCCTCCTTCATAAATACTTATATCCATAAAGATCAGGTGGGCTTTATCCCGAATAGGCAAGGGCCGGACCAAATTCAGAGAGCTATCGACATTGTCTCACTTTTAGAATCTGGTTGGGATGGCGGTCCTAAACAGGCGGGTATGTTACTGTCCCTCGACTTACAAAAAGCGTTTGATTCGGTGTCATGGTCTTATCTGTTTTCCCTTTTGGACCGCTGGGTTTTCGGTCCCAGATTTATGGGTCTCATTAGTTCCCTCTACTCTTCCCCGGTGGCCAAGATCCGTTTACAGGGCCTTTATTCAAATCCAATTAGGATAGCCAGGAGCACTCGCCAAGGATGTCCATTGTCGCCGTTAATTTTTGCTATCGCAATGGAATCCTTGGCGATAGCCATCTGCTCTAATCCGGACATTGCTGGGGTTAGGTGTGGTCCCAATATTCATAAATGTGGCCTTTTTGCTGACAATCTCATTGTATTTATTACTTCTCCTATCACAACTCTCCCTGTTGTTTGCAAATTGCTAGACAAATTTTACAAGCTGTCTGGACTAAAGGTCAACTTTTCTAAATCCCAGGCTCTTAATGTATCGCTCCAACCTTCCCTAGTGACTCAGCTGAAAGAATCGTTCAGTTTCCAATGGTCTGACACATATATTAGGTACTTGGGAATAAATCTGACTCCTACATTTGAACAACTTTATTCAGCTAACTATCCTCCGCTATTTCGGAAATTGCAGGCAGATTTAAATAACTGGTCTAACACTGAGCTCTCCTGGCTGGGGAGGATAAACTCAATCAAGATGACCCTTCTCCCCAGGCTGCTGTATTTCTTCCGGTCTCTCCAACTTTCGGTTAGGAAAGATCAACTGAATTCCCTCCAAAGTCGAATTGTTAGGTTTATTTGGGGTGGCAAGGGATATAGATTTTCTAAACATGTTTTGTTTCGGATGAGGAAAGCAGGAGGCTAAGGATTGCCTAACCTTTTTTGGTACTTCCAGGCTGCATGTCTAGCACAATTGTCCACAATATATTTAAAGCGTGGTAGACCTGATTGGGTGGACATGGAGAGACAATCTGTTCCTTCGTTTACACTTGATTACCTTCCTTGGTGTTCTCTTAAATCTCGCCCTCCAAATTTATCCCCGTCCCTCTCTCATACTTTGGCCTTCTGGGATAAACTCAAACTGCCGTCCTCCTTGGTTTCTCCTTACAAACCCCTAACTCATTTGTTCCACAACCCAGACTTCCCCCCGGGTATGGAGATAAAGGCTTTTCGTTGGTGGTTGAACAAGGGATTATTCTGCATCGGACACTTTTTCACCTCTACAGGACCAATTTTCCTTGCAACATTTATCCAAAAATATGATCTCCCTGCCTCTGAACATTTCAGATTTTCCCAAATGTCTCACTTTCTGCATTCAATTTGGAAATCTAAGCCTTGCCCACCCTGTTTTTCAATAAATGAGCTATGGTGTGGTCAGGCCATGGAGCAGAGGGGTTGGATCTCAATAATCTATTTGTCGCTCGCCCATTCTGATGTAAAACCTGGTTATATGACTATTTGGGAGACTTACAGGACAACTGGAATGTCGAGGATTGGCACGTGGCCTTCTTCTGCTCTTATAAGGGTATCCTTAACACTCTAATGGAGGCCTGCCTTAAGGTTATAACAAGGTGGTATTTGACGCTGTCCAGACTTTCCAGAATCTTCCCATCAATGTCCCCCTTGTGTTTTAGGGGGTGTCAGTTGGAGGGAACCATGCTGCATGTCTGGTGGGCTTGCCCTAGGATTAGAGACTACTGGCATAAAGTTTTCCATATGATCTTTAAGGTTACAGGTGTCAGGGTCCCGGAGTCTCCTTCGATTGCTCTTTTGAATTTCTGAATTCCCAAGATTCCCAAATGCACCCAGAAGTTAATATTTTTTTATATTTTTGGGAGTCAAGCTTACTATTGCAAAATCTTGGAAGCTCCCCTTGGTTTCTCTTCGGGCCACAAAACATGTCTTGTATTATGTCACAGGAGAAGCTGGCAAGTTTTCTTTTAGATACATTTGAGCGGTTTGAGGAGACTTGGGAGCCTTGGATCCCTTATCTGAATCCTTGATATCATTGAAGGAGTGTCTTTTGTTGTATTTTGTGATAGTTGGTCCTTTTTTTTTTTCTTCTTTTTTTCTGGTTCTCTTTTCTTCTTTAGCCCCATACACATGGTCAGACTTTAGGCCAACCAACTTCAAAATCGGACCAACTTTTTCAGGTTTCATCCGACAAAAAGTTGGGTCTGCGAACGGACCAACTTTTCGGCAACAAAAGTCTGATGGTGCTTTGTGTGACCGTGTGTACAGCAATCCAACCAACTTTTGGACAAAGTGCAAATACGCATGCTCAGAACCAATGTTAAAATCAACCAACAATAGCAGAAGTTAACCAAAGGGTGGCGGTAAAGAGCAGAAAAGAGCAGAAAAACCATGTGATGATGGGAAGGTTTTAGAAAAGTTTTCAGAAAAGTCTGACTGTGTGTATGCTATGGGTGTGACCAGACAAATCAATTAGGACAAAAATCCAAGGGAAATTTTGTTGGATGTCCTACCGTGTGTACGGGCCTTTACTCTTTCTTTTCCAGGAGCTTTGCTCCCCTTTCCTTTCCCTTCTCTGTCTGTTCTTTCTTTCTTCCATTTTTTGAGGTTTAAGTCAGGATGTTTATTTTCTGTTTCTTGACTTATATTTTGTACTTTCAGAATAGTCCTTTTGTTTTTGATTGAAACTGTTTTGTTGCCCTCTGGTCATTCACACAGTCTAATCCCTTTAGGGGTGTGGATGACGGTGGGCCCCGGTTGAGTGTATTCTCTCTTAATGATAGTATTTGTATGGAAAATATGTATGATGTTGAAATCGGTTCTATCTAATGTTGCCTACCTGGTTATCATGGGGGTATTCCCTATACACAGGATTCTTTGACTTTCTGTTTGTAAATCCTGTACTTATTGAGATTTTGAAGGTTGCATTTTTGTATCTTCTTTATATAAAATAAAATATTTTAGAAGTAAAGAAAGTTGAGAAGCGGGGGGAGGGGGTGTTCTGCTGTCAGCGTGTTTAGAAGCGAATGAGGGGGCGGAAATTACTTCTCACCAGCCAGGGCCTCTAGTAATTTGGGGGGCCCTTTGCAGCTTTGCGGGGCCCTAAGCGCCTTGCATAGTGAGCCTATAGCGATGATTGGCCCTGACAAGACCCTTTGGCCCTATATACTTTGAACAGCAGTATAGAGGCGGTGCAAACATGACAAGGACTGTAAGTTTGTTAAGCAGAATCTGAACCATGTCATACTGTAATTGGAGCGCAACAAAGAGCCACATGTATTGCATCAAAAATTGTTATTAGACGCCCCTGTTAAACAGGGGCAGAAAAATTGGGCCTTAGGCACAACACAACACTGCAACCCCTGACAGATACTGTAATTGGAGCGCAACAAAGAGCCACATGCAAAGTATTGCATCAAAAATTGTTATTAGATGCCCCTGTTGAACAGGGGCACAAAAATTTGGCCTTAGGCACTGGTGGCGGAGCCCAGAAACAAATATTTTCTTACTAAGCTATCAGCAAGATCAGTGAGGAGGAAAAGGATATTCCATCAGCAGCATAACAGGACAGTCACTCAACATCAGCATAGGCAGTCTCAAAGGGATCTGACATTTTCCAAAAAAAATATTCAGTTACATCTGCATCGGGTGCTTGGTAGCTGGTGTTGATCCAAGCCTGATTCATTTTGATGAAGGTCAGTTGATCGACGGAGTCCGTGGAGAGGCGCACCCTGTCATCGGTCACAAAGCCTCCAGCAGCACTGAATGTGCGTTCTGAAAGAACGTTGAATGCAGGGCAAGCCAGTAGCTCAATTGCGTACTGTGCAAGCTCTGACCAGTGATCCAGCCTCAAGACCCAGTAAGCCAGAGGATTTTCGGTGGGGAAGGTGTCCAAGTCGGATCTTGCCCCTAGGTATTCCCGCACCATGTAAACCAGATGCTGGTGATGGTTGCTGGAACTGGTCAGACCTTGGGGCTGCGGACTAAAAAATTGTCTCAACGCCTCGGTCAGATGGCCTTCTCCACCACTCCTTCTGTGACTCACCGAAGCCTCAGCAACATGTTCTCCAGGACCAGGATTTGGTAATCCCCCAGGTTCTGGGAATGCATTGCACGGACCCTTCTGCAAGGCCTCCCGCAGAAGGTTCATCTTCTGCTTCCTCTGCAACGGCAAGATAAGCTCCGCAACCTTACTCTTGTAACGTGGATCAAGGATAAATTTTGCAAGGAAAATTGGTCCTGTAGAGGTGAAAAAGTGTCCGATGCAGAATAATCCCTTGTTCAACCACCAACGAAAAGCCTTTATCTCCATACCCGGGGGGAAGTCTGGGTTGTGGAACAAATGAGTTAGGGGTTTGTAAGGAGAAACCAAGGAGGACGGCAGTTTGAGTTTATCTCCTTGATACCACTAACACAAGGATCCTTACGCAGGCTTTGCAGGATCGGGGGGGGGCCATGTAGTGTAGGTTTCCTGAGGCTTTTGGGGCACAGTCCTCTGGGTCACTGAGGAAGTCAGGATCTGCAGCCACCTCATCCCAGACACGTAAAAGTCCATGGGTTCCTTGGGACTGTAAGTGATCCCTTGAAGACTGCTGCTGATGCTGAGTGCTAGGCTCCACCTCCATGCTGCTGATACAATCATCCTCCTCCTCATCCTCTTCCTGTGTGATAGGTGGTCAAGCAGGACCACTGTCTGGATAAAGGGGGCCTTGAGAGGTAAGGAAGTCTTCCTCTTCCTCCCTCTGTCCATTATTCCATGTGACCTGTGCTCCAACATGTGAATAAGATGGACAGTCTCACTGATGCATGCACTGTCACTGCTCACCATCCTTCTGGCATCCTCAAATGGTAACAGGACAATGCATGCATCCATAATCAAGGCCCACTGGCGTGGGGAAAAAAAACAAGCTCCCCTGACCCAGTTCTGCTGCCATATTGGCACAGGTACTCATTGATGGCCCTCTGCTGCGTGTGCAGCCGCTGCAGCATAGCCAATGTAGAGTTCCATCTGGTGTCACAGATTAGACGGTTCTTGGGCAGGTTGTATTCCCTTTGGAGGTCTGTCAGCCGAGCAGTGGCAATATATGACCTTCTGAAATGCACACAGACTTTCCTGGCCTGCTTCAGGAAATCCTGTAAGCCCGGGTACCTGCCCAAGAACCGCTGCACCACAAAATTCAGGACATGCGCAAAACAGGGCACATGTGTCACGTACCTGGTGGTACGAGCCCGGCATGCAGGGAGTGGCAGCCCTTGCTTCTCTGATCCCGGGACCCCTGATAGTGCAGACAGAAGGTTCGGGACTACAGAGTCGCACAAGCGCCTGGTACTGGCTGGTGCTGGGCCCGTGAGCAGAGTCGGTGGTTCCTGAAGACACGTAGAAGGACTGGTGCAGGCTGATGATTAAGGGCTCACTGTAGGGCAGCTGGAAGCAGGAGCTGCAGCAGGAGCGGGGGAGGTGTTCCGTAGTACAAGCAGGAACAAGTCCCAGCAGGTAAGTCCACTGGCTGGCTAGTGGTTCAGGAGCAGGTAGGGTCGGTACAGGCAGGGTCAGATTCCAGGCTGGGTCAACAACAGGCGGGGCAGCAGAAGTACAGAGGATCAAGCCAAGGGATGGTCGAGCAAGCCAAGGTCAGGGCAGGCAGCAGACAGGTATAACAGGTACAAGCCGGGTTGTCAGGATCAGGTTCAATCAGGATAACAGATGCTGGTAGCTCACAGAAACGCTGTAGACAGGACAGCAAGAAGCACAGGGGTCAGATCACTTTTAAGGCTGAATTTGGCACCAAAACGGCGTCCTCACGTGCACGCGCACCGCCGCCGGTGCGCGCTCCCGTGCGCGCTATGGTGCCGCGAATGCGCGCCGATGCACCGCTACCGCGCATGCGCGTGCTCGTGCACGCCGATGTGCCACCCGATGGGCCAGGCTGCTCATGACATTGCCCCCCCCCAAGGGGCAGCCTCCGGATGCCCAACTGGGACAACTTGAGTGGATGGGCGTCTTTAAAGGACTGGATCAACTTCTCCGCGTGTTTGTTACACTCTGGCTCCCACGAGTTGTCTTCAGGCCCATAACCTCTCCATTTCACTAAGAACTGAACCTGGTTGCACCTCTTTCTGCAGTCCAGGATGGACTCGACCTCGAACTTCTCTTCTCCGTCAACTAAAACTGGTTCAGGGGGGCCGGAGTTCCGGCCAGGAAAAGGGTCAGAAACGTCAGGCTTGAGGAGGGCAACATGGAAGACCGGGTGAATGCGGAATGTCTCAGGTAGTTCCAGTTCGTAAGCTACGTTATTAATTTTCCTCTTAATTGGGAAGGGGCCTACAAATCTGGGGCCCAATTTCTTAGACGGGCAGGCAAGTTTCAGGTTTGTGGTAGACAGCCATACTTGATTTCCAGGTTCCAAGTTAAGTTCTCCCCTCCTTCTCCTGTCAAATACTTCCTTGTTGTACTCTTGAGTTTTGGCCATTGTCTCTTGTAAGACCTTATTTTTCGTGCTGAAAAAATGCAATGTTTCCTGGACGGCAGGTATCGAGCACTCTGGGACAGAATTGGACATAAACAGTGGGTGGAAGCCATAGTTTGCGTAGAACGGAGACTGTTTTGTGGCTGAGTGGACGGAGTTGTTGTACGTGAATTCGGCCAACGGCACCAGGGATACCCAGTCCTCTTGAGAGAATGAGGAAAAACAACGCAGGTATTGCTCCAGAGTCTGGTTGGTTATTTCTGTCTGGCCATTAGACTGCGGATGATAAGCCGAAGAGAAGGACAGGCCGATCTTGAGGGATCCACAGAGAGCCCTCCAGAATCTGGAAGTAAACTGTACTCCTCGATCAGACACAATATTTACCGGGATGCAGTGGAGCCTTACGATTTCTTTAATAAACACCTTGGCCGTCTCCGGGGCCGAGGGTGTGCCCTTCATGGGCAGAAAGTGTGCCATCTTTGACAGTCTGTCCACTACCACAAAGATAATGGTAAAGCACTCTGGAGGAGGAAGCTCCACGATGAAGTCCATGGAGATCATCCTCCATGGCCTCTCTGGTACTGGCAGTGGCTTAAGTAACCCCCAGGCTCTTGAATTGCCTCCTTTATTCCGAATACAGGTGATACAAGACTCCACATATTTCCTGCAATCTTTTGAAAGTTGTGGCCACCAAAACATGCGCTGTAGGAGTTCGGACGTCTTATGCACCCCAAAATGACCGGCCAGCTCGTGGTCGTGGCACAAGTTCAAGATCCTGACCCGTAGATCTTCCGGCACAAAAATGTTGTCCTGGTGCCACAGTAGGCCATCTTTAAGTTGTAAATCCCAGCCGGATAAGGAGGTATTTCTAGATGAGGCTTGCCTGATTTGGGACAGCAGATCTTCTTGAAGCAATAGGAAGTTTCCTGATGACAGAATGGTGTCCGGGGGGCATGGATCTCCGAGCCACCGTACATGCGTGAAAGAGCATCAGGCTTGGTGTTCTTCGACCCTGGCCTGTTCGTGATGTGGAACGAGAACCTAGTGAAGAATAGTGCCCACCTGACCTGGCGCGGCTTCAATCTCTTCAAGTACTCAAGGTTCTTATGATCAATAAAGATCGGGTGTGCTGCACCTTCCAAGAGATACCGCCATTCTTCCAGAGCGGCCTTGATAGCTAATAGTTCTCGGTCCCCTACGTCGTAATTTCTTTCAGCCTCTGATAGCTTGCGGGAGAAAAAGGCAACAGGATGTAAGAGGGCCTTGGGACCCTGTCTTTGCGAAAGAACTGCCCCCACCGCTGTTTCGGATGCGTCTACCTCCAAGATATAGGGCAGACTCGCGTCAGGATGTCTGAGGACAGACGCGGAGGTGAACAGTCCTTTAATAGTTTCAAAGGCCGTTTGGGCTTCTGGTGACCAGCGAAACCGGACAGTCTGTTTAGTAAGGTCGGTTATCAGGGCAATGATGGTAGAGAAGCCCCTGATAAATTTCCTATAAAAGTTGGCAAAACCAACGAAGCGCTGAACGCCCTTCTTGTCTGTGGGTGCTGGCCAGTCAAGAATTGCGGAGACTTTCTGGGGATCCATCTGGATACCTTTTACTGAAATTATGGAGTCCCAGAAATTGTATGCTTGGTCGCTCTAATTCACACTTCTCAGGTTTGGCATAGAGTCCATGAATCCTAAGCACCTTCTCGATGTGCTCCCGGTGTTTTTCCAAAGAAGGGGAAAAGATGAGGATGCCGTCTAAATAAATCATAACAAAGAGGTCCAGATAGTCCCTAAAGATATCGTTCACAAAGTGCTGGAAGGTGGCCGGGGCATTGCAGAGCCCAAAGGGCATGACCAGGTATTCAAAGTGCCCGAAACGGTTACGAAAAGCGGTCTTCCACTCGTCTCCGTCTCTGATACGCACAAGGTTATAAGCCCCATGAAGATCCAGTTTAGTGAAGACTACTGCAAACCCTAGTCGTTGGAACAATTCGGGTACCAAGGGAAGCGGGTATCGGTTTTTGATAGTCACTTTATTAAGTTCCCGATAGTCCACACAGGGGCGGAGAGAATGGTCCTTATTTTCGACAAAGAAGATACCCGCTCCTGCGGGTGAAGTGGACGGGCGGATAAGCCCCTTCCGGAGACTATCATCAATATAGGTTTTTAGGGCTTCCAGTTCGAGTTCCGTTAAGGGGGAAAATCCTGCCGAAGGGGATTTCGGCTCCCGGGACGAGCTCGATGGGACAATCGTAGGGTCTGTGTGGCGGAAGAGTCTCAGCTCCCTTCTTGCTGATAACGTCTAAGAAGCCATGGTAAGTCTCTGGGACGGCTTGACAGGTTTCAGCTTTAGAGTCCATACAGTCTGTTCTTCAGTCCAGTGTGTTGTCACTGGATTTGATGTTTTTGATAAGGGGGGGAATTCGGAAATAATGAATTTAATTGCATGGTGATCTGTCCATGGCAATGGTTCATTATCCGAGATTTTTATTTCCAGATCTTGTCTGCAAATAAGATCGAGTGTGTGACCTGAAGCATGTGTGGGCCCACATACTAGTTGTTGTAGCCCTAATCCTTCAAGGTGATCGATGCAGGCGTCGGCAATAGGGTCTTGCTGGGAGTTGGCCCAGAGGTTGAAATCCCCGAGCAGCAAAAGGTGTTTGCTGTTAAGGGTATAGGTGGAGATAAAGTCCGTCAATGATGGGAGAAGCTGTGATTTAGGGCCAGGTGGCCTATAGCAGAGTAGAATCCGGACGGTCTCTTGGGAGTTTGCTTGGAGTTGCAGAGTAAGGGTTTCCATGAATGGAAGAGGGTTTTGAAGGGCTGGTTTGGTGATTGCAAGATGAGTCCTGCAAATCACTGCCAGACCTCCTCCTCTTTGCCCTATTCTGTTTTCCGTTATAATACAGTAATTTTCTGGCACCAGTTCTCCTAGATTGGTGTTACAGTCGGCTGTGAGCCAGCTCTCTGTAATGAAGAGGCAATCTAGATCTTGTTGTAGAATGAAATCATGGATTTCAAGTCAGTGTTTTACTGCCGATCTTGTGTTGATTAAAGCACATGAAATGTGCTTAGGCTGGGGTAAACGGCTGACATTTTTGACAGTCGATCGTCGATCGATTCTCAAAAGTTGCTCAATTCTTAGGGCTTTTTTGGTGATGTCTGGCAGTATTGCGGCGAATCGCCTCAGACCCCAAATGGTTTCTGCAGAGTATCGCAGATTAGCCATGGTCGCCAGTCACCGGAGGGAAAAGTAATTTTTTTTGTGGCGATGGAGAGAGGATTCAGTGAATCCTCCCTGCTTGGTCCAGACATGGACAGGCACTTACGGATCTTTACTGGGAAAGACCTCACATAATGTCCGGATCCACCACAATACAGGCACAGATTATTAAGCTGGCGATGCTGGCATTCTTCAGGTGTCAGAGTAGGGCGGAGGAGGCCTAGTTGCATGGGTTCAGAGAGGTCATGAGGCGGCAGAGGTGTGGGAGCCGGCGGAGCTGGGTTCGAGAAGGTAGGTATTCGCTGCATCACCCAGGTGGGGCAAGACGGGCCAGTGGCCATTTCAGTCCTGCGTTCTCTTAAGCGTCTATCAATCTGGATTGTTAGATTGATCAAGGCATCCAGGGGTCCCGGGACACCCACCCTAGCAAGTTCGTCCTTCAGTGGCTCAGAGAGTCCCAAGCGGAACTGGTAGCAAAGGGCCGCATCGTTCCAGTTTGTATCCGAACTCCATCTACGAAATTCGGATACGTAGTCCTCAGCTGGTCTGCGTCCCTGTTGGAGGGCATGCTTGGTGAGGTGGCCGCTTGGTGAGGGTCCTCGTACAGTAGGGACATGGCTTGGAGGAAAGTAGTCAGGTTGTCAAGGGACACGTCTTTCTGCTCCAACAGGCGGGGGCCCAAGCTTGTGGCTCTCCGGACAGAAGCAAAATAACAAACCCCACTTTGGTGGCTTCCAGAGAGAAAGTCTGCAGTTGAAGTGTGAAATAGAGTTCGCAAGCGTTCCGGAACGCTCGATATTTGCTTCGCTCCCCAGTGAATCTTTCTGGCATAGGAACCTTAGGCTCAGGCGGCAGCATAATTACGGAGGGTGAAGCGGATGCACCTGACGTGGCGGAGGTAGTGGCTGGAGCAGACAAGGCCTGGACTCGGTTCTCCAGTCGGGTGTAGCCCTCTTGTAAGGTTCGGACAGCTTGGGTCAGTCCATCAAGGTGCCGGCAAAGTTCATGCATTGGATCCACTCCCTGCGCGGGCTCGGTCATGGCTGTCCTGTACTGTCACGTACCTGGTGGTGCAAACCCGGCGTGCAGGGAGCGGCAGCCCTTGCTTCTCTGATCCCGGGACCCCTGATAGTGCAGACAGGAGGTTCGGGACTACAGAGTCGCACAAGCGCCTGGTACTGGCTGGTGCTGGGCCTGTGAGCAGAGTCGGTGGTTCCTGGCGACACGTAGAAGGACTGGTGCAGGCTGATGATTAAGGGCTCACTGTAGGGCAGCTGGAAGCAGGAGCTGCAGCAGGAGCGGGGGAGGTGTTCCGTAGTACAAGCAGGAACAAGTCCCAGCAGGTAAGTCCACTGGCTGGCTAGTGGTTTAGGAGCAGGTAGGGTCGGTACAGGCAGGTTCAGATTCCAGGCTGGGTCAACAACAGGTGGGCAGCAGAACTA
Source organism: Rana kukunoris (assembly GCA_029574335.1). Taxonomy (NCBI): domain Eukaryota; kingdom Metazoa; phylum Chordata; class Amphibia; order Anura; family Ranidae; genus Rana; species Rana kukunoris. Next base: position 14,606,077 of record CM056049.1, read on the forward strand.
CAGAGGATCAATCCAAGGGATGGTCGAGCAATCCGAGGTCAGGGCAGGCAGCAGACAGGTATAACAGGTACAAGCCGGGTTGTCAGGATCAGGTTCAATCAGGATAACAGATGCTGGTAGCTCACAGAAACGCTGTAGACAGGACAGCAAGAAGCACAGGGGTCAGATCCCTTTTAAGGCTGAATTTGGCACCAGAACGGCGTCCTCACGTGCACGCGCGCCGCTGGTGCACGCTCCCGTGCGCGCTATGGTGCCGTAAATGCGCGCCGATGCACCGCTACCGCGCATGCGCGTGCCTGTGCGTGCCGATGTGCCACCCGATGGGCCAGGCTGCTCATGACAACATGGGTCAGTTTTCCCTGTCGCAGGGCAGAGAGAAAGTTGGTGCCATTGTCGCTAACCACCATTCCAGGCTTAAGCTGGCATGGCATCAACCACCTCTGAGCCTGCCCCTGCAGAGCTGACAGAACCTCGGCCCCAGTGTGGCTCCTGTCTCCCAAGCACACCAGCTCTAGCACTGCATCGCATTTCTTGGCCTGCATTCCTGCGTAACCCCTCGTACGCCTACGGAGCACAGCTGGTTCTGAGGAGACATCAGCACAGGAAGAGGCTACAGAGGAAGAAGAGGAGGGGGTGGAGGAGAGAGATGTGTCACAACCAGTAGTAGTGTTTTGGTGGCGTGGTGGCAAAACAACCTCCAACACTACTGTACCTTGCCCGCGCGTCCTTCCCAACTGCCAGCAGAGTCACCCAATGCGCCGTGAAAGAGAGGTAACGTCCTTGTCCATGCCTGCTGGACCATGAGTCAGTGGTAATATGCACCTTACCACTGACCGCCCTGTCCAGCGAGGCATGGACATTGCCTTCCACATGGCGGTAGATAGCCGGAATCGCCTTCCATGAGAAAAAGTGGCGTTTGGGAACTTGCCACTGAGGTACCGCACATTCTGGAAACTCACAGAAGGGGGCAGAATCTACCAAATGAAAAGATAGCAGTTGAAGTGCTAGCAATTTCGCTAAGCTAGCATTCAACCGCTGGGCATGTGGATGGGTGGGAGAGTACTTCTTTCGGCCTGCATGTACAACTAGATTGTGACACACCTATTTCTACACCTTCAGTCCTATCAGTGCAGACTTCAAAGAGGACTGAGGTACTAGTGGGGTTAGGGATCCCAGCTGATGAGGGGCAAGGGGAGGTCCGCTTTGTTCTTTGGTGTGGGTCTTTCAGTTATGCTTGCCAACGAACTGCATGGCAGGTCGACATATGTCTGGTCAAGCATGTGGTGCCCAAGTGGGTGATGTTTTGGTCACGCAAGATACGCTTAAGACATATGTTGCAAATAGCAACAGTGCGATCTGATGCACATGTCTCAAAAAAGGCCCACACCAAAGAACTTTTGCAGTAACGTTGAGACACAGCAGCGCCCTGCACAGGCATAGCTCTGCAATGTAATGCAGTTGGTGTGCTGCCCTTAAGCTGGCCCCTGGAGGGCATCCTGCCTCTTTGGAGATGTGACTGTGCCTTGTCCTCCTTCTCCTCCTCTTCCTCCTCCTCTCTCCTATCAGGCACCCAAGAGTCAGTGACCTCATTATCCCCTCCCTCCTCATCACTGTCGAAAACCTGGCAGCATGCTCCAGCTGGGGGAACATCACTGCCAGATTGCTGTCCCTCTCGGGCACCCCCTCTCTCTGGGCTCACATCAATGCCTTCCTCTATCTGTGTTCCATCATCGGAGCCTTCAAAACGCTGCGCATCTTCATGCAGCATGTACCCAACCCAACACTGTGTTGAAACAGTTCGGGGGACTCCTCAGGAGGACATAGTGGGACTAGGGAAGGATTTGCCAGACAAACTAAGCTCAGCCTGGGTGAGAAAGGATGAGGAGGATGAGGACGGCTTGGTCATCCACTCTACTAATTTCTCTGCATGTTGAGGCTCAACACGGCCAGCTCCTTAAAATAAGTACGAGCAGCCACACCCATGTGCTGAAGAGGATGTACCGTATCCACCACCAGCGTTGCCTCTATATGCAGAGCCTGCTTGCCCTCGAGACTCTCTGCCTCTCTTTGTTGTCCTTCCAGACATTTTAATGGCCTGCACAGGACAAAATCAGTACACACAACTCATACCTTTAGGTACAAACTGGAGAGGACAAGTGCAGTAAACTCCATGTAGGTTTAAGTGAAAAATATACAGCACAAGTGCAGTAACACAACTACGTTTAGTTGCTAATAAACAGCACAAGTACAGTAACACCAACTACGTTTAGGTGCAAATAAACAGCAGAAGTGCAGTAACAAAAAGTATGTTTAGGTGCTAATAAACAGCACAAGTGCAGTAACACAAAGGACGTTTAGGTGCTATTAAACAGCACACGTGCAGTAACAAAAAGTATGTCTATGTGCTAATAAACAGCACAAGTGCAGTAACAGCAACTGCGTTTAGGTGCTATTAAACAGAAAACGTGCAGTAAAAGCAAATGCGTTTAGGTGCTATTAAACATAAAACGTGCAGTAACAGAAACTGCGTTTAGGTGCAATTAAACAGCAAACGTGCAGTAACAGCAAATGCGTTTAGGTGATATTAAACAGCACACAAGCAGTAACAGCAAATGCGTTTAGGTGCTATTAAACAGCACACGTGCAGTAACAGCAAATGTGTTTAGGTGCTATTAAACAGCAAACGTGCAGTAACAGCAACTGCGTTTAGGTGCTATTAAACAGCAAATGTGCAGTAACATCAAATGCGTTTAGGTGATATTAAACAGCACACGTGCAGTAACAGCAAATGGGTTTCGGTGCTATTAAACAGCACATGTGCAGTAACATCAAATGTGTTTAGGTGATATTAAACAGCACACGTGCAGTAACAGCAAATGCGTTTAGGTCCTAATAAACAGCAAACGTGCAGTAACAGCAAGTGCGTTTAGGTGCTATTAAACAGCAAATGTGCAGTAATAGCAAATGTGTTTAGTTGCTATTAAACAGCACACGTGCAGTAACAACAAATGTGTTTAGTTGCTATTAAACAGCACACGTGCAGTAACAGCAATTGCGTTTATGTGCTATTAAACAACAAACATGCAGTAACAGCAAATGCGTTTAGGTGCTATTAAACAGCACATGTGCAGTAACAGCAAATGCATTTAGGTGCTATTAAACAGCACACGTGCAGTAACAACAAATGCTTTTTTGTGCTATTGAACAGCACACGTGCAGTAACAGAAAATGCATTTAGGTGCTAATAAACAGCAAACATGCAGTAACAGCAAATGTGTTTAGGTGCTATTAAACAGCAAATGTGCAGTAATAGCAAATGGGCCAGATTCAGGAACGGTTACGCTGGCGGATCGAGTGATCCGCCAGCCTAACTGTGGCTTTGAGCCGGCGTTTCTGTTTTCTGTAACCAGAAAACAAGAAACGCCGGGTTGAAGGTCCGATGCGAGCAGCGTAACTGAGTTTCGCCATCGCATCGTTACTTCAACTTAAAAATGGCGCCGGGGGCGTTCCCGCCGATTTACGCTCAAAAAATATGTTAATGAGCGGAAATCGGCAATTCACGATCGAAATCCGGCGCGACGCAGTGACGATACGACGTTTCCGGACGGGATACGCGGCGCATAGATATACCTACATGGGGTTGGAGTATCCTATGTTAGGTATAGGCGTCGTCATCGCGTCGGGAAAAAAAAAAAAAAACGTTGCTTGCGTAAAACGGTCATGAATGGGAATGTGACGTCATTGACGTTCATTCACAGATTTTGGAGCATGCGCACGGGGATGTTTTGACACTCGACGCATGCGCAGTATGTTGGCGGCGGGATCGCGCGTAGTTAGCATACTACACGCCCCGTACCCGCGACATTTGAATTCCGCCGGCTCATTTGCGATGCGCTGCCGCAACTTTAGGAGCAAGTGCTTCGTGAATGACAGCACTTGCTCCTAAAATTTCGGCAGCGTAACGCAAATCAGAAGCGTTACTCCAGAGCAAAGATGCTCTGGAATACGTGAATCTGGCCCAATGTGTTTAGTTGCTATTAAACAGCACACGTGCAGTAACAGCAACTGCGTTTATGTGCTATTAAACAACAAACGTGCAGTAACAGCAAATGTGTTTAGGTGATATTAAACAGCACACGTGCAGTAACAGCAAATGCGTTTAGGTCCTAATAAACAGCAAACGTGCAGTAACAGCAAGTGCGTTTAGGTGCTATTAAACAGCAAATGTGCAGTAATAGCAAATGTGTTTAGTTGCTATTAAACAGCACACGTGCAGTAACAGCAATTGCGTTTATGTGCTATTAAACAACAAACATGCAGTAACAGCAAATGCGTTTAGGTGCTATTAAACAGCACACGTGCAGTAATAGCAAATGCGTTTAGGTGCTATTAAACAGCACACGTGCAGTAACAGCAAATGCTTTTTTGTGCTATTGAACAGCACACGTGCAGTAACAGCAAATGCGTTTAGGTGCTATTAAACAGCAAACATGCAGTAACACTGAGTATGTTTAGGTGTAAACTAAACAGCACAGAGGCAATACAACACGTTAGAACATTGCAGCTAGCACAATCTCCTGCCTGACAGATAGGAATAGCAGATCTAGCTAAGCTATACAGTGTATAATTATATGTACAACTCCTAGGGATGTATATATATCCTCTACACACTGTAAATTAAGCTAAACTGACTAGCCTGCCTGCTCTATCTAGCTATCTAAAAAGACTATGGGCCAGATTCTCAAAGGAGATACGACGGCGTATCTCCAGATACGCCGTCGTATCTCTGTTTTTTTCGGCGCCAGATCTATGCACCTGATTCTTAGATTTGCCCTAGATCCGACTGGCGTAAGTCACTTACACCATCGTATCTAAGTTTCATATTTACGCTGGCCGCTAGGTGGCGTTTCCGTCGATTTGCGCCCACTCGTCGTAGTTTATGTCGTTTGTGTAGGTGTAAACTTACCCCTGCTATATAAGGGATAACGTTGCATAACTCGTTCACGAATAGGGCTTTGCGTAAGTTTCGTTCACGTCGAAACCAATGTATTTGTGGCAAAATTTGGAGCATGCGCACTGGTATACGTCCACGGACGGCGCATGCGCAGTTCAAAAAAAATTCAAAAATGTGGGGCCATGATTGATTTACATGAAACACAAGAAACCTTATCCACATTTGAATTACCCGGGCTTATGCCGGGGCATTTACGCTACGCTACGCTACGCCACCGCAACTCTGGACGCAAGTGCTTTGAGAATATGGCACTTGCGTCTCTAAGTTGCGGTGGCGTAGCGTAAATAGGATATGCTACGCCCCGCATCCATCTACAAGAATCTGGCCCTATCTCTCTGTCTCTCTGACTGCTCTCATTAACAACGCCGAAACACACTACACGAGGCCGCCAGCAGGCGGCCTTATATAGTGTGGGGCCTGAGCCTTAATTGGCCATCCAGGCTTTGGCCAATTATGGCTCTTCGTTTTTTGCACGCTGTGATTGGCCAAGCGTGCGGGACATACAGCATGCTTGGCCAATCATCACTGCGCAATGCCGCAGTGAATTATGGGCCGTTGCACGTCACTTGAATTTGGCGCAAACGACCCGTTTTGCTCGAATTTTTCGTCGAACGTACGAACAGACAATGTTCGAGTCGAACGCGGAGCTCATCCCTAGTCTATGGGCGGGGGGCTCATCAGAATCTGTAAGACCCCTTTAAGAAAGGGGACCCCCAGATCCTGATCCCCCCTATGTGAATTGGTAATGGGGTATTCTGTACCCCTACCATTTCACAAAGGAAGTAAATAGTTAAAAAAATACACACAGACACCTTAGAAAAAATTCCTTTATTAATAAAAAAAAAAATCCACTCTCGATGCGGCTCCCTGCTCCAATGTTGTCTTCTATCCAGCGATGGGCGATCTCTCCAGCGACGTGGTTCGGTCCAGCAATGAGAAGATCCATCCATCCAGAGAGCAGCAGGCGAGCTCCTTTCTCTGCTGGACACAGCCCAGCGGAATGACTCGGCGGAGCTTTGACATGTCTTATATAGGGGAGGCGGGCCACACCACACGTCACTATATAAAAAATGTCAAAGCTCCGCCGCGTCATTCCACTTTTTATTTTTTATGAATGAATCATCTCTGAATTGCCAGAGCCGACAATTCATTATAGCCGCAAAGCCGGTTTTATATGACTTTTTTCTTTCAGAAATTACACTTTGTGCAGGGACAGTTCTATGTCTGGGAAACATGCTGACTTTACACCCCCCCCTAGGTACGAAATTTAAAGTAATATTAAACTTTTATTGTTTCACTTTTAGCATTATTAAATTCACAGCTCCCGAAAAAAACGTCAGTTTTTAAAACTTTTTTTTTGCATTGATACATGTCCCCTTGGACAGGACCTAGGTCCCCAAACACTTTTTAGGACAATAACTTGCATATTAGCCTTTAAAATTAGCACTTTAGATTTCAAATGTTCGAGTCTAATAGACTTTAACGGGGTTCTAAAGTTCACACGAACATTTGGTGTGTTCGCAAGTTCTGGTGCGAACCGAACAGGGGGGTGTTCGGCTCATCCCTGCTCACAATGGGCATGCACGCTCCTTTGTCAAGTGCAGGATGGAAACGAAGGACTGGTGATTAAAAAGGAGCTCAGCTTAATTACCAAATTCTGCTTAATTGAGACACACTAAACTGGGGCTAATCAGAACGCTGAGACTGGTACCTAGATAATAAACATAAAATAATGAGTACATTTTTTAATAAAAGCATACATGGTTTGAGAGAAGCCAATAATTGATTGCCATAAAATACACTGAATAGAACTAACGGCTTTTGAGGATGAGACATACATTCGCATTCTAACATTATGGGCCAGATTCAGCAACACTTGCGCTGGAGTATTTCGATATGCGCCGCGTAACTGTGATGATGCGCCGTCGTTTCTATGTGCCCGTACCCACCAAACTAGATGCGCCCAGTAATGGGTCATTTGCGACCGGCGGAACGTTCCGACGCCAGAGTATCGTCAGCGCTTAATTTCGCTGGGCGCATCAGTCGCGCCTATTGATTTCCCCTGCAAATATGCAAATGAGGGATTTTTCCCAATTCACGAACGGATTAGCACCATACGCTGGCTACATGCGCCGCGCGTATCTGATCCGTCCGGCGCAAAGTTATTTCTACAAAAGGCTGCTTTATCTTTACTCCAGACGGTCACAGGTCAGCAGGAGAGCAGCTACAGCAGCGTTACCGACGATAGGAGCTAGCTGAGCACCCCCACTTGCAAGGACAACACCTCTGTGTGCCAACATGCCAGGGGCACTCGTGGTCCTAGAACTACTGATGGGTCCCCTGGAACCAAGAAGGCGGCCACGTGAGAGGATATACCGCACTCGTATGAACCTCTTTGGCATGGGGGATGAGGAGGTGTATCGCCTCTTCAGATTCAGCCCTGTTGCAATACTTGAACTAACCACAACCCTGCAGGATGACATCACCAGCCCAACACACCGATCACAAGCAGTGCAGCCACTGGTGAAGGTCCTGGCAACACTCCATTTCCTTGCAAGTGGATCATTCCAGCGTACAAGTGGAGTGGTGGCTGGGATGTCACAGTCCTCCATAAGCAGATGTGTGCACCAGGTTGTCCCTGCAATCCTCAGACGCATGTCCAACCAGTTCATCAGACCCACCACTGAGGAGCTGCGGCTGAAGGCAATGACAGATTTCTACAACATTGCCAGATTCCCACGCACTGTGGGGGCCATTGATTGCACACATGTGGCCCTACAGCCCCCCAGTGCCACAGAGCACATATACCGCAATCGGAAGCATTGGCATTCCATCAACGTACAGGTGATAGCCGATGCCCAACGCCTCATATGGCACGTCCGTGCCAAACACCCCGGGTCCAGCCATGACAGTTTCATATACCGTCAGAGTCCCATCCCAGCAGAATTTAACCAGAACATGTATGGGGACAGCTGGCTGGTTGGTGAGTGACATGGGAGTCAGGCATGACTATCCCCTCCCGTCATGCACAACAGAAATCGCACATGCATGACTAACATTCTCCTGTCTTTTCCCTTACAGGTGACTCTGCATATGCACTGGGACCCCATCTAATGACTCCTTTCCGGAACCCCCAAACCAGAGGAGAGAGAAAATACAATGAAGCACACATCAAAACCCGTGCAGTGGTGGAGCAAACATTTGGGCTCCTGAAGTCCCGTTTCCGCTGCCTGGATAAGTCTGGGGGGGCCCTATTGTATTCCCCTACCTTTGTGTGTCAGATCATCGGTGCATGTTGCATACTACATAACTTTGCTATGAAAAAAGGCCTGCATATTGACATACGTGATGACCTGACCCCCGACCCACACAGTCCCCCCCTGCCAGAGGACACCCAGTCTGCTGATGGAAGAGCAGTCAGGAGGGTCCTCGCCGTAGGCATCTTTGGACACTAAACCAAAACATTAATTACACAGACAATGCACGCGTGTACACCACTGATGTCCCTAGATCACACACACCACATGCACATCGCATTGGATTAGCCCAAGTCCAGCATGTAGGAGTTGGGAGCAGTAACGCCAGCGTCAAGGCCCCAATGATGTCACTGTCCATTCACACACCTTTCACACATCATTCATTCAGCCGTGGGGTTCACTTCACCACCACGGCCGAGGGTGACACCCCTTACTTTCAGGAGTGCCACCCTCTCACATTCACACACCATTCACACTGTCCCCTGCACTCCTGACCGTGTGCAGTACAAAAATAAATTAGAAAGATCATATCCTGATCAATAAAAGAAAAATAATCTCATAACCTGAGAAAAATAAAAAATAAACTCATGACCTGAGTATGTGAAAAATAATAATATAAAACCAGCCACAAAAAAAAGGCCTCATCGGGGATGCCGGGGGCTTCTTCTGGGGGCCCCTCTCTGGCTCCGCAGCTGCCTGGATGGAGTGGGTGGGGGTGGGGGGGCATCTGGAGGTGGCTGATCCCCAGGTGGGCCACTCCTGGCAGGTGTGGCCTGCGTGCCCTCCAAGGCCCTGGCTATCCGTCCAAGATAACTGTTGGTCTGGGCCTGCATCCGGAGCTGACGGGTCATCTGGTAATGCTGGGCCCGCCGACTCAGCCTCCCCTGCTCCCGGATGGCAGCACTGTTCCCATGGATGGCAGCAGTGTTGGCCTGGACGGCTGCAGTGAGGTGCTGGATATCCCCCTGCACCTCCCCCAAAGTGGTGACCACTGCAGCGCAATTAGAGCTGACATCCTGCACTGCGTTGCTGAGGTTGGCAACGGAGCCCAGGCTGTCCGACACTTTCTGCAAGTGGTCCGCTATGGCCCCCATTTGTTCTGTCTGTCTGGCGTGATCCCTTGCCAACTGGTCCTGGACACCATCAGACACCCCCCTGGTCTTCTGGGTCGCCTTCCTGGGGCCAGAAGATGTATGTCCTCGGGTGGAAGGAGTCGCCCTTGAGGGGCTTCCAAGGATGGGGGAGGGGACGACAGACGGGCCAGGAGAAGGGGAGGAGACAGACAAAACCAAAGAAAAGTCCTGCTCTGCCACAGCAGGATCTTCCACAACCACCTCGGCAGGTGTGGTGTGGCCACTCTCCTCCTCCACAACCTCTTCACCACCCAGTGGCTCGGGCACACGATGGCGTGGGGGGGATGGGGTGGAATGCACGCTGACAGATGATGGCCCAGCTCCGTCATCTGTGGATGACACAAAGCAGACACATGTTGGTGGTCCCACACACTTGGCACATGTCCCCCCCCCCCCAAATGCAAAACAACAAATAGGGGATTATAAAACACTTACCTGTCCTTGTGCCTTCCTCCACGGAGTCATAGCCTGCGACCCCCTCCACCTGCTCCCTCTCCAGGCACCGAGCGACCACCTCCTCCTCTGCGGTCAGGGTGACAGGACATGGGGGACCACCACCTGTGCCCCTCTCATACCTCCTGATGGAGGCCACCTTGTCCCTCACCTTGCGCCGCAGGTCATTTATTTCCTTTTGTATGTCCCCAGCAGTCCGGGTGGAGTAGCCCAGGACATTGACCCTGGCAGCAATCGACTCCAGGATGCCCTGCTTCCTCTCCCGGCTGGTCTTCCGGCTTTTTTTGCCATGGAGAAATTCATTCTCCGTCTCCATAGCCGAGATAATGACAGAGACCTCCTGGGTATTAAAGTTGAGGTTCCTCCTCTCTCTGGGGGTAGCGGGAGCAGCCATCACAGAGCAAAAGTATCTTCCCTGGGGTGGGGGGAAACGGAACTACTTTTGCGCCGGAATGGCGTTTCCGCCAGCGCTTTTAAGCGCCCAGCGGAACGCATTGCGCTGACGTTTCCCAGGAAGTGGTGCCGACGGAAGTTGTGAGCATGCGCACAAGGGGGCGAGTGGAGCCGCACTCACTGCGCATGCTCCGTGGATGATGCGCTGAACGTAAGCCTCTGCGCCGGGCTCCGCCCATCATTTACATATGATCACACCCACTTCCACTTGCGTCGGGTTACGCCAGCGCATTATCGTTACTCTGGCGCAAGTTTACGCGCAACTGCTATGTGAATTACAGGACTTGCGCTGAAAGGGTCTTCAGAGTAACGTAAATGAGAAGCGTTACTCCAGAGGAAAGATACTCTCATCTACCTGAATCTGGCCCTATATTGCTGGGCACAAAAGATTAAATAAAATGTAATTGGGTAATTAAAGTCAAATAACTGCAACAGCAACAGCATCTAGATACCCACAACTTACTCGACCCACTTCAATCAGGATTCCGTCCCGGTCACGGGACGGAAACAGCATTGCTTAAGATATGGGACGACGTTCTCGAGGCCGCAGACGAAGGAGAATCTTCTCTTCTGGTTTTGCTGGACCTAAGCGCAGCCTTTGATACAGTTAATCACAAGCTGCTATTGACTCGGCTGGCTAAAATAGCCAAAGTCGCAGATCTATCCTGGTTCTCCTCTTTTTTGGAAAACCGTTCGCAAATAGTGAAGCTAGGACCCTTCACTTCTGAACAATGCACATTATCGTGCGGGGTCCCTCAAGGATCTCCCCTGTCGCCGATGTTATTCAACATCTATGTGCGTCCTCTTTTCGAAATCATCAGCAGCCAAAAACTGCTATATCACTCATATGCAGACGACACGCAACTGTACTTCCGCATTTGCAATAAAAAGGATCACCACCTCAACCTAGAGACATGCCTCTCTATGATAGAGGACTGGATGACAAAGAGTTATCTCAAACTCAACGGAGCAAAAACAGAACTCCTTCTGTTTCACGCCAAGCGTAGGAATCAATCGACAACAACCTGGATCCCCCCGCCCATTCTGGGCAAAATCATCACCCCTAGCACCAAAGTCAAAAGTCTTGGGGTCATCTTTGACTCCGACATGACAATGAACGCACAAATAGGGGCAGTAGTCAGCGGATCTCACCATCTGCTGCGCCTACTACGCAGACTCACGCCTTTTATTCCCAGGAATGACATAGCGGTCGTGGTGGGAGCAATTGTAAACTCCAGACTGGACTATGCAAATGCCCTTTACCTCGGACTCCCCAAGTACCAAATCGCTCGTCTTCAAGTCGTTCAAAATACGGCCGCCAGACTTGTGACAGGGAAAAAACCCTGGGAATCAATCTCACCTTCACTGAGATCCCTTCACTGGCTACCAGTTAAAGACAGAATCACCTTTAAAGCACTCTGTCTAACGCATAGATGTATCCATGGGAATGCTCCCCATTATCTATGCGAAAAATTAAAAGTTCACAATCCCAATCGTATTCTACGATCCAACAATCAAAATCAGCTTCAGATCCTGAAAGCCAGATACAAGTCCAAAGGAGACAGGAGATTCGCTGTCCAAGGTCCCAGACTATGGAACGCCTTACCAGCCTGCATTCGGCTGGAGGAGAACTACTTAGTCTTCAGGAGAAAGATTAAGACTCATCTCTTTTGATCTCAAAGGAGACAGGAACAACAAGCGCCCAGAGGCGATTCACTTCGCATGTGCTGCGCTATATAAGTTCCCATTCATTCATTCTAACTATAAACAGTGAAAAAAATTAAATAAATAAAGAATAATAAAAAAAATGTAATTACAATAAAAAAATAGACATTGCATATGTACATCTATAAAGGAAAAAAATAAGAGGTGTACAAATAAGAAAGTATTGTGCCATGTCTTAAAAGCCCATGTGGGAGTAATTAAACTCAGGTGGCGTACACACTAGCTGCATTCCAGCGAGAACCTCGGCCGTGTGTACGCTCCTGGCTCGCCCTGCCCGTCGGGAATCCCGTTGAGCGAATAGAGAGCAGGCTCTCTATGTGCTCGACGGCCCGTCGGGATGAATGGCTGGTTGCCATTCCCGACGGGCGGGTCGCCGATTTAGACGGCCGGGCAAGAACCTCGACCGGCGGAACGATGTGTAAACACAGAGCTCCACGTGCTGTCAGAGGAGAGGAGACCGATCTGTGTCCCTTGTACATAGGGACACAGCATTGGTTACCTCCCCCAGTCACCTCCCTCCCCCCACACAGTTAGAACACACCCAGGATACACATTTAACCCCTTCCTCATCCCCTAGTGTTAACCCCTTCCCTGCCAGTCACATTTATACAGTAATTAGTGCATTTTTATAGCACTAATCGCTGTATAAATGTAAATAGTCCCAAATTTGTGTCAAAAGTGTCCAATATGTCTGCCGCAATATCGCAGTCCCAATAAAAATCGCAGATCCCCGCCATTTTGTAGGCGCTATAACTTTTGCGCAAACCAGTCGCTTATTGCGTTTTTTTTTTTTTACAAAAATACGTCGAAAAATACGTATCGGCCTTAACTGAGAAAAAAATTGTTTTTAAAAAAAAAATATTGGGATATTTATTATAGCAACATGTAAAAAATATATATATATTGGGCCAGATTCAGGTAGATGAGAGTATCTTTCCTCTGGAGTAACGCTTCTCATTTACGTTACTCTGAAGACCCTTTCAGCGCAAGTCCTGTAATTCACATAGCAGTTGCGCGTAAACTTGCGCCAGAGTAACGATAATGCGCTGGCGTAACCCGACGCAAGTGGAAGTGGGTGTGATCATATGTAAATGATGGGCGGAGCCCGGCGCAGAGGCTTACGTTCAGCGCATCATCCACGGAGCATGCGCAGTGAGTGCGGCTCCACTCGCCCCCTTGTGCGCATGCTCACAACTTCCGTCGGCACCACTTCCTGGGAAACGTCAGCGCAATGCGTTCCGCTGGGCGCTTAAAAGCGCTGGCGGAAACGCCATTCCGGCGCAAAAGTAGTTCCGTTTCCCCCCACCCCAGGGAAGATACTTTTGCTCTGTGATGGCTGCTCCCGCTACCCCCAGAGAGAGGAGGAACCTCAACTTTAATACCCAGGAGGTCTCTGTCATTATCTCGGCTATGGAGACGGAGAATGAATTTCTCCATGGCAAAAAAAGCCGGAAGACCAGCCGGGAGAGGAAGCAGGGCATCCTGGAGTCGATTGCTGCCAGGGTCAATGTCCTGGGCTACTCCACCCGGACTGCTGGGGACATACAAAAGAAAATAAATGACCTGCGGCGCAAGGTGAGGGACAAGGTGGCCTCCATCAGGAGGTATGAGAGGGGCACAGGTGGTGGTCCCCCATGTCCTGTCACCCTGACCGCAGAGGAGGAGGTGGTCGCTCGGTGCCTGGAGAGGGAGCAGGTGGAGGGGGTCGCAGGCTATGACTCCGTGGAGGAAGGCACAAGGACAGGTAAGTGTTTTATAATCCCCTATTTGTTGTTTTGCATTTGGGGGGGGGGGGACATGTGCCAAGTGTGTGGGACCACCAACATGTGTCTGCTTTGTGTCATCCACAGATGACGGAGCTGGGCCATCATCTGTCAGCGTGCATTCCACCCCATCCCCCCCACGCCATCGTGTGCCCGAGCCACTGGGTGGTGAAGAGGTTGTGGAGGAGGAGAGTGGCCACACCACACCTGCCGAGGTGGTTGTGGAAGATCCTGCTGTGGCAGAGCAGGACTTTTCTTTGGTTTTGTCTGTCTCCTCCCCTTCTCCTGGCCCGTCTGTCGTCCCCTCCCCCATCCTTGGAAGCCCCTCAAGGGCGACTCCTTCCACCCGAGGACATACATCTTCTGGCCCCAGGAAGGCGACCCAGAAGACCAGGGGGGTGTCTGATGGTGTCCAGGACCAGTTGGCAAGGGATCACGCCAGACAGACAGAACAAATGGGGGCCATAGCGGACCACTTGCAGAAAGTGTCGGACAGCCTGGGCTCCGTTGCCAACCTCAGCAACGCAGTGCAGGATGTCAGCTCTAATTGCGCTGCAGTGGTCACCACTTTGGGGGAGGTGCAGGGGGATATCCAGCACCTCACTGCAGCCGTCCAGGCCAACACTGCTGCCATCCATGGGAACAGTGCTGCCATCCGGGAGCAGGGGAGGCTGAGTCGGCGGGCCCAGCATTACCAGATGACCCGTCAGCTCCGGATGCAGGCCCAGACCAACAGTTATCTTGGACGGATAGCCAGGGCCTTGGAGGGCACGCAGGCCACACCTGCCAGGAGTGGCCCACCTGGGGATCAGCCACCTCCAGATGCCCCCCCACCCCCACCCACTCCATCCAGGCAGCTGCGGAGCCAGAGAGGGGCCCCCAGAAGAAGCCCCCGGCATCCCCGATGAGGCCTTTTTTTTGTGGCTGGTTTTATATTATTATTTTTTACATACTCAGGTCATGAGTTTATTTTTTATTTTTCTCAGGTTATGAGATTATTTTTCTTTTATTGATCAGGATATGATCTTTCTAATTTATTTTTGTACTGCACACGGTCAGGAGTGCAGGGGACAGTGTGAATGGTGTGTGAATGTGAGAGGGTGGCACTCCTGAAAGTAAGGGGTGTCACCCTCGGCCGTGGTGGTGAAGTGAACCCCACGGCTGAATGAATGATGTGTGAAAGGTGTGTGAATGGACAGTGACATCATTGGGGCCTTGACGCTGGCGTTACTGCTCCCAACTCCTACATGCTGGACTTGGGCTAATCCAATGCGATGTGCATGTGGTGTGTGTGATCTAGGGACATCAGTGGTGTACACGCGTGCATTGTCTGTGTAATTAATGTTTTGGTTTAGTGTCCAAAGATGCCTACGGCGAGGACCCTCCTGACTGCTCTTCCATCAGCAGACTGGGTGTCCTCTGGCAGGGGGGGACTGTGTGGGTCGGGGGTCAGGTCATCACGTATGTCAATATGCAGGCCTTTTTTCATAGCAAAGTTATGTAGTATGCAACATGCACCGATGATCTGACACACAAAGGTAGGGGAATACAATAGGGCCCCCCCAGACTTATCCAGGCAGCGGAAACGGGACTTCAGGAGCCCAAATGTTTGCTCCACCACTGCACGGGTTTTGATGTGTGCTTCATTGTATTTTCTCTCTCCTCTGGTTTGGGGGTTCCGGAAAGGAGTCATTAGATGGGGTCCCAGTGCATATGCAGAGTCACCTGTAAGGGAAAAGACAGGAGAATGTTAGTCATGCATGTGCGATTTCTGTTGTGCATGACGGGAGGGGATAGTCATGCCTGACTCCCATGTCACTCACCAACCAGCCAGCTGTCCCCATACATGTTCTGGTTAAATTCTGCTGGGATGGGACTCTGACGGTATATGAAACTGTCATGGCTGGACCCGGGGTGTTTGGCACGGACGTGCCATATGAGGCGTTGGGCATCGGCTATCACCTGTACGTTGATGGAATGCCAATGCTTCCGATTGCGGTATATGTGCTCTGTGGCACTGGGGGGCTGTAGGGCCACATGTGTGCAATCAATGGCCCCCACAGTGCGTGGGAATCTGGCAATGTTGTAGAAATCTGTCATTGCCTTCAGCCGCAGCTCCTCAGTGGTGGGTCTGATGAACTGGTTGGACATGCGTCTGAGGATTGCAGGGACAACCTGGTGCACACATCTGCTTATGGAGGACTGTGACATCCCAGCCACCACTCCACTTGTACGCTGGAATGATCCACTTGCAAGGAAATGGAGTGTTGCCAGGACCTTCACCAGTGGCTGCACTGCTTGTGATCGGTGTGTTGGGCTGGTGATGTCATCCTGCAGGGTTGTGGTTAGTTCAAGTATTGCAACAGGGCTGAATCTGAAGAGGCGATACACCTCCTCATCCCCCATGCCAAAGAGGTTCATACGAGTGCGGTATATCCTCTCACGTGGCCGCCTTCTTGGTTCCAGGGGACCCATCAGTAGTTCTAGGACCACGAGTGCCCCTGGCATGTTGGCACACAGAGGTGTTGTCCTTGCAAGTGGGGGTGCTCAGCTAGCTCCTATCGTCGGTAACGCTGCTGTAGCTGCTCTCCTGCTGACCTGTGACCGTCTGGAGTAAAGATAAAGCAGCCTTTTGTAGAAATAACTTTGCGCCGGACGGATCAGATACGCGCGGCGCATGTAGTCAGCGTATGGTGCTAATCCGTTCGTGAATTGGGAAAAATCCCTCATTTGCATATTTGCAGGGGAAATCAATAGGCGCGACTGATGCGCCCAGCGAAATTAAGCGCTGACGATACTCTGGCGTCGGAACGTTCCGCCGGTCGCAAATGACCCATTACTGGGCGCATCTAGTTTGGTGGGTACGGGCACATAGAAACGACGGCGCATCATCACAGTTACGCGGCGCATATCGAAATACTCCAGCGCAAGTGTTGCTGAATCTGGCCCATATTTTTTAAATTGTCGCTCTTTTTTTGTTTATAGCGCAAAAAATAAAAACCGCAAAGGTGATCAAATACCACCAAAATAAAGCGCTATTTGTGGGGAAAAAAAGGATGTCAATTGTGTTTGGGAGCCACGTCGCACGACCGCGCAAATGTCAGTTAAAGCGATGCAGTGCCGGAAGCTGAAATTTCGCCTGGCCACTTGCTTACTTATGTGCAAGTGGTTAATCTACAAAACTGAACTTTGGGTATGTTATTTAGGGATGAGCCGAACTCTCCCCCAATATGCCCGCCAACATCTGGCACATCTACCCGCCAACATCTGCCCTGCTAACATCTGACTGCCAACATCTGGCACAAATACCCGCCAACAACTGGCCTGCCAACATCTGACTGCCAATATCTGGCACATCTGACCGCCAACATCTGGCCCATCTGACCACTGACAGCTGCCCCTCCAACATCTGGCCCATCTGACCACCAACAGCTGCCCCTCCAACATCTGGCACATCTGACCACCAACAGCTGCCCGCTATGGATGAGCCGAACACCATCCATTCGGTTTGCACCAGAACCTGCAAACCTGAAGCATTGCCAAAGTCAAGTTCCACCTAGTGGGCATGTCACAAATCAAGCGGTGCCCTGGATGTTGTTAATCGCCTAAAATGGCTACAGACTTTTCTGCCCTTCTTTAGTAGATATTTCAACCCTGAATACCTATTTAGGAAATGCAGTGCCACCAAATTGAGGACATTTTCCAGGTATGGCACATGTATCGACTTTCCCTGTTTAAGGGAAGACAGGAGACATGTGCCATTATCACACACCACCATTCCTGGCTCCAGCTGGCATGGCATGAACCACCTATGGGCCTGTCCCTGCAGAGCTGCAAGCATCTCTGCTCCAGTATGGTTCCTGTTCCCTATTCACACAAGCTGAAGCACTACATGGCATGTTTTAGCCTGACTCATTGAATAACCCTTTGAGCGCTTAGGTGGTACTTGAGGTTTATAGGACAATTCCGTAGAGGATGGCATGGAGGAGGAGGGGGTAGAGCTGACAAATCTTGCATAATCACCAGCTGTATGGAGATGTGGGGGCACAACAAGCTGCAGCACTGAGCTTTGTCTTGCATCCTTCCGAGTTGCAAGCAGTTACCCAGTGTGCTGTGAATGAACTATATCATCCCTGCCCATACTTGCTGTCAGCAGTAATGTGGAATTTGGGGCTGACTGCCTTGGCCAATTATGACAAAACATTGACTTTGACGTGAAGGTAGAGAGCTGGATTTGGCTTACGTGAAAAAAATTGCGAATGGGAAACTGCCATTGTGGTACAGCACATTCTGCAAATATACAGATGGGGGCAGAATCCACCAGGCTAAAAGGCAGAATTTGTAGAGCCAGCAGCTTTTGACAAGCTTGCATTTAGACACTGGTCATGTACTGTCAAACAATTTTTTCCGCACCTCCACCTGTATTTGACAGGTGCATATCATTGCAATTTTTTTTAAAGCAAAGCTAATTCTTGCTTTCTATAGGCTTGCAGTATGAGGGAGCCACCGACACCCAAAGAAAAATCTTTCAACACCCGTTACAGAAGTAGAAATCCAAAGTCTGTGGTAGAGATACCATAATTTGTTCAAAAAATCTAGAATCTTGTTCCCAGTGCACTATATTGTGTCATCATCATACAGGCTTGCTCCCCAAGCTGTTGCTTATAAAATAAAGAAAACTTTCAGGGAAAATGTCATTTTTTGGGCTTTATAAATGCAATTACTGCTGCAACAGCTTCTACATATGTTCCACTTTACAGATGGACTAAAGTGACCCCCAGGCACTATATTGAAAGGATTTTTTTATTTTTTATACTTTCACTTTAAGCATAAATAAAATCATTGCTCATTAAAAAAAAAAAAACTTTTTTTACAAACTTTGTTTTCATTGATACATGTCCCCCAGGGCAGTACCCAGACTTCCATAACCATTGTATGCCCAATTAATTGCACATAAGCCTTCAAAATGGACACTTTTCACATTTGGGTCCCATAGACTTCAATAGGGTTTGATATTCGGTTCCAAACTTTCCCAATGTTCGAAAGTTCTGGTGCGAACTGAACAGGGGGTTGTTTGGCCCATCCCTAATTAAAACCCAAATTACTGTCGTGGACATTTTCTGAATATGTATTTAATATGTATTGTCATAATGTCTCCCAGTGTTAGTTCTCCCGCAGCCCGCTCTAGAGAGCGGACTGGGGCAGACTGACGCTGGTTGAGATAAACTTCCTGTTTTGAAGAAGGGTGTTTTTGGAATAAGGGTGTCTGCCGGTGAAAGAGCTCCTGTGTGATGCACAGACGTTCGACTGGGGGGGATGTGTCCGCTCTGCAAATGCATTATCTGTTTAGCGGATGTATGCTCTTTTCGCCTCTATATGCTTGATCAACATGGATGTGGTGACATACACCTGCAGATAAGCTCACCTCATCGGGAACTGTGTTCATTGGTTGTTCTATTATTCATGTTGTTGTATGTATTTAAATAACCCTGTTGGAAGGGTTATCTTGTGTTGTTTTGTATTGTTTTATTTTGTACATCCTGTTAAAAGGATGTCTTTATATGGTCAGATCCTTATATGGTCATCTTCCTGTGTGAAGATCACATGCTGTGACATCACTTTCCAGTTGACAACTTCTTTAGTGATGGTGACATCACTTCCTGTGGGTGTGATAATAAAAACTTAAGCTGGGTAGTCTGGAGCAGAGATGCTGACGGCACGGAGAACATAGCAGTGCAGTGATGTTTTGTTATTGAATAAATGGGAAATTGAATGGTTGGTGAGTGGAATTTTAGCTGAGATGCATTGTATCATTAAGAGGAAATGTGTGCTTATTTAGCACAAGTTTTGGCTTTGTGCTCTGCATACAGCCTTATTTCGCTAGCATTACTTAGTTGGGTGATGAAGAAAGTCAAATACATTTGATGTAATAAATGTTGAGTCCATTCAATGTTGAATGGAAAAAGTTTGGTACATTGGATGCTAAGTGGGAAACACTAGGTATATATGAGTACCTGTCTATACATATATATAGGGGGATAGATTATAACCAAAGGTCCTTTATTGGGCCATCATGTGTATAGTGATAGAGGGAGTCAAGTATATTAGTAGTCAAGTTACTTTGGTTAGTATCCTTTGGTTATAATAATCTATCCCCCATATATACTATGGGGTAGATTCACAAAGCACTTACACCGACGTATCTCGACATACGCCGCGTAAGTGTACATATGCGCCGTCATATCTATGCGCCGTACACATAGAACTAAGATACGCCTAAAAACTGACTTCATCCGACTCACATAACTTGCCTACGCCGGCGTATCGTGGGCGCATATTTATGCTGGACGCATCTGGCGCACCCATTGATTTTGTATTCAAATATGCAAATGAGGGAGATACGGCGATTCACGAACGTACTTGTGCCCGACACTGGCTACGCGCGCCATTGCGTAAGTTGTATGCCCGGCACAAAGTTATTCCTCATAAAGCAGGTGTAACTCAGCAACAGACGTGCACATGTCAGCGGAGAGCAGCTGCAGCAGCACCAATACAGACGAGCTGAGCAACCACACTTTCAGGACAACACATCTGTATGCCAACATGACAGGGGCAGCCATGGTCATAGCACTACTACTGTGTCCACAGGCACAGGCGAGGAGGGCACGGGAGAGGATATACCGAACGCGCATTAACGTCTTTGGCATGGTGGAATCAGACGTGTACCGCATCTTCAGATTCAGCCCTGATGCCATCATGGAATTAGCCACAGCCCTGCATGATGAAATCACCAGCCATACACAACGCTCACATGCAGTGCAGCCACTGGTCAAGGTACTGGCAACACTCCATTTCCTCGCCAGCGGTTTGTTTCAGCGTACAAGTGGAGTTGTGTCTGGGATGTCACAATCCACCATGAGCAGATGTGTAGACCAGGTTGTCCCCGCAATCCTCACACACATGTCACACCACATCATAAAACCCACCCATGAGCATCTGCGGCAGAAGGCAATGCAGGATTTCTACAGAATTGCTGGATTCCCATGCACAATCGGGGCTATTGATTGCACACATGTGGCACTATGGCCCCCCCGTGCCACAAAGCACATGTACCGCAATCGTAAGCAGTGGCATTCCATCAATGTACAGGTGATAGCCGATGCCCAATGCCTCATATGGCACGTCCCTGACAAACACCCCGGGGCCAGCTACGACAGCTACATATACCGTCAAAGCAACATCCCAACAAAATTCGAACAGAACATGTACAAGGACAGCTAGCTGGTTGGTGAGTGGCATGGGTGTCAGGCATGACTGTCCGACCCCATGATGCAGACATTACGAGGGGCACATGCATGGCTAACATCCACCTGTCTTTTCCCTTCCAGGTGACTCGGCATATGCACTTGGGCCCCATCTCCTGACTCCATACCAGAATCCCCAAACCAGAGGATAGATAAGATGTGCTGCACACATATGTACCTGTGCAGTGGTGGAGCGCACATTTCGTATCCTGAAGTCCCGTTTCCAATGCCTGGATAATTCCGGGGGGGCCCTGTTGTATTCCCCAAACTTTGTGTTAGATCATCAGTGCATGTTGTGTGCTGCACAACTACGCCATGAGAAAGGGCCTGCAGATTGACATATGTGATGACCTGACCCCCCAAGCACACAGTCCCCCCCTGCCCGAGGCTACCCCGTCTGCTGAAGGAACAGCAGTCAGGAGTTGTCTCGTGGAACGTATCTTTGCACGTTAAACACACACATTCATCATGGCACGCGGACAATGCACGCATGCACACCACTGTGGTAGCTAGCTCACACACACCACATCCACCTCGCATTGGTTTAGCCCAAGTCCACCGCACGGGACTTAGGAGCAGCAAAGCCACGCCAAGACACCATTAATGTTGCTGTCCTTTCATACCACATTCACACGGCCGTGGGGATAACCTCTCCCCCCAGTTGTGTGAGGGTCCAGGGAAGGTGGAAGCCTCCTCAATATAGAGGCAGTCCTCCTGGTGGAGATCCACTGGCTCCTCAATAACAACCTCTAGAGGAAAGTTGTGGGCACTCCCCTCCACCGGTGGTACGTGGCTTCCCAGGGGGTCAGAAGGAGACACAGGATGTTCTGGGGATGGTGTGGGTCGGACACCAACATCAGACAGCCCAGCTCCCTCAAGCACATCTGTGGATGACACAAGAAAAATCACATGTTGGTGGACCCACACACTTGTCACATGTGCCCTTCCACCCCCTCACATGATATACACCAAATGGAGGATAAAACACACTTACCTGTCCTCTAGGGATGAGGTTCGACTCGAACATCGTCTGTTCGTCGAATTTCGAACAAAAACGATCTTTCGCTGCAAATTCAAGTGAAACTAAACAGGCCATAATTCACTGCAGCATTGCGCCCTGATGATTGGCCAAACATGCACTATGACCCTGCATTCTTGGCCAATCACAGCACGCAAAAAAAGGAGAGCCATAATTGGCCAAAGCCAAGGTGGCTTTGGCCAATTATGGCTCAGGGCTTTAGCACACGCCCCACACTATATAAGGCTGCCTGCTGGGTGGCCTTGTGTAGTGTGTTTCAGCTTCTTACTGAGAGCAGTTAGAGAGACAGAGAGATTGTCTTTTTAGATAGATAGATAGAGCAGGCTAGTCAGTTTAGCTGTAATTACAGTGTGTACAGAATATATATACATCCCTAGGAGTTGTACATATATTTATACACTGTATAGCTTAGCTAGATCAGTTCTTCCTAATTTACTGGCAGACAGGTGATTGTGCTATTTAAAGACGTTATCACAGGTATAGACACCCAGCAGGTACAATAGCAGTGATTTTAATGATGCTTAAATTTAAAAAAAAGGAAAAAATTCCTTGAAATATTGTACCTGTTGGGTTTCTATAGTTTGCCTGTGAAAACGTCTTTGAGAACCCGGGTCTTGCCCGAGGGAACATGTATCAATGGAAAAAAGTTGTTTTTTCAGGAGCAGGACTCCTGAAAAAACAAACGTTTTTAAAACTTTTTTTCCATTGACACTACTATCAATGGAAAAAAAGTTTTAACCACTCACATACACCCCCTTCGTGCCCAGGCGAAATTTCAGCTTCCGGCACTGCGTCGCTTTAACTGACAATTGCGCGGTCGTGCGACGTGGCTCTCAAACAAAATTGGCATTCTTTTTTTCCCCACAAATAGAGCTTTCTTTTGGTGGTATTTGATTGCCCGTGCGGTTTTTATTTTTTGCGTCATAAACAAAAAAAGAGCGACAATTTAAAAAAATATAAATATATTTTACACGTTGCTATAATAAATATCCCATTTTTTTTGAAAAAAAAATATTTTTTTTTCTCAGTTAAGGCCGATACGTATTCTTCTACGTATTTTTGTAAAAAAAAAAAAAAAAAATATCACAATAAGTGACTGCTTTGCGCAAAAGTTATAGCGCCTACAAAATAGGGGACAGAATTATGATTTTTTTTTTGATTTTTTTTTACTAGTAATGGCGGCGATCTGCGATTTTTATTCATACTGCGATATTGCGGCGGACACATCGGACACTTTTGACACATTTTTGGCGCCATTCACATTTATACAGCGACCAGTGCTATAAATATGCACTAATTACAGTATAAATGTGACTGGCATTGAAGGGGTTAACACTAGGGGGTGAGGAAGGGGTTAAATGTATTGCCTGGGTGTGTTCCTACTGTGTGGGGGGAGGGGGGTGACTGGGGGAGGTGATCAATGCTGTGTCTCTATGTACAAGAGACACAGATCGATCTCCTCTCTCCCTGACAGGACGTGGAACTCTGTGTTTACACTCAGAGCTCCACGTCCCTGCTGTCTCACCGACGATCGCGTGTACCTGACGGACATCACGGCCGCCGGGTACACGCATCGAATCCTCGGTGATGCGTCGGGACTGTTTTTCCCCGCTGCGCGCCACCCAGGGAATTACAAGTAAATCACGTCCAAAGACGTGACCCCGGCGCCTCAGGTCCGCGCTGTTGACGTATAATGTCAATAGCGCGGACCCAAAGTGGTTAAAAACGGTTGTTTTTTTCAGGAGTCCTGCTCCTGAAAAAACGACAGTTTAAAAAAAAAAATTCCATTGATACATGTTCCCTGGGGCAAGACCCGGGTTCTGAAAGACATTTTCCAACAATAACTTGAATATTGGTCTTTAAAATGATCGTTTTTTTATTTGAACTTTCGAGTCCCATAGCCTTCAATGGGGTTCTAAATGTTTGTGCGAACGATCGGACTGTTCGACGGTTCTGGTGCGAACCGAATGCGGGGGATGTTCGGCTCATCCCTACTGTCCTCAAGTCCTGCTCATAGGAGTCAAAGCCCTCCATGCCCTCCACCTGCTCGTGCTCCAGACAGCTGGCGATGACCTGCTCCTCCTCAACAGTCAACCGCACAGATGAGGCTGGTCCTCCTCCCATGCCCATGGCGTGCCTCCTCATAAGGGCCAGCTTTTCCCGAACCCCACGTCTCAGATCATTGATCTTCTTCATTATATCATTAGGTGTCCGGGTCTCATGCCCAATGGCATTCACATCCAGGGTGATCTGCTCCAGGATCTCCCTCTTCCGTGCCTTGCTGGTCCGGCCACTGTGGGCACCATGGAGATAAGCATCATATTTGTCTATTGCCGATATGATGATAGCCCTCTCCTCACTAGAGAAATTCCTCTTCCTCCTCTCCTTGCATAGATAAGCAGCTGCCATTGCTCAGCAAAATGTACTTTTGCGCCGGACGGGCGTATGGCTGGGAGTATTTATGCGCTCGGCGTAAGCTGGTGGGCCGGCGTATCTCAGGAAGTTGCACCAGCGTAGTTGTGAGCATGCGCTTAGGGGCGCTAAGCGTACATCCATGTCACTGCGCATGCGCCATTTAACTACTTGAGCCCCAGCCTATAGTCAAATGACGGCGGCAAGGTGGCTCTAGAAATCCCAGCCGCCGTCATTTGACGTCTTCGTGTCCTCCGGCAACTAGGGGCCGCGCGCGCGGCGATAGCGGCGCGCGCGCGTCCCCGGCGCGTCCCCGAGATGCCGATGCGCGTGCCTGGCGGTTGCAATATCCGCCAGGTACCCGCGATCGGTAGTTTTAGAGCAGGAACATGGAGCTCTGTGTGTAAACACAGAGCTCCCCGTCCTGTCAGGGAGAGGGGGCAGATGCCGTGTCTCTTGTACATAGGGACACAGCATCGGTCACCTCCCCCAGTCAGTCCCCCTCCCCCACAGTAAGAACACACCCAGGGAATACATTTAACCCCTTCCATGCCCCCCTAGTGTTAACCCCTTCACTGCCAGTCACATTTATACAGTAATTAGTGCATCTTTATAGCACTGATCGCTGTATAAATGTGAATGGTCCCAAAATTGTGACAAAAGTGTCCGATACGTCCGCCGCAATATCGCAGGCCTGAAAAAAAGATCGCAGATCGCCGCCATTACTAGTAAAAAATAAATTAAAATCATATATCTATCCCCTATTTTGTAGGCACTATAACTTTTGCGCAAACCAATCAATATACGTTTATTGCGTTTTTTTTTTTTTACCAGAAATATGTAGAATACATATCGGCCTAAACTGAGAAAAAAATATTTAAAAAAAATTAAAATTGGATATTTATTACAGCAAAAAGTAAAAAATATTGTTTTTTTTTTTCAAAATTGTTGCACTATTTTGTTTATAGCGCAAACAATAAAAACCGCAGAGGTGATCAAATACCACTAAAAGAAAGCTCTATTTGTGGGGAAAAAAGGACGCAAATTTTGTTTAGGAGCCACGTCGCACAACCAGGCAATTTTAATTTAAAGCAACGCAGTGCTGAAAGCTGAAATTTCGCCTGGGCAGGAAGGGGGTATATCTGCCCAGTAAGCAAGTGGTTAAGATACACCGGGCGTAAAGCATTGCATCATGCTCAGACCATCATTTGCATAAGGTCACACCCACTTACACTCACGCTGGCTTACGCCGTCAAAATTACGTTACATTGGCGCAAAGTTGGGAGCATATGATTTGTGAATTCCATGCTTACCACTCCGCGATGCGCCGGCGTAACGTAAAAGAGATACTCTACGGCGGAATTAATATGTGCCAATGTATGTGAATCTACCCCTATATGTATGGACAGGTATATAGATAGGAGGATAGATTATAATTCGAGATTTTCCTAGCTTGTGACGGAAAATATTGGTTATATGAAGACAGGAGGCGAGTATCTTGCATTAATCTTTCTTTATTAATGCCCATAGCAGAAACTTAAACAACTTTTATTTTTGAAAAGAATAAACATAAGAACATCTATGTGGGACTACATTTCCCAGCAGCCCTCAGTGTAACGGCCCCTCCTCCCTACGGACCCTATAAGAAGGCTGAGTACTTCCTTGCACTTCCTCTTTCTGACTGCGATGCCAGTGTGAACAAAACCAGACAACAGTCCAACATCAGAAGTCGGTATCCCCGCAGTAGGTCGATGAGTTCCCTCAGTGGATCCGTAGGCACGGGTCGCCATCTCTTGTAGGGGAAACTTCAACTAGGATCCAACCAAAAACAGCATCCCAACGGGGAGTCAACACGAATCTGGGAAGTCCGAATGGTGTACCCTCGGATCGTTTCAGTAACCTAAAACGAGAGCAAGGCGACCATAACAGGGAGGGTAGGGTGGGAAGATACTCGTCTCCTGTCTTCATATAACCAATATTTTCCGTCACAAGCTAGGAAAATCTCGAATTATATTTCAGACAGGAGGCTCATATCTTGCATGTTTAAAGCTAAGCATACGTATTCTATACACAAGGGCAAAACATCAGAGTATGTATACATATATCGACTGTAAATAAATTACAACAGCTTGTACGATAACTAGATACCCACACTAGGGCGTAAGAACTGACAAGGATACATGGGATTCAGGTCTGAAGTAAAATTCCCGAAAGGTAGATTCCGACGACCAGTCGGCCGCCAATAGGAGGTCCGATAAGGAACCCCCCGTGGAAACCATTATCTAGACGAACCCACCTGGCCAGAGTGGCTGAAGTCACCGGGAGGTGAGGTCGCACATAAGAGACCAACAATTGTAATAGGTTAGGAGAGCGAAGAGTCGCCGTACGTGATTCGTAGGTTTGAAGGCAACGTACAACGCAAAGCTGCGGGTGAGAAGGAAAGAACGGGTAAAAGACCGAATGAAGTTGAGTTTTGGTTCTACGCACTACCGAGAACCTAACCC
The DNA here is from genome assembly GCA_029574335.1 of Rana kukunoris. Lineage (NCBI taxonomy): Eukaryota > Metazoa > Chordata > Amphibia > Anura > Ranidae > Rana > Rana kukunoris. The sequence continues at coordinate 14,633,134 of CM056049.1, forward strand.
CTTGCGGCGAAAATTGACGCCGCGAAACGTCTAGGGCTCTGACGTCCGAAACTCTTTTTATAGACACTAGGCAAAGCAACATGGTGAGCTTAAGGGAAAGATCTCGCAGGGAAAGCAGGTGAATGTCTTCCCAGGATGAAAGTAGCTGGAGTACTTTGGTCACATCCCAAGTGGAATGGTAGCGAGGTTTAGGAGGACGGGTAAGCCTAGCCCCGCGGAGGAGACGACACACCAAGGGGTGTCTCCCGACAGGGAGGGACTCTACGGGAAGGTGATATGCCGAAATAGCGGACCTGTACACATTAAGTGAATTGTATGCCTTTCCCGAGTGAAAAGCTTCAGCCAGGTAGTTGACAATCGTGTTCACAGGAGCTCGAGTGGGATCAACTTGTTGTTGATCACACCAACGAACCCATAATCCCCAGGCAGATCGGTATGCCGATCTAGTCCCAGGGGCCCAGGCCAGGGCGAGAAGGTCTCTAGCTGAAGATGAAAGTCCATCACTGGAGTCTGACGTCCCGAGACCAACCATGCCAGCAGAGGCAATCTGCCTTCCAGAATTAGCGGGTGAGCCTCCCCGACAGGGTTGGTCAACAGGTGGATCGAGTGAGGGAGGAGTCTGGGATAATCGATCGACATACCCAGAACCATGGGAAACCATGGTTGAGCTGGCCACCACGGAGTGATAAGGGCTACCGTGGCCGCCTGATTGGCTACATGAAGGAGCATTCTGGTTATCATGGTGAAAGGAGGGAACGCATAGTGTAACCCTGAGGGCCATGTCTGAAGAAGTGCGTCCGCCGCAATCGCTTCTGGATCCGGCCTCCAGCTGTAAAAGCGGGGCAGTTGGCGATTGAGCCTCGATGCAAACAGGTCCGTGTGAAAGGGGCCCCACAAGGTGTGGATTGCTAGAAACACCGATCTGTCCAGCATCCAGTCGCTCGTATCGGTCAGGTAACGGGAGTTCCAGTCTGCCACGTCGTTGGAAGTTCCCGGAATATATTCCGCTAGAGGGGTGATGTCGCGTGAGAGGCAGAAATTCCATAATTCTGATGCCAAATTGGCCAGAACTTTGGATCTCGATCCCCCCAGGCGATTGACATACTGGACAGCCGCCACATTGTCCATGCGTATAAGAACGCAACATCTGGATCTCTGTGACAGAAAACTCTTGACGGCGAAAAATGCCGCCAGGAGTTCTAACGCGTTGATATGAAGGGTAGCTTCCTCCGCTGACCATGTCCCTCCAGTGGAGACAGGGCCACGGCGAGCTCCCCAGCCTAGACGGCTCGCGTCTGATTCCAGAATGATGTCTGGTCGGGGCGTGAAAATAGCCTTGCCGTTCCATTCTACCGCGTATCGGAGCCACCAACGTAATTCCGCCTCCGAATCCGGACAAAGGGAGATTTCGTCCGAGTAGCGGAGGCCTTGTCTCAGGTGAAGAGCTTTTAGCCGTTGGAGTGCCCGATAGTGAAGAGGAGCCGGGAATATTGCTTGAATGGAAGCGGACAAAAGGCCGACCATGCGAGCAAGAGTCCTCAGAGAAATGAGGCGTTTCCGGAGAATCGTATTGATTTCTTTCCGGATCAGGGCCAGTTTGGCACTGGGCAAACGCAATACTGCGTGTGTGGTGTCCACCGAGAACCCTAAAAATTCCACCACCTGGGACGGTTGGAGAACCGATTTGTCGAGGTTGATGAGGAAACCCAATTTCTCCAAAAGTGACACTGTCCAGTGTTTGTGTAATTCGGCTTGTGTCTTTGAACGAGCCATGATAAGTATGTCGTCGAGATAGATGATAAGCCGTACGCCCCTGCGGCGGAGGGTGACTATCACCGGTTTCATCACTTTGGTGAAGCACCAAGGGGCTGAAGACAGTCCGAAGGGCAGGCAAGTAAACTGCCACATGTGGTTTTTCCATTGAAATCTCAGGAGTTGTTGAGATGACCGGTGCATAGGTATCGTCAGATACGCGTCTTTGAGGTCTATTTTCACTAGCCAGTCCCCTTGAATTAGAAGGTCCCTCAACATGTGAATCCCTTCCATTTTGAAGTGACGATACGACACAAATTGGTTCAAATCCCTGAGATTTATCACAGGTCTGTATCCCCCATCCTTTTTTTCGTACCAGAAAGAGATTGCTCACGAACCCGGGGGACCAGGGGTCCACCTCTATCACCGCATGTTTTGCGATGAGGTCCTGGAGTTCTCTGTCTATGAGATACACATTGTCTTCTGAAAAATGTATGGGATTTAGGGGCACCAACCTGTTTGGTTGTGATGTTAGTTCTATGCAATAACCGTTGACTACGGCCAGAACCCATGGGTCTGCCGTAATCATGGACCAGGCATGGGTAAAATGCCTCAACCTGCCCCCCACCGGTATGACAGAATGGCATTTTTTCATTAAACTCACCGGATGGACGAGATCGTGGGAATCCTCTGCCACCGCGTCCTCTCCATGGACGTCCTCTGGGAGGGAAGAATGGAGCTGGTTGAACCATAGAGGCGGAGTACAGTTGCTGCGCGGGAGCGTAAAATTGAGCTGGTGCTCTGGGGGAGGCCCTGTAATAATTTCCTCGGCCGGCAGATCGGCCTCTACCTCTGCCAGCCCTGTTAAAAACTCTAGCCCCAGAATTTGACTTTTTGAGGGAAAATTGAGCCTTGTCTAGGCTGTTGAAAAGTCCAACGAACCGGTTTATATTTTTGACCAAATCGTCTCCGAATAGCAGACCCTCGGCTGAGGGACCCGGTTCTGATTCCGCTAAGTGCGATAACTGGGGGTCAAGCCTCATCAATATAGACCTGCGCCGTTCAATGGCGCAGGTAGTGTTAGCTGATCCTAGCAAGCATATGGCCCGTTGTGCCCAGCCACGTAATTGGACCAAGTCAATTGGTTCCTCTGAGGTGGCTGCCTGTTCAGACAGGTTGAGAATTTTTGTTAATGGACCTAAGAGGTCTAAGACGTGGTCCTGGATCGTTTTGAACGAACGTTCAATCCCCTTTTTTGAAAATGTTCCTGCCTTGGTCAGGTACTTTAATAAGACCGGATCGATCTCGGGTGTGGCCGTCACCTTGTTGGGGATGGACGGCCTGGGACATTCTGCACGCAATTTGTTTCTATTGGATTTATCCAGAATCCGCCTTACCCAGTGCTCCACGTATTGGGATACCTGGGGAAGAGGGGCCCAATCCCCAGAGCGGGGGTGAATAATCAACTCCGGATTAAAGAAGGGCTCTCCTAGAGAGTCCAATATCGCCTCTGTTGGGGCATCCGGATTGGCTTCCATGTCAGTAGCCATTTGCCCAGCCTCCTCTGTGTCTGAATCAGAATCTCTAGCTGAAGCATCTAGTGACTCGCCCGAGTCGTCATCCGAATCCTCATTAAATGAGTCGGGTTTTTCCCGGAGGGATGACATTAGCTTCTTAGATGGGTACTCCTTGGTTATCAAGGGTCGCATAACTGTAGGATGGCTGGGTCGGCAGGCCGAGGAAGGTCCTGCCTCACGCATCAATTCTACTTCCCCTGCCGGGGAGTCGATATAAGTCGCAGTATGTTTGCGCTTACAAGAGGCCTTGCCCGATTTTTCCTTTACAGGTAACATGGGCTGGGTAGAGGTTCGAGGGGTAGCAGGAGCTAAAGCAGCCTGTATGGATTGTGTTATTAACACTTGAATTTGTGCTGCGGTGAGCATTTGTGGGGTTTCCACATTGGTTTCAGGTTCCATGTCATCCTGCACCTTATTATGTGACATGCTGACAAGATAGATTGTTAGTCAATCCTATGTAATTCTGTAGATTATAGTTAGGGGATGCCCCAGTACGGTCGAGATGTTGGGGTAACTGTAACTGGGTAGATAGGGGACAGTACAGCACCCTGAAGTAAGGTTCCGCCCTACCGCTCCGCTCCGCTGCAGCCGCCGAATGATTCACAGCGCGGGCTTGCAGGGAGAAGCGGCGCTGCCGTGTGACGTCACGGCGATCCGATTGGTAGAGAGGGAGAGTGAGAGTGAGAGCGAGGGGGAGAGCGAAGGCGGGGACGCGCCGTGCATAGGCGCGCCCCTCCTATGAACAGCGCGCTGAACTTGTGAGGAGATGACGCTCACAGAAGACGGCGCAGTACAAGAAATAACATGCGGTGTGGCACCAAACAGGGACGCACACCGGAAGAAACGTTAGGGAATGAAAAATATAATACTATATATATATATATATACTATAATATAATATAATAATAATAATAATAACAGACTTAAACTAGTTACTTATCTGACTATGAGCAGAAAGAAAGAGGAAGTGCAAGGAAGTACTCAGCCTTCTTATAGGGTCCGTAGGGAGGAGGGGCCGTTACACTGAGGGCTGCTGGGAAATGTAGTCCCACATAGATGTTCTTATGTTTATTCTTTTCAAAAATAAAAGTTGTTTAAGTTTCTGCTATGGGCATTAATAAAGAAAGATTAATGCAAGATATGAGCCTCCTGTCTGAAATATAACTAGAGTTGAGCTGACACCTGGATGTTCGGGTTCGGACCTGAACCCGAACTTTAAAAAAAAAAGTTTGGGTTCGGGAACCCGAACTCCGAACCCCATTGAAGTCAATGGGACACAGACTTTTAGTAAAACAAATGTGTGGGGGTCCCCCCAAATTCAATAACCAGACCCTTTAGGTCTGGTATGGATATTAAGGGGAACCCCGCCGTCAATTAAAAAAAAAATGACATGGGGTTCCCCCCAAATATCCATAACCAGACCCTTCAGGTCTGGTGTGGACTTTAAGGGGAACTCCACCCCAAATTTAAAAAAATGGTGTGGAGTTCCCCCTAAAATCCACACCAGACCCCTTATGCGAGCACATTGACCTGGCCGGCCGCAGAAATAAGGGGGGACAGAGTGTGGCCCCCCCTCTCCTGAACCGCACCAGGCCACATGCCCTCAACATTGGGAGGGTGCTTTGGGGTGCCCCCCAAAGCACCTTGTCCCCATGTTGATTGGGACAAGGGTCTCATCCCCACAATCCTTGCCCGGTGGTTGTAGGGGTATGCGGGCAGGGGGCTTATCAGAATCTGTAAAACCCCTTTAACAAAGGGGACCCCCAGATCCTGCCCCCCCTGTGTGAAATGGTAATGGGGTACACTGTACACCTACAATTTCACAAAGTAAGTGTAAATAGTAGTTTTCAGAAAAAAAACACACACACCGAAGAACAAATTATTTTATTACTTTATTACTTTACTCCAACTTTGTCTTCTATCCAGCGCCGGGTCATCTCTCCAGCGATGAAAAGATCCATCCATTCAGAGCGCAGCTCAGCGAATGACACGCCGGAGCTTTGACGTTTCTTTTATAGGGGAGGTGGGCCACGTCACACTCTGACGCAAGGGGCATGTCTGGGCTGTCCCAGTGACATAGCACAGTGTGCATCAGAGGGGGACGGGGTCACATGACATGTGGCCCGCCTCCTCTATAAAAGAAGCGTCAAAGCTCCGGCGTGTCATTCGCAGAGCTGTGCTCTGAATGGATGGATCTTCTCATCGCTGGACCAACCGGCTGTCACGGGAGAGATCAACGGTCACTGGACCGATCACCCGGCGCTGGATAGAAGACAATGTTGGAACAGGGAGCAGCATCGATCGTCTTATTTCACCGCTGGATTTTTATTTGGTTTAACTAATAAAGTAATTTGTTCTACGGTGTGTGTGTTTTTTTTTCCTGAAAACTAGTATTTACACTTCCTTCGTGAAATGGTAGGGGTACAGTGTACCCTATTACCATTTCACACAGGGAGGGGCCAGGATCTGGGGGTCCCCTTTGTTAAAGGGGTCTTCCAGATTCTGATAAGCCCCCTGCCCGCATACCCCCACAACCACCGTGCAAGGGTTGTGGGGATGAGACCCTTGTCCCCATCAACATGGGGACAAGGTGCTTTGGGGGGAACCCCAAAGCACCCTTCCAATGTTGAGGGCATGTGGCCTGGTGCGGTTCAGGAGAGGGGGGCACACTCTGTCCCCCCTCTTTTCTACGGCCGGCCAGGTCAACGTGCTCGGATAAGGGGCCTGGTGTGGATTTTAGGGGGAACTCCACAACATTTTTTTTATTTGGGGTGGAGTTCCCCTTAAAGTCCACACCAGACCTGAACGGTTTGGTTATGGATATTTTGGGGGGAACCCACTTCATTTTTTTTAATTGACGGCAGGGTTCCCCTTAATATCCATACCAGACCTAAAGGGTCTGGTTATTGAATTTGGGGGGACCCCGCACATTTTTTTCCCCGAACTCCGAACCCGGACGCAAACTTTCACCAATTATTCGGGTTCAGGTCCGGGTTCGGAAAAAACCCAAAGTACGTACTGATACCCGAACTTTATAAATTCTGGTTCGCTCAACCCTAATTATAACCAAAGGTACGTCATGGGGCCATCATATGTATAGTGCTAGAGGGAGTCAAGTATATTGGTAGTCAAGTTACTTTGGTTAGTATCCTTTGTTTATAATCTATCCCCCATATATACTGTACGTATAGACCGGTACTTCAGACAGAGTTGTATGTGAAAAAAACAAAAGGTACGGTTTATTTAAACTATATTCAGTGAAAAATATAGCAGAAAAACAAAAAAAGAAACATGAAAAGAAATCATGGTCAGCTTGACCACTTACTACACACGTAGTTTCCCCCCACTAACAACTAGGTGCAGCCTTGTGCTGCCCCAACCCTAATCTGCCTGTTTTATAAGTTTTAGCCACACAGGCTTAGTCTCACCGCACAGAAAGCACATTTCCCAGTCTACATAACACAGGACTGGTTACAGGTTGGAGCATCTCCCTTAGCATGCTGGGAGTTTTTGTTGAGGTCTTAATGAGCCAACTTACTTCAGCTGGGCTCATTAACTCTTCCCTCCCAGCACACTCCCTAGTGGTATAAATTGGCATAACGCCTGAATCTGGGACATATGGAATATATATATATATATATATATATATATATATATATATATATATATATATTCCATCCAGGATTCAACCAGGTGATTTTACCTGCCTACTGGCACATACCCCCCTTTTGTTTCAAACTTGCGGTTGAAACACAAGCAGTCAGTCATGCATGTACCCGAGACAAAGCATCCACATTCCCCATTTGAATGCCAGGGTGATTTTTTACCATAAAGTTGAATTCCTGTAGGGCCAGGAACCACCTATTCACCCTTATATTGGTCTCCTTGTTTTGAGTCATCCACTTTAAAGGAGCGTGATCAGTAACCCGGTCAAAGAGCCTACCTAGCAGATAATACTGAAGGGAGTCTAGAGCCCACTTCACTGCCAAAGACTCCTTCTCAATCATGGCGTAATTCACCTCATGGGATTTCAATCTCCTGCTGAGGTATATGACTGGGTGCTCTCTCCCGTTCCAGACATGGGACAATACTGCTCCTAACCCAACGTCTGGTGCATCAGTTTGTACAACAATATCCTTAAAGAAGTCTGGTGAGTACAACACTGGCTGGCTACATAAGGGTATTTTTAAGCGCTGGAATGCTGCTTCAGCCTCTGGGGTCCATTTAACCATGACAGACTCTATCTCCTTTGTCAGGTTGGTTAGGGGCACAGCCTGAGAAGCAAAGCGGGGAATGATTCACCAATAATAGCCAGCGATTCCCAAAAAGGCTTGCACCTGCTTCTTGCTGTTGGGATGTGGCCAACTCTGTATAGCCTTGACTTTATTGACTTGTGGTTTTATCACTCCCCTCCCAATAGTGTACCCAAGATATTTGGCCGCATCCTGTCCAATGGTACACTTCTTTGGGTTGGCCGAAAACCCAGTTTCGTTTTTCATCTTCTGAAAAACGAAAAAAATAAAATAAAAAGCATGCTGCATTTTTTAACGTAATTTTAAAAAAATTACGTTTTTAAAAAATGATCGTGTGTGGGCTAAAACAACGATAAAAATGATGTTTTAAACCCACGCAAGAGACGGGAGCTTGAATGGAACTTCCCCTTTAGAGTGCCGTCATACTTGTTGTACGTCACCGTGCTTTGCTCATCATTTTTTTAAAAACAATGGTGTGTGGGCAACGTTGTTTTTAATGATGAAGTTGGAAAAAACATTGTTTTTTCTACATGCTAAAAAACAAAAATGTTTTTCATGCTGAAAAGTGATCGTGTGAACGCGGCATAAGACTTCTTGCACTTTTGGCAGATGTGGGACCCAATCTGTGCTATAGATAATTACATCATTCAGGAAAGCTGCAGCATACTTCTAATGGAGCCTCAAAAACTGGTCCATTTTCCACTGGAATGTTGCCGGTGCATTCTGTAATCCAAACGGCATTCTTTAACCACTTAAGACCCGGACCAATACGCTGGCAAATGACCCAAGGGGTTTTTGCGATTCGGCACTGCGTCGCTTTAACAGACAATTGCGCGGTCGTGCGACGTGGCTCCCAAACAAAATTTGCGTCCTTTTTTTCCCACAAATAGAGCTTTCTTTTGGTGGTATTTGATCGCCTCTGCGATTTTTATTTTTTGCGCTATATACAAAAATAGAGCGACATTTTTGAAAAAAAAACAATATTTTTTACTTTTTGTTATAATAAAAAACCAATAAACTAAATTTTAGTCAAACATTTAGGCCAAAATTTATTTAGCCACATGTCTTTAGTAAAAAAAAAATCGCATTAAAAAAAATTAGCTACCTAGCGGGAACAGCGACACTAATACAGCGATCAGAAAAATGATCGCTTAGTGACGCTGGCAATAGGGAGTGAAAGGGTTAACTAGGGCAGTGATCAAGGGGTTAAAACTTTATTGGGGGGGTGGGGGGGGCTACCCTGACACTAACACTGACTGACTGTCACACTGTCTGTCACACTGACACTAAATACAGTAATCATACTGTACATGTATGATTACTGCATTCAGTGACACTGTGACAGGGGGAGGGGGGGGGCGATCGCGGGGGTTAAATGTGTTTGTGTGTGTGTCAGTGTGCTGTTTGGTGCAGGACTTACTTGTTCTGTAGTGATCTCTCCTCAGCGGCGCTTGAAACAAACGCCGAGGGAGAGATCACGTCGCTTCCTCCTTCCTGTGTTTACACAGGAGGAGGAAGTGACAGGTCAGGCAGGCGCGCGCATTGGCTGGGAGCGATCCGGAGGGGGCGGATGAAAACGGATAGCCGCCCCCACTTGTCGGATCGCTCCTGCAGCCGCGCGGACCGCCGCATGTACGGGGGGGGTCCGATCGGACCCCCGATCCCCCCCAAGGCACCAACGTATATATACGTTGATGTGCCTGTCGGTGCCATTCTGCCGACGTAAATGTACATGCGGCGGTCCTTAAGTGGTTAATATTGTAACGCCCCATCTGTGGTTACAAACGTGGTCTTCTCCTTGGCCGATTCGGCAAGGGGAATTTGCCAATACCCTTTGGTGAGATCAAGAGTTGTCATATATCAGGCTGTTCCCTGCCAGTCGATCAACTCATCTATATGTGGCATGGGGTAGGTGTCAAATTTTGTAACTTTGTTCAGTTGTAGAAAATCTTTACAAAATTGCCAGCTCAGTTTAGGCACTAAGACTATGGGACTGAACCAATCACTTTAGGATTCCTCTATCACCCCCAACTTAAGCATTCTCTGTACTTCCTCACGTATTGCCTCCCGTTGGGCCTCTGGGATGCAGGTACAGGTCTTGGCCCAATTGTTATACATTCTCTGTTGTGCTAACTGTGCTTGGGACAAATGTTCCTTTACGATTGGCATTACCTGTGCAATTCTATCTTGCATCAGGGCGACTTGCTCAATCACACTCCTGTGGGGAGATCTCTCACGTTCCCAAGTTTCCTTGGCGATATCCAACAGCCCGCTTGGGTTTCTCCCATAGAGTAACTCGAAGGGTGAGAAACCCATAGAGGATTGGGATACCTCCCTAATGGCAACCATCAAATAGGGTATTAGACAGTCCCAATCCTTTCCATCTCTATGCACTACCTTCTTTAACATTTGTTTTAGGGTTTTGTTGAATCTTTCAACCAACCCGTCTGTTTGGGGGTGATACACAGATGTGCACAATTGTGTCACTTTGAACAACTTGCACAGCTCTTTCATAACCCGGGACATAAGGTGTGTACCTTGGTCCGTAAGCATTTCCTTAGAAATAGAGATGTTTTGCAGAGGATTCGCTTCTGGATAGCAGGTGGCATAGTCCAGTATAATCAAAATGTACTGATACCCCCCTAGAAGACTTCATTATCGGACCTACCAAATCCATTGTGATCCACAGAAAGCACACTCCCCAGTCTACACAACATAAAACTGGTTCCAGGTTGGAGCCTCTCCCTTAGCATGCTGGGAGTTTTTGTAGAGGTCTTAATGAGCCCACTTACTTCAGCTGGGCTCATTAACTCTTCCCCTGCAGGACTCACAGCACTCCCCCTAGTGGTATAAATTGGCATAAAGCCTGAATTTGGGACATACCATATTCATCGTGGTATTGCCTGCTCCCGCGTATAGCGCGCACCCATAAAGTTGCCCCGAAATTCCTGTAAAAATTTTTTATAACATTTTATTACTTACAATTTTGGTGTCTTGCCCGGCATCCATCGTCCGGTCCGGCGTCCGTCTGCGGCCTCGGTGGTGTCCTCCCGGCTTCTCAAGTCCTGCATGGTGGGCTTGTGCTAATCTAATTTGATGAGGATGTGGGGTGTGTGTGCTAGGGACCACAGTGGTGTGCATGCATGCATTCCCATTGTGCCATGATTAATGTGTGTGTTTAACATGCAAAGATGCCTAATGTGGGCTGTCTCCTGGCTGCTCTTCCCTCAGAAGACGGGGTATCCTCAGTTAGGGGGGGATTGTCTGGTTCGGGGGTCAGGTCATCACTTATGTCAATCTACAGGCCCTTTCTCACTGCAAAGTTGTGCAGCATGCAACATGCACCGATGATCTGGCATACAAAGTTTGGGGAATACAAGAGGGTACCCCCAGACTTATCCAGGCATCAGAAACTTGACTTCAGGAGGCCAAAGGTGCGCTCCACCACTGCACGTGTTTGGGCATGTGCTTGATTGTATCTTTCCTCTCCTGGGGTTTGGGGGTTCCGGATAGGAGTCATGAGATGGGGTCCCAGTGGATATGCAGAGTCACCTGTAAGGGAAAAGACAGGAGGATGTTAGTCATGCATGTGCCCCGTGCCATATGAGGCCTTGGGCATCGACTATCACCTGTACATTGATGGAATGCCAATGCTTCCGATTGCGGTACATGTGCTCTGTCTCATGGGGGGGCTGGAGTGCCACATGTGTACAATCAATGGCCCTGATGGTGCGTTGGAATCTGGCAATTCTGTAGAAATCTGTCATTGACTTCAGCCGCAGGTCCTCAGTGGTGGGTTTGATGATTTGGTTGGCCATGCATCTGAGGATTGCTGGGACAACCTGGTGCACACATCTGCTCATGGAGGATTGTGACATCCCAGCCACCACTCCACTTGTACGCTGAAAAGAGCCACTGGCAAGGACATGGAGTGTTGCCATGACCTTGACTGGTGGCTGCACTGCATGTGAGCGGTGTGTTGGGCTGGTGATGTCCTCCTGCAGGGTTGTGGTTAATTCCAGGATGGCATGAGGGGTGAATCTGAAGATGCGATACACCTCAGAATCACTCATGCCAAAGAGGTCTATGCGTGTGCGGTATATCCTTTCCTGTGCCATCCTCCGTGCCCTCCTCCTTCTTTGCTCATCTAAAGTCAGTAGTATAGCTATGCGCGACGATGCCCCTGGCATATTGGCATACAGATTGTTGTGCAACACGTGTGACCGCTCAGCTCCTCACTAACAGTGTTGCTTTATCTAACATGTAGACGTTTTTTCTCTTTTTAGACCAGCTTTTATATGGTCTAATTTTAGACAGGACATTTTGCTGTTGCGCACACTGCGTAGCCTGCGCTGCCCCAACGTTCTTTTGTGGATCCCTGTAAGTCCCTCATTAGCATATTTGACTAGCAAATCAATGGTCTGTCTAGCGCAGTTTTGCGCGGACGGATGCGCCTGTCTAACGAAATTACGCTGGACAAAAAAAAAGTAGATTTCTTGTGTATCTCGTTTCGGGGATGCCGTGCATCGAAATGCACACACACATTTAGACTTACGCACGCGCATCTCCTGTTGTGCAGGCGTAATCGATCTGGCCCTATATGTTTTACTTTTTGCTATAATAAATATCACCAACATATATAAAGGAAAACTTTTTTTTTTTTCCTCCGTTTAGGCCGATACATATTCATCTACATATTTTTGGTAAAAAAAAATTGCATCGGGGGCGTGGCCTGGCTGAGCAAGGAGATGGCCGCTTGAACGGAGAGCTCCGGCAGACAGAGGGTAGAAATCTGCTTTCTTTGGGGAACCACTAAGCTTATTAACCATGGGCAAGTCTAATAGGAGTGCCTCAGCCTCCAGGGCACCGAAGGACTCCGGAACACAGCCCGGCCGGAACATACCTGAGCTCTTTCGCTCGCTCCGCTCTGAATCCCACGAGACCTCGCAGGCCGCGGGGCCTACCTCCCCGAGTGCCGCCTCGGACTCGCAATCAGAGGATAGGGAGACGCTCATCGGCACCGCGGGTCCCTCGGTGAGCCTATCGGACCTCAATAGGGTGGCATCCGGCATCACTAACACCCTGTCGGCAGCCATCATGGACCTGAAGACGGAGTTTCGGGCGGTTGCAACCCGCCTCACGGACGTGGAGCAGACATCGCAGCTGCACTCAGCGGCCATCAGGCAAGTGCAACAGGCTCATGATGCCCAACTTTCCTACTTGTTTGAACTGCACCGCCATGTCGAGGACCTCGACAATAGGGGTCGCAGACACAACGTGAGGGTCAGGGGGGTCCCGGAGGGGGTCGATGCGGGGGCCCTACCGCAGACGATCTGTGCCATCTTCAACGATCTTCTAAGCCGCCCGGCGGACTCTCCAGTGGAGATGGAAAGGTTACACCGAGCACTCAGACCCCCCCCTCGTGATGGTGAACCTCCGAGGGATGTCATATGCTGCATTGTGAATTTTCCACTCAAAGAGGAGATATTAAGGAAGGCTAGGGAAAGAGGTCGCATTGTGCATAATGGCGCTGAAATTAAACTCTTTCAGGATCTTTCTCAAATCACTCTGCAAAATAGACGAGCTTTGCGACCCCTGCTGGATGTCTTGCGGAATCGCAATATAATTTACCGATGGAAGTTTCCTTTTTGCCTGACTGCCTCTGCTAGGGGTCGATCCGCCTTCCTACGCTCCCCGGATGACCTCCAACAATTCTGCGAACAACTCGACATACCTACGGTAGAGCTGCCGGACTGGTGCACCTTTCACTTCCCGACGGAGCCGTGGCGTCCAGTGTCGCATCACCCCTCTCCGAAAGCGCAGAGGCACCGTTCTAGGCGGCGGAAATCGGACTCTTCCCTGCCTGGTCCCCCGACCACCCCACGCAGAGAGCGCTTGGATGCCTGAGACGCACGTGCCGGCTGAATTTCCCTGCCTGTGAGTGTCTTTACCTTTTATTTTTTTATTTTATTTTTATATCTGCTCCTCTCGGTTTGACTAGACTAGCTTACGCCAGTTGCTGATTTGGTTCTACAAGTTATATCAAGTTGAAGGTCCTGTCTTCGCATCCTGTTCCTGGGTGGCGTCCCCTATCCTTGCTCCGTTACCACTGATCTGTGCCCCCATAGTCTTTTACGCAGGCACCACGCCACATCACTCCGGATGGTTTCTATGGGACCTCTTAGGGAGAACTGCACACTGCCTTATACTGACTCGATGCTGCTACAGAACTCTCTCCGATCTTGCCGCAATCCTCTTGCTGACTATTGATCCCAATGTGTCTCTCCCCTGCACGACTATCTTGCCCTGCCCACTGTTATCCCGACCCCGCCAGTTTGACTGCCTCAGATTTGCCACCGGGACTGCTGCTTTGAAGTGGCGTCAACCCCACCTTAACCAGGGTTCTTCAGCAGGGAACTACATACTGCCATGGGCACATTGGCCAACACCCTGTCTGCTACTCTTGGACTGCTGTGAATCTATGATGTGAGACTGGTCGAGATTACTATGGATTCGAGATGTTTTTTTATTTATTTTTATTTTTTTTTCCTTTTACTTCCTGCCCATTATTATTGTTCATCCTTATTTTATTTTTATCTGTTCTTATTTTGTATGACTAACCCTTTTTTGTCTTAACAGCAAGGGTAAGATGTCGACCGGGAACCTCCCCCTTGGTGTAGGGGAAAAACTGACTCCCCCCTCACCACCTGGGACCTTACACGTGGACTTTCCAGGTACTGCATAGCTTCCTGAAACGTCTACATACTTTGGGTTTTTTTTTTTCTTTCTTTCTTTTTTGCTCTTAGAGTCCTTTTTTTATTTTTATTTTTGTTATTTTCTTTAACATATATGTCAAGGCACATAGCCTCCTGTTGTCTATGTGGTGACATCTTTTGGGTCTTCGACAGACTGCCACCTTAGAGACCAGATGACCGGGCCATTGAGGCGCTGTCTGCTATCTGTCTCGTTCTGGTACCACTGACATGTATAACAGTTGAATGTAGTTCGCAGGGTTCTCTGCGGGTCGCTAGGGTCCATATCCCCCAGCCCCTGGCTCTGTGTTTCCACCCTTTATAGGTGCAGGGTGTACTGCGGGGTGGATGCTGGCGACTCATGGACAACCTCTCTGTTCCTGATTTTGTTTGCTTTGATTTATTTAATTTTAGTTACCCGTTCTCACATGGCTGTATTGTATTTCTTAATACCCCCCTCTTTTATTTTATTTTTTCTCTATTCAGTCATGTGGCCTCCCAGCTGGCGCGAGGTGGACTGTAGTCCCTCTCTAGCCATCTGGGACCTTATGTATTGACATACCTCCCTCCCATTTCTGTCGGATGCACTCTAGATATGCGCCATGGGCCTACTCTAGTGGGGTGCTGTTCGCTATACCTAAATGATTATAGACGGGGAAACTGTTGAAATGTTTACCAGCAGGTTATGAGCATCAGGAGCTCCCCGCGGATGGCCAGTACTCACCCCCTTGAGCCTATGGCTCTCCACCCTTACACTCCATTTCTTCTCTGTAATCAGGACCTCCCCTTATGGGACGGCTGTGGGTTGGTTGCTGGCGATTCGCGGGGAATCCTCCATATACACGGGGGGAGGGACAGCTTGCGCATCCACCCTGTCAGCTGTGGCTCCACTGTGGTTAGCTGCCCACATACACACACCTTGAGCCTGCTGTGACACTTCTCGTGCTCAGATCACCGGCTGTGCCACTCAGGGACAGGGCGCACCCATACCTGATATGTCTTAACTGTTCTTGGTTTATGCTACCCACTGCTCATATGCTCCTTTTGACGGATCTTGTTTTGTTAACTTTTTATTTTTCTGTTTTTTTTTTTTCATCCCGATGGAGCGGTTTACGTTTATCCCAATTGTGTTTGACACTTATAGGCAGGTTCTGATACTGTTTACCTCTGCCTGCTTCTGCTGTTCCTCTGATTCCACTGGCCGCAAGCGCTCCTAATACTCTTGGCTGTAGGGAAGCTTCCGCTTTGGCTCTCCTTATTTACACCTACTCCACCTATGCTGCCCTGTCAATGCACTCCCTACCTCTCTTTTGGGTTCCCCATCACACCACGACATTTGCTAGCCCCTCCGTACTGTGGTGACACGCGCTCAGTCATACTTACTGTCCCCCCAGCAGCAGTGCTTTGAATAGCCTGCTGACATTCCAGCCTTGTAATTACTAGGTGGTTTAGACTGACTACTCCCACCTCTGGTACTTTCCCCTCTCGGTGCCCTGTGCCGATCCTTGGTTTTCTATCCCTCTCTTACTTTATTTAGCTATCTAACACTCCCCCCCCCTTTCTTTTTTTTTTTTCTCTTTCTTCTTCTTTTCCTCTTCTTCTTCCTTCTCTCTCTTCCCCTCTTTCTCTTCTGCCTCTTCCCCTCCCTCCCCTTGGTGTTTCTCCCCGATCCCATCCCCTCGTTTGTCCACCTACATATATCCCATTGTTGCTCTCGACGTATCCTCCGCCCGGGCCGGTCTCTACCAAGTGGCATTCATTTCCGCCCTAGTCCTCGCACCGTTTACCCTCTTGCTGATTTCTTAATCGATACCTAAATATGCAGAGGGCTTCGAAACCCTGTGGCTCCCTGTCGCTGAAGTGTGTGTCGCTCAATGTTAAAGGCCTGAATGTTCCCGAAAAACGATCCCAGGTCCTATCCACATTATCTAAGCAGAAAGCCCAGTTCATCTTTTTGCAGGAAACTCACTTCCGATCTGACTCGGTTCCAAAGCTTTGTAGCACCCTCTATCCTACTGTCTTGCACGCTACGAATCCCTCGGCAAAGACCAAAGGCGTCTCTGTGTTAATCTCTAAGCATGCTCCTTTTCAGATCTCAGACTCCTTGGTGGACCCAGAAGGCAGATTTGTGTTCATCAAGGGCCTATATGCATCCAGACCCCTGACCTTAGCGAATGTTTATGCCCCAAATGAGCACCAGGTCTCCTTCTTTAAAAAGATTAACGACCTTCTATTCTCCTTTAAGGAAGGCATAGTTCTCTTGGGAGGGGACTTTAATGTCCCTTTGAACCCTGAAGTCGACACCTCCACGGGTGCCTCTGTCTTGCCCTATCGGGCCCTGCGTCAAATTAAGTTGCAATTGCAGGGTCTCACGCTACACGATACATGGCGCACCTTGTTCCCATCGACCAAAGACTATACTTTTTTCTCTGCTCCCTTTCAGAAGTATTCCCGCATAGATTACTTCTTTCTCTCCCAATCTGATCTTACTTACCTTACCCAAGCTACCATAGACCCAATGTTCTTATCCGATCACCACCCCATCTCGGTCACCCTGGCCTTTCCTGAGTCACTCCCCAGGACCAAGACATGGCGACTGAACTCATCCTTACTTAAGGATACGGCCTTCTCTGCACAACTGGAAGCCACGATACGCAACTACTTTGTGGAGAATGCTTCTCCAGACTTGTCCCCACTTACTTTATGGGAAGCCCACAAATGTGTAGTCCGAGGAGAACTGCTGGCCCAGATGGCGAAACTAAAGAAGATACGCCAAGAGACTATAGCGGAACTAACATCTAAGATCAGGAGACTGGAGGCCTTACACAAAGCCTCTCTGTCTCAAGGCTCTCTGCAGGAACTTACCCGCACCCGCTCGTTACTCCTAGATGAACTAACTAAGCGGGCCAGGCGATGTTATGTTCTTCGTCAGAGAGTGTTTTATGAACAGGGTAATAAATGCGGGAGACTTTTAGCGAAGGCGGTACGAACCTCCAGACCCTCCAACTTGGTCCACCAAATCCGTGATCAACACGGCTCTGCCTTGTCTAAAAACGAAGACATAGCAAAATGTTTTGAACGATACTACACAAAACTTTACAATCTGAAACCCTCTAACCAGAATCCTGTCCAGGAAGAACGGAGGATGGAGGCAATTAGGAACTTCCTGACCCAGTACTGCCCTAGGCGAGTTCCGGAGGCACGTTCAGTAGAATTGGACGTGCCCCTCTCTGCGGAGGAACTCCAAGCTGCGGTGAAGCAAATGAAACCAGGAAAGAGCCCAGGACCCGACGGGTTCACGCTCCAATACTACAAGTCCTTCCTGACTACCTTATCACCCAAAATGATTGCGGCCTTCAACGCTCTAGCATCCCCGTCTGCCCCAATGGGTCGTCTATTGGAGGCACATGTAACCGTTATACCGAAAGACGGTAAAGACGCTACGCAAGTCCAGAATTACAGACCGATATCACTTCTCAATGTGGATATCAAGCTATACGCCAAGATCCTGGCTAACAGGCTGTCCCCACTCTTACCCGGTCTGATATCCCAGGATCAGGTGGGTTTTGTCCCTGGAAGAGAGGCCAGGGACAATACTATCAGGGCACTGAACTTGCACCATTGGCTCACTGTCTCCGAGACGCGGGGCTTCTTCCTGTCCCTTGACGCGGAGAAGGCGTTCGACAGGGTGGCCTGGGATTACATGCGCGAAGTCTTAAAAACAATTGGTCTTCACCCGCGCATGTTAGCACATATCTCTGCTTTGTATTCTACCCCCAGTGCGAGTGTGCGGGTTAACGGTCACCTGTCGGACGCCTTCCCCATAAGCAATGGTACCCGCCAGGGCTGTCCCCTGTCTCCCCTAATTTTTGTTTTAACCTTAGAACCCTTCCTTAACAAACTCCGTTCTAATCCCGATATCAAAGGCATGATGGTGGGAGGTAGGGAGTATAAGGTAGCCGCTTTCGCGGACGACATACTCCTCTCCTTGACCCTGCCGAGAATTTCCCTACCGAATTTGTTGTTAGATATAGAACTCTTTGGGAAATTATCCCATTTTAAGATCAATTATTCGAAATCCCACGCATTGAATGTATCACTCCCGAGGCGTGACGTGGAGGACTGCCGAACCTCCTTCCCCTTCCAGTGGAATGAAAGGGCTATTACGTACCTGGGTATTCGAATTACGGCTGATTTAGCCCACCTCTATAATGATAACTTTCTAGTGGCCCTCAGAAAGGCCCAACAGGATTTAAAGGAATGGGGGGCCCTTAATGTCTCTTGGTTCGGCCGCTCAGCCCTCTTGAAAATGATAACTCTACCGCGCCTACTGTACCTCTTACAATGCATCCCAATTGGCTTGCCTCCCTTCTTCTTTGCAACATATAAGAAAGCTGCGTCAGCGTTTATCTGGAAAAATTCACCTCCTCGCATTAGGTACACAAGGCTGACCCGCCCGAAGACCAGAGGAGGCATCGGCCTCCCGGATCTCTTCCAATATTATCTAGCGGGCCACCTTATGCGTATAGTGGACTGGAACGTCCATGAGACCAGGAAGGGGTGGGTGATACTGGAGAAGTCGCTCACGCAGCTCCCTCTTGAATCGCTCCCCTGGATACCTGCTCGACTCTGGCCCCCGGAAGTTAAACTCCATCCGCTCATCCACCCCTCTCTCAGGGCTTCCGGGCGTGCATTCAAAATTCCATCATTTTCCTCAGCTCCGGGGCCTTTAACCCCACTCAGGGGTAACCCGGACTTTTTGCCAGGTCTATCCTCCTCATTCCTGCTACGCGATTGGCCTCATGACCGAGTTCACGCACGTCATTTCTACTCCCGCGGATCCCCTCGCTCCTACGAGGATTTGTTATCTGAATCCCCGTCCAACTCTTTCCCCTTCTGGTCTTACAGACAGCTGAGACATTTCCTCTCCGTGCAGCCATCATCCGAAATATGGTCGAGACAGCTAACACCCTTTGAAAACCTTTGCGTACAGTCCTCTCCACAGAGACACCTGATCTCCAATATATATCAGATCCTTTCGGATAGCACTCCCAGTTCTCCAGACCCAGCCCGTGTTGCCTGGGAATCTGACCTTCGGGTTCCCTTGACTGAGGAAGATTGGACCCGTATCGATGACTGTATACATAAGGGGTCTCTTAATGTTGCTACTCAGGAAACCTGCTATAAAATTGCAACACGCTGGTATAGAACCCCGGCTCTCCTGCACAAATTCTCCCCAACAGTCCCAGATACGTGTTGGAGATGTGGAAGGGAGAGGGGGACCATGCTCCACATATGGTGGGACTGTGGCTCTCTTCAACCATTCTGGAAGGAAGTACACAAGCTTATTGCACATGTCACTACATATGCTCTAGATTACTCCCCGGCGCAATACCTCCTGCATCACACGCATTTGACCAGACATGAGTATTTTAAGTCCCTGGCCATGCATATGGTAAACGCGGCGAGACTCTGCATCCCAGTACATTGGCGCTCTACACACACTCCGACGATTGGGGAATGGTTTAACAGGATTTCTAAGATTGAAGAAATGGAAGAGTTAATTCATATCTCCCAAGAGCGCGTTACGGCATTTACAAACACTTGGGCATGCTGGACCCACTTCAAAACTACTCAAAGCTTCCTGGCCCACGGTCCTTAGACAGTAAAGTAGATGGGCTCATCCCTACTGAATTAACGTCCCTTTGCCCGTGTGGTTTAGTAGGCCTGGCGGAGGATCGCCGATGCTGACGATTCCCCGTAGAGAATATCCTTCCCTGCACCCCCTCCGTCCCACCCCCCCCCCCTTTTTTTTTTTTTTTTCCCCTCTTCCCCTCTTCTTCCTATTCTTCTCCCTCCTCCTCTTCCCCCTCTTCCCTCCTTTTTCCTTTCTTTCTTTCTCTCTTCTCTTCTTCGTCTCCCCACTCTCTTCCTAGATCATATTCTTGGTTAGGATTTGACTTTCTGCTATACTACTAAAACTCAACAGTCCCAGCTGTTGGGACTAGGATCCTATCAGATATAATGACTCTACATCACTCTATGCTGAATTTATAGTCCATGTACACTCGTATGACTATATGCTTATGTAAGATCCATGTCTGTATTTTATGATGTTTCATTCTCATTTAATAAAATTGTTTACGGAAAAAAAAAAAAAAAAAAATTGCATCAAGCATATATTGATTGGTTTGCGCAAAAGTTATAGCGTTTACAAAATAGGGGATAGAATTTTGCCATTTTTATTATTATTTTTTTACTAGTAATGGCGGCGATCTGCGATTTTTATTGTGACTGCGACTTTATGGCGGACACATCGGACACTTTTGACACATTTTTGGGGCCATTGCCATCTTTACATCCATCAGTGCTATACAAATGCACTGATTATTGTGAAAATGACACTGTCAGTGAAGGGGTTAACCACTAGGTGGATAGGGGTTAAGTGTGCCCTAGAGAGTGCTTCTAACTGTAGGGGAGATGGGTGGGCTGTGTGTGACACGACAGTGATCAACGCTTCAGATTAAAGGGACCTGTGATCACTGTCCTGTCACTAGGAAGACTGGGGAAATGCTTGTTTACATAAGAATTTCCCCCTTCTTCCTCACTGTGACACGATCGCAGGTATGTACGCGGACATTGAGTCTGTGGGACTCACGGTCGGAGTCACGGAGCTTGCGGCAGGTGCGTGGCGCCGGAAGCATGTGCGCGTTCACAATGCTTCTTCTTAAAGGGGACGTATACATACGTCCTTTTGCGCAGCCTTGCCATTCTCCGACGTATATTGTCGTGCCGCGGCTGGCAAGCGTTTAGCCTCCCTGGCGTTATGATTCTGTCTGGAATTTTGTACCAAAAGCGTTGCAATTGTTTTGCAAGGAAATGTGGTGTTATGTATTATAGGCCTGCAATTCTTAGTAAGTACTTACTTAAATCTATCTAAACAAGAGTCTAATAGGCATCCCGGGTATGATTTTTTTTTTTTTTTTTTATTAAAAATTATAATATAATAAATAATTATAAAAAATTATAACAAATAATAATATAATTATAGTAAAAATTATTCAATAATGTAATCAAATCAAAATTACTGAAATTTGCTCAGTTGCAGAATTTTTGCTGTCATCATTTTTTTTTTTTATGACGAATTTCCCCACAGATCACTATCGCTAAATTCTGCAAGTGATTATAATTTATTATCGCTGTTTTTTAGCTGCTCTAAAACAATTTTTGCCATAAAGGGACACTTTTGGTTGCTATAGGCAATCTACAGTTTGCAGGGAGAAAGAAAAGTTTTTATTATATAAAATGACATGCAGGGCACTGGGCAGACCACTAGGGACATGGGGGGGGGTGTATTTTTTACATACAGTACTGTAATCTATAAGATTACATTGTACTGTATGTAAAGTGTTTGTTTACATTTTTGAATTTGGCGCCGTTCTCCGTCCCCGTGCAACGTAACGTCGCAGGGAACGGAGCTCGGCGGCACACGGGGACGCTGTGTGAATCGAGCGAGCACCCGCTCGCTCACACAGCGTGGATGCATCGCTGGATCCAGGGAGAAGGTAAGTAAACAGTCTCTGGATTCAGCGAGGCGAGCCCGTGTCTGACACGGGATCAACAATAGTAGCAGCAAATTTTTACCCCGTGTCAGACACGGGGAAAACGCCAAGGAGGTTAAAGAACACAACATACAGGCATATGAGAAATAAATATAGACACTGACATACCTACACAGGTTGAACTGGATGGACTATTGTCTTTATTCAACTATAAGTGCACTGGTCGGCACAACCATTGTCCATTGATACTACAATTTTGTCTGCCACAATGGAAGACAGGACTTGTAGTTTATTCATAAACAGATTCTTGTAACACAGTTGTGTGGGCGGAGCCATGCTGGTTTTAAATGTGGCTGCAGTTTTGGGGCAGAGGAACCCCTACCCACTGGCATGTGGGGTTTGGGGGTGAGGGAACATGTGCTGGAACACGTTACACTCTAAATACTGATGTGCCATGTAACATGTTCTGAAAGCTGAACTTAGACTTAAAAGCATTACCTATGGAGAAGTGAAGGTACTAAAGTTTGTCACCATTTCAGAGGTGCGGGTCATTTTAAGGCTTGGCATACTGGCTATTTATTTATTTAAAGCAACCTCTTCTTTTGTATTTGTTTACCAAATAAGTGGATAATAAATTACAACCTTCCTTCTATTCATTTCCACCACCATCCTGGGGTGACCATGGCTGACAATGTCATAGCAGCCCAGGCATGCTGGGATCTGTAGTCCTGGGAGCTTTTCTCTTCACACTGTGAATTGCTGTAGCCTATCTGCGTTGATATGCTTTATTTTGCACGTTAACATGCGCTGTGTGATATCTGGTCACTACTTCCACTGTATACATGGGCAGGTCAAAGGGGGTGGGGTCAGGGGTGGAGCCAAGGTGGGGGCAGCAAAATGTAGATTTGCCTAGGGTGTCAAAAATCCTTGCACCAGCACTGAACATGACCCTAAACTGGGTGTAATTTTTGTCTGGGCACATTGTGTTCCAGGACAGAACTGACCGAGTATAAAAAGATCCAAGTAAACTTTCATCGGACGCTCTCACCTTATACTTTAGTGTGTGTGGATTTATTTCAGATTTTTTGTTGTTTATTTTTAAAGAGAAATCCATGTCATGTAATGCTTGAGCCAAAATGTAGACTGCAATATACACTCTATAGAATGTTTTCTCATCAGGAAAATATAAATCAAGTGGAAGTGTCTCCACACCGCAGTCCCTAAGAGAATAGCTAAATGTGAGTGGAATAAGGACATTTTTCATTTGGTTTTTTGAAAAGCATCTATATTCAGTTATGAGAATATCCTCTATCAGGGGGTCATTTGGGCGGTTGGATGGATGAATACTATAAAAATATTTCAGCATTCCCTTTATGAAGAAATGGGGGAATGTAAACACCAAGCTGCAGTTACTGAGATCAAAAAACACTTCACTCATTGACCAAGAATCTGGTATAATAAATGTTTTCTCCATGTGATAAGGGACATTATTATACAAAAACTTGTAATAAGTCAGACTAGCTGAGCCACAAATAATAAGAACTTCCGTAGTTGAGGTCCGCAACTCTGGAGGAATTTTATTATAGTTCTTTATAGACACCAGAATCTTGAATTCAATACAAATTCCGTGATTGGATAAATGTTTGCTGAGTTGGCGGATCTCCCTCTCTCCGTATTCATCATCAGATGTAAGGATCCCGACCCAGTTCCACTTCAACCTTTCCAGTAACTTTGCTATGGCCACATATTGCATCTCATCATCCGGAACTGTCCGGAAAAAGTTTGGATACATCTTTCTATCACTCAGCAAAGTATCTCTGGCTCCATAACTAATCTAGAAATAAATAAAACAGTCTTTAAAAATAATGTGGAATTCTTAATATCCAAATGGAAAGAACAAAATCTTAACAGCTTCAACTTTTCTGGGAAGGCTGTCATCAAGATTTAGGAGTGTGTCCAAGGAGAATGTTTGACAAATCTTCCGGTAGCCCATTTGAGACATCAGGCACTGGTTTTGGATGAGAAGGCCTGACTCACAGTCTCAGCTCTAATTCATCCCAAAGGTGTTCTTTCGGGTTGAGGTCAGGACTCTGTGTAGGCCAGTCAGGTTCCTTCACCCCACAAACACTCATTCATGTCTTTATGGACCTTGCTTTGTGCACTGCTCCAAATCATTTGGTGGAGGATGATTATGGTGCAGGGTGGTGTTTCAGGGGTTGGGCTTGGCCTCTTAGTTTCAGTGAAGGGAACTCTTAAGATGTCAGCATACCAAGACATTTTGGACAATTCAATTCTCCCAACTTTGTGGGAACAGTTTGGGGATGGCCCCTTCATGTTTCAACATGACTATGCACCAGTGTGCAAAGCAAGGTCCATAAATACATGGATATGAAAATTTGGTGTGGGGAAACTTGGCTGTCCTGCACAGAGTCTTGACCTAAACCCAATAGAACACCTTTGGGAAGAATTAGAGTGCAGACTGTGAGCCAGGACTTATTGTCCAACATCTGTGCCTGACCTCACAAATGTGCTTCCTAAAGAATGGTCAAACATTCCCATAGACACACTCCTAAACATGTGGACAGCCTTCCCAGAAGAGTTCAAGCTGTTATAGCTGCAAAGGGTGGGCCAACTCAATATTGAACCCTATGGACGAAGACTGGGATGCCATTAAAGTTGATGCGTGTGTAAAGGGAGACATCCCATTACTTGGTAATATAGGGTATAATAATCAGAGGACTGACTGGGAAAAATTTCAGGCATTTGTCCAAATGCCATAACAACCAAAGATTGGACTGAACCATTGGCCCATCCCTACACAGCACTGCCTTCTTTTTTTAGAACAATGTTATACTTTACGATGCTTTGCCACAAGGATTATTTGTACCCTTTTGTCCCACCTCACAATAAGATGACTAGCTGTCCTAACGTTACATAATATAGGAAATTCAGCTTTTCTTACCTGGGTGTAACCATATAGATTCAGCAGCTGGGCCATTTGGAGAGTGGTGTCAGAATTGAGATCTCCAATGAAACCAGCCAGGGCACCCCGCTCCATACAGGAATAATTTGGAGCTTCCTTTGTATGTCCAGACAATATCTGTAGAACGTCTTTTATAGCTTTATTCACATGTCCACAAGAATCATACACATGGTATCCCAGAGTTATGTTGGGAAGAATATCTGGACTGCGGTTTATCTCATCAATAGCAAATATAAAAGCCAGGAGATGTCTGTAATCTCTGTCATAAACCCTGCAGGAAATGGAGAGTTTTGCATTGGTCTACAGGACAAGGATTCAAGCGGAAATTCTTTATGGCAAATGCTAGAACACATTGCAACTACAGATCTATGGTGGGATTGGTGGCCGTGTGTATTGCTACATAGGACCAACAACTTAAAAAAAAAAGGCTTATTATCATCAAAACATGACATGGCACATAGCAATTGATACATAAATAGATAGTAAAACATTCACATGTGTATATATATATATATATATATATATATATATATATACACATCACAAAATCACATAACAACAATTCATATGTGTACACAACAGTCAAATAGTGGCACATAAATGTAGTTCTAGTGTAATAATATATGGGCAAAGATCATATGGTGACATATTGCAGTACCGGTAATGTAAACCATAAATACCGGATATCATAAGATCAATTGGAAAAACAAAATTTCTGTATGAAGGTGAAAAATAAACTGGATATTAGGGACATGACTGCATCCCATAAGCTTGGTGCGTTTTGTGGATCAACTCCACTTCTTCAAGAACGGACACATAAAATGTTCTATAAAAAGCAAAAATTACCAACATGATCCAATGTAAAAACCCAATAGGTGACTTCCTCAGGGGTCAGAGGTCAGGTGTTGAGTGTCAGCTTTTTAAAACCCATATGCGTGGTCACCTGATCTTTGACCCTGGGAGAAGTCACATAGAAGGGGCGATACGCATTTGGCAGAGTCGGGTGACGTAGCGCAGGCAGCACACGAGAGCCATGAAAATAGCCATGGAAATATAGATTTAATGAACAGTTTTTATCTTAAATGTAAGTGGATGTTTTCAAAAAATTCTGTGTGTTTTTAAATACTTCACATTGGGACCTTTTTGCTTTGATCGAGGGGAAACGGATAACAAAAATAAGTTACTCCACACAGCTGACATAAAACCTCTAGCATAACTCAGAGAGGGGAAAAGAGGAGAAGGACACACATACCCAAGTTGGGGAAGATGAGATCGGACCTACACAGGTCTATGATTTCAGTGAGCGCAGTGGTGAATCGGTGGCAGGGATTGATACACATACTGTACAGTATATGCCGTATTAAACCCACGTGGGGTGAAGGCTACAGCGGATCATATTTAAGGAGCACCTTGTGTAAGAAAATTTGTTACAAACTTTATGTTTTCTTGTTACACTCTGAAGTAATGTGTATTTATGTCACTAATGCAGGATTAGGTTTTTATTTTGATAAGCACAGCCAGCACTTTTCAGTTGTGGGGACACAATAGTTTGGTTGTTCAGCTGTCACACAAAATAATTTTGACAATGAAGGAGACAGCGCGGGATAACACATACTGTTATTCTTTAGTTTAACAAAAGAAACTTGGCAGGGCTGACACCATTCCTTGTTATTTTATTTAACAAATAGAACGGAATTGTCAGTCCACAACAAGACCCTTTCACTGCCAGAGCAGCTTCTGTGTGAAATATTAAAATGCCTGACAATTAGTTAAATCCCCCAAACATTATATATTTTCTGAAAGCAAAGACCCTGCAGAATACAATGGGGGTACTTTAAAATTGTTATGATATGAGAGGAGCTGTTTATAAAATACATATTTTCTGTAAAAAATACAAT
Source organism: Rana kukunoris (assembly GCA_029574335.1). NCBI lineage: Eukaryota > Metazoa > Chordata > Amphibia > Anura > Ranidae > Rana > Rana kukunoris. The sequence continues at coordinate 14,659,911 of CM056049.1, forward strand.
AAAAGTAATGTTACTGCACACATATGAGATGTGTTACCCGTTCCAAGTAAATAGAAACCCAACATGTAAAGCCTTGAAATTGTTCATGCCGGTGAAAAGGTAAATGCAATTCCACCCATCAGAAACAGAAATACTGTATAATGTTATTGTGATGCCTTAAAATGCATGTCCAATCAAAACCTTTTTTCTTTGGGACAGCCACTGTCCAGGGCTCCATTAGAGAGGTTTCCCCTCACTTCCTGTCCTGCAGATAAGAGTTTTACAGGAAGAGAGGAAACATCTACAATAGGGACAAAAAAACAAGAATGACAGAGATTCCAGCCTTCTGTACTTTGTGAATGGGCCATACATGAGTTTCACTAACACATTGAAGGATATACTTTGATTTGATATAAATGCAGTGCAACAGACTGAATGAGTCCTGTACATTATCACACATCTCTCCTAAAGACACAGCTCTGTAGATCAGATTGGAAGATTTACACTTCATATTTCACTTACGCTGCACACATGAGATGTTTAACAAGACTTCCCTTCTGATCCCACTGTGTCACTGCAGAATGTACAGAGAAAATCCCTCCTATAATGATGTCTCCATCCTGAGAATACTTGTACTCAAATGTATAATTCCTCATAGTCATATCACAGCGGTGAGCAGAGTTCTGGGGGTCAGATGTGCAGGGGGTCACACACAAAGACAACAACCACAATATTATAAGTAGATATCTGAAGACAACATGGCCGAGTCTCTGATAGACTCCAATGACTTCTTCCTCTTCTCCCGACCTCATCATCACTGACAGCAGCCCAGGATCCTGACACTGACTTCATGGCTCAGCTGAAGCCTGTGAGAGTGTCAGGTTTATAAAGAATAATTCAGTTATTTATTACTGATAGACTGGAATATGAATCTGCTTATAGAGTAGGAAAAAAATATCAAACATAAAATACACTGAATCCATCTGTCAGCACTGTAGAAAGTGAAGGTTAAAAAAAATACCATTATGACATATTGTACATGAAACTGTAAAAATTAGAAGTTTGATGGCCAGGAATGTCATGTTTATTATTATTAATATTATTATTATTATTATTATCATTATTATTATTATTATTATTATTGTTGTTATTATTATTATTACTCTATAAATACAGGTAGATTTGGCAGCTACCATAGATTTGTGGGGAATCTCTGGGATCCTTAAATTATAATGAGACTCCACTGAGTAACCCTGTCTACTGCATGGTCTTAGAAAAGGCTTTGAAAGATTATTTTTCAGAGAACGATAATGAGTTGGTGTCACCATGGGCACTATGGGCAGCACATAAAGCGGTAATGAGAGACAGACTCATTCATCTTGCAAATTAAGTGTGAACATAGGGCCGAAATAAAGAAGTTGACAGAGGAATTTTGTATGCTCAGTAGAAGCCACAAAAGTAACCGAACTCCAGACAACCTCAATCGGCTTGACTCTGCCCGAGTCCAACTTAACTTATCCTTGACCACTTCAGCCGGAAAACACTTAGGCCGCGTACACACGAGCAAATAGATTTGTTCAAATCAGTCGGACAGACCGATTTGAACAAATCTGTCTGCTGGGATGTATTGGTTTGATCGTGTACACACGATCAAACCAAAATCCCTGCCGGCAGACAGCGTGCTAACGTGTCGGTGACGTTGACGCTGCCACGTCACCGCACCAGGAAGTTAAACACTTCCGCGCATGCGTCGAAACCCCCGCTGACCCTAATTCTATATTTTTTACTTTTTGGTATAATAAATATCCCCAAGGCAGGCTCTCCCCAAGGCAGGCTCTTGCACTACATAGTAGTTGGCAGATCTATAGGAAATTGCACAGACTGTATTGTGTATGGTCTGATGAAAAAGGGATGGATGGGGTGGGTGGATGAATGGGGTGGGGTGGGTGGAATGGATGGATGGATGGGATGGGGTGGGTGGAATGGATGGATGAATGGGGTGGGGTGGGTGGAATGGATAGATGGATGGGATGGGTGGATGAATGGGGTGGGGTGGAATGGATGGATGGGGTGGGGTGGGTGGATGGGATGGGTGGATGAATGGGGTGGGGTGGGTGGATGAATGGGTTGGATAGATGGGGTGGGTGGGTGGATGAATGGGGTGGGGTGGATGGGATGGGTGGATGAATGCTGTGGGGTGGGTGGATGGGGTAGGGTGGGTGGAATGGATAGATGGATGGGATGGGTGGATGGGGTGGGTGGAATGGATGGGTGGGTGAAATGGATGGGATGGGTGGATCGGATGGATGGATGGATGGGATGGGGTGGGTGGAATGGATAGGGTGGGGTGGATGAATGGGATGGATGGATGGGATGGGGTGGGTGGATGAATGGGGTGGGTGGATGAATGGGGTGGGATGGATGAGATGGGTGGATGGAATGGATGGATGGATGGGTGGAATGGATGGGGTGGGGTGGGTGGATGGGATGGGTGGATGAATGGGATGGATGGATGGGATGGGGTGGGTGGATGAATGGGGTGGGGTAGGTGGATGAGATGGGTGGATGGGTGGATGGAGATTGCAATGAAGGAGATATTTTACGATCAGGAGAATGTAGATCTGCCTGTCAGTGTTCTGATCCAGCACAGATCAGTATACAGTGAAGGAAGCTTGTCTTCCCCTCCTCCTGTCTTCCCAGCACAATGTCACCATACCATGCAGTATGATCTGTGATCGCCTGCCAGGGACAAGCTCTAATCTCTGGGAGTAAATTCAGCTGGATGAGAGGAGAGGACAGCTAGAACAACTACCATAACATCCACTGCGTGCCAGGCTCCCCATCCCCCTACCTTCCACACATTTAACACTAGCAGCCCCATCCAGATGTCCTGTCCCCAGGAAATGTGCTAAAAGCTTCTCAGCCCTTTCACTGCACTCCCCCCCTCCTTCTACCTCCCAGATCCACTACACAAAGTACACACTAGACATGTGCAGACTGGAATATTTTGTTTCGTTTTTTCATTTTCGTCCAGAAAATAAATTTATTTTGTTACTCCCGAAAATCGTTTTGACTTATTTTGTGTTCGTCGGGAAAGTTTTCGTCCGAAAACGACGATTTTTGATGACAAAAGCATCGAAAATCGTCTGTATTCAGACGATTTTCGATGACTCTGTGAAATTAAACGACGGAAATTCGACAAAGCATCGAAAATCGTCGTTCTGAATACAGTGAATATACCTATTCACTGTATTCAGAACGACGACGATTTTCGATGACTCTGTGAAATTAAACGACGGAAATTCTACATTTTCGTTTCTTGCGCTTTCGCTTTCGTTCGTTAAAACGATAACGAAAATACCAGATTTTCGGATGAAAATGCATTCTAACGAAAACGAATGCACATGTCTAGTACACACACAACTGCTGCAAGTTCTGAGAGCACAACACAGAGTGTTCTCTGCTTTATTACCTGCTAGCAGCTTCAGTGAGATGTCCTGTTCATCGGCCGAATTCTCTCATGTCTCAGAAAACCGGAAGTGATTGGCTGGTCCGATAAAAGCACCGCCCTAAGTCCTACGGACCAGCCAATCACTAACCACAAACAGGACACATCCAGCACACAGTGGTAGTGCGAGCGCAGAGCTTTGCGCTCCATGGGCAGGATAAAAAGCCAGCCCATAGATTTGCTTGCCCAATCGCATGATTTATATGCTTCCCACAGCACCTCTGTGACTGGCGCTTCGCCCCCCCACACACACACACATTTAAAGGGACATGTTTTAAAAAATAAAATAAAAATAAAACATTTTTTTTTTCATTTTTTTTTCTTATTTTTTTTTTCTGATGAGTAGCTTTGGGGGGCGGCACCCCTACGCCCCCTATGGGCGGGCCGCCACTGCCCCCCAATATCTATGTGAGAAAATAAAATAGAACAACCCCAATCGCGTTCTCTGCTCAGCTTAACAAAATCTACTACACATCCCCAAGGCCCGTTGCAAGAGCAAAGGAGAACGAAGATTTGCAGTCCAAGGACGTTGACTGTAGAACTCATTACCAACTCATTGATGAATGGAAGAGAATCACCAGGCCTTCAGAAAGAAAACTTAAGACCCATCTGTTCTGAAGGCTTAATAGAAGGAAAATGGATACCAAGCGCCTTGAGGCGATTCAGTTTGTAGTGCTATATAAGTTATTCACTCACTTACTCAGAGTAGGAAGGGAGACGCCGCCCCTTCTGCCTCTGTCACAGAACAATCTGATGCAGTTTTTCCTGTCAGAACCCAAATCGTTTTTGAAAGTAATGCTGTTGACAGTAAGTCTCAAATTAACTGGGATGTACCTTTTAGTCGCCAAGAAATGAGAGCCATATTAGTGGGATTGGGAGATACTAGAAAGAATCTAATTGGGTTTGCAAACAAACTTAGTGCTGCACAGGAAGCATATGAGGCTTCTGCTACTGCAGTGGGAAGCAACATGTCTGGCTATATACTTAAAGGGGACGTAAAGGTTTGTTTTTTATTTTCTAAATAGGTTCCTTTAAGCTCGTGAATTGTTGGTTCACTTACCCTTTCCTTCAATTTCCCTTTTTCTTTGTTTTCTTTGTCTGAATTTCTCACTTCCTGTTCCTCCTCAGTAAGGCCGCTTTCACACTGGGGCTGGACGTGGGGTGGCGGTATATCGCCGCTAAAAATAGTGGCGTTATACCATTGGAATTGCTGTGGAATTTGGCCGCTAGTGGTGCTGTATTAACCTCCGCTAGCGGTCGGGTATTACCACGGTGTCCCATTGTTTTCAATGGGAAAGAGCGATGAAGGAGCGGTATACACTCCACTCCTCTCACCGCTCTAAAGATGCTGCTTGCAGGAGATTTTTTTCTCTCCCGCCAGCGCATCGTCTCAGTGTGAAACCCCCAGGCTTTCACATTAAGAATGCAATGCAAGAGTTTTTCAGGGGGTATTTAGGCACTATTTTTATTCCTAACTTGCTTGAAAAACTCCTCAGTGTGAAAGGGGTCTAAGCTGTTCAGTAAGCTGTTCTGGCTGACTAACCACTGCTCGGATGATGGTGGCAAGTTTACTGAGTAGAAACAGGAAGTGAGGAATTCAAATATAATTGATAATTTTTAATAATCTATTAAAAATATATATCATAGATACATAATACATTCCAAAAAACAAAGCAATTAATTAAAAACACATTGAATAGAACATGTGTTTTTCGGGTCACTGGGGATCCAGAGTAGGTATCTGGTTACAGGATAGGATCACAACCAAGATGATACTGCCCAATATATTTCGCCTTATAAGGCTTCCTCAGGGGTGAGGTTGAGTTCATGTAAACATGGAAGCAGCGTCATGACGTCACTTCCGGGTTACTCAGCTGCCAATGGTGCCGGATTTAAAAAAGTACACCGTATTCAGAATTACCGTTTTCAGCAATCTGAATACTTTGAAGTGCAAAGACCCCCGATCCCTCCATAAAGAGTACCTGTCACCACGTATTACTGTCACAAGTGATGTTTACATTCCTTGTGACAGCAATAAAAGTTATTATAAGAGAGCAATAATTATAGCCCTAGACCTCCTCTGTAACTCTAACCTGGTAACTGTAAAAAAAAAAAAGTTTAAAGCGTCACCTATGGAGATTTTTTTTTTTTTCTCAATCACATTTTTATTGAGTAGCAAGAACAGATAAAACAGCATAATGACATATCTGTTATACAAATAGGAACAGTCTAGAGTACATAAAAAAAGGAGAAAAAACATGTCAAACCATGGTAAGTCATAATACCAGTTCGAAAAACAGAGTACAATAACTGTCAAATATAAGTACACAGTTGAAGTGGAACAAAATGAAGAGGGAAAGGACAAAAATAGGGGGCTAAATAACAACGACGGAAGGAAAAAGAAAGTGGGGGGGAGGGGGAGAGGGAGGGAGGGACCGTGGGAGGGGAGGCGGGGAGAAACAGTATTTGTATATTGCAAGAAGGAACAGGTTACAGGTCTGGGCATACACGTCATAACAGTGACAAGAGAAGGCCTAGCAAAATTTATAATTCACCGTGGACAGGCAGTCAGAAAATATTAGGCATTACAGAAAGTTCATTTACACAATGTCAAGTATTCACCAGAATATGTAAAGATAAGCCATGGTTGCCATAGCTCGTTAAAGGGGGAGCTGTTTTCATTTTTCATTGCCAGGATCTCCTCCATTTTGTAGATGAGGGACACCCTGTCCAACCAGTCTAGGATCCCTGGTGTCCGTGTAGATTTCCAGTAAAGGGGAATAAGGGTTTTGGCGGCGTTAAGTAAGTGTCTCGTAAGGGTCTTTTTGTATTTACGAATCGGAAGATGATTGATGTGAATTAGGCACCAGGCTGCATCAAGTGCTATTGTTGTTTCTGTGTTGTGCCTGATCCACCTCCTGCCAAAATTTAGCAATGGGGGCACATTCTCACCAAATGTGCAAAAACGAGCCTACACCGGTACCGCAACGCCAACAAGCGTCTGAGACATTACCGGACCACTGCTTGGCCCGCTGTGGCGTAATGTACCATTGGGTGAGGATCTTGTAGGGGATCTCTTGGTGTCTGGAGCTAAGGGAGCATTTGTGGGCCATAATGCAGGCCTTTTCCCATTGAGCCTCTTCTATTGGAATACCCAGGTCCCTTTCCCATTTCAATTTATGTATGTTTGTATCCATGGTAGTAGGACTTATCAGCCACGAGTAAGCCAGAGAGGTGGCATTGGGGACCAGAGATCTATCACAACATAGCTTTTCCAATGGTGTCAGTGGGCAATAAAAGGCAGATTTAGATTTAGAATTCACCAAGTGGTCCCTCAGTTGGAGATAAAACCAAAACCCTAGAAGGGAGTCCCCATACTCAGATCGCAGTGTCTCATTAGATTTAACTCCAGACCCAGACACACAGTCAATAGCCCACAGATCTGGGATCTTTTTACCCTGTGTACCCGGGGCGAAGTCCTGGTTATCAAAGATTGACATCAGGGGACCTGGTATCGTCGTCATTTTATGTTTAACTACCACTTTGTGCCATACTTGCAATGTGTTCGTTATCAGAGGGCATGTAATCAGTTTAGTTGATCGGGAGAACAGAGACCAAGGGAGGAGCCCTAAGCGGTGGGGGCACATACTTTGTTCTAGGTTGACCCAATCCTTTTCCTCACTATGGCAATGCCAATCTATTATTCTCGTTATGTGGGATGCTTGATGATATTTTTTGTAATCAGGTAAGCCTATTCCGCCTCTACATTTGGGGAGGGTAAGGAGTTTGATGTTAATTCTGGGGTTTTTGCCTGCCCACAGAAAACGTCTCTGTATTTTCAGGAGGGAAGTGAAAAATGATTCTGGTACGCTAATGGGGAGGGCATTGAATATATACAAAAGTCTCGGGAGAACCGTCATCTTTAAAATCGAGGCTCGGCCGAACCAGGAAAACGTTTTGGATGTCCATTTATGAAGGTCATCAGTAATGGACTTTAGCATTGGTGTATAGTTAGCTTGAAACATCATGTTAAGACGACTGGTTAGGCGAACGCCCAGATACTTCAATGCGGAGGGGACCCACTTGAATGGGTGATTGGATTTTAGAAGGTCAAGTTGGCTAGGAGTCAGTGTCAGATGAAGGGCTTCGGACTTTGATTTATTAATTTTAGAGATATAACTGAAGGTTTCAAAAATGTTTTGCAGGCTGGGGATGGAGAAAAAGGGTTTGGTGAGGAAGAACAACAATGCATCCGCATAAGCGGCTACTTTATAGTCCCTCCCACCCACCTGGAACCCATGGAACTCTGGGGATAGATTGATAGTCCTAATCAGTGGTTCTAATGAGAGGATGAAAAGGATTGGGGAAAGGGGGCAGCCCTGGCGTGTCTCATTCCTAATAGTTATGGGTTCAGATAGTATGTTATTAACCTTAATTCTGGCCTGAGGACATTTGTAGAGGGCTGATATCCAGGATAACATTCCTCCCCTTAGCCCAATATGAATGCAAATCGAGAACATGTATTCCCAGGAGATCCTATAGAACGCCTTTTCGGCGTCGGTAGAAAGTAACATCCCATCAGACGTTGAGTCCTGGGCAAAATGGATCAGATTAAGAGCTTTCATTATGTTATCCCGAGCTTCCCGCCCTGGCATGAAGCCTACCTGTTCAGAGCCGATAATTTTGGTAAGGAACGGTTTTAATCTATTGGCCAAGATTTTAGCTAGTAGTTTTAAGTCGATATTTAAGAGCAAAATGGGTCTAATACTCGCGCAGTCAGTCGGGTCTTTGTCGGGTTTGGGCACTACTGTAATGTGGGCCATGAGGAAGGGGCTGGAGTTGTGCTTGTTGCCTGACAAATAATTAAAAGATGACATGAGTGGTTTGCAGAGAATGTTTGAGTAGATCTTGTAGTATTGGGCCGTGAACCCGTCCCGGCTCGGGCTTTTTCCGGTTTTTAGGTCTTTGATGGCCGTCTGTATTTCTGACAAGTTTATGGGTTCTTCCAATGTGGAGGCATCCTCACCGGGGAGGGTGGGGAGTGCGGAGTCTCTGAGGAAGTTCTGGATCATGTCCCCTTTAGAAGCTGTAACATGGTGAGGTCTATGCTGATCAGGAAGATTATAGAGTCTATCATAGAATTTGGAAAAAACGTTTGGCTATCTTCTCATTGTCATAACAGAGTGTCCCCTCTTTATCCCTGATGGCCTGGACGTGGTGAGATGACTGGGCATCCCTGAGGGCCCTGGCCAATAGCCTGCCGCTTTTATCCCCCTGCTCATAAAAAAAAAATTTCTTGAAAAAAAGTGATTTTTTGATTTTGAGATCTAGTATCCGTTTCAGGGCCGATCTACACTCAGCTAGCTCTTCTTCTGCTTTTAACGAGAGAGATTGCTTGTGCAATGTCTCTAGTCTGGCAATTCGAAGTGACAAGTTCAGTATTTCCTTTTCTCTTTCCCTTTTCTTCCTGGCGCCCCATTTCATCAATTCTCCCCTGACCACACACTTGTGCGCCTCCCAGTTATTGAGAGGGTTTGTGTCACCAGCCTGGTTGTTCGCAAAGAACGACGTGAGTGTCTGGTGTATGTCATCTTTAATTGTCTGGTCGGTGAGAAGTGATGCGTTAAGTTTCCAGTTGAAGGGGGCACGCGTGGGAGGACCGAATCGTAGGGAGAGGACTGTGGGGGCATGGTCGGAGAGGGAAATAATGCCTGTCGGTCCTAAGGATGTTGCCTAAGTCCCTCTGGGAGATAAAGAACAAGTTGATACGGGAGTACCTTTTGTGTGGAGAGGAGAAAAAAGTGAAATCCCTCTCTGAGGGGTGTGTAGCCCTCCACGAGTCGACCAGGGTCAGGGATTGGAGCATGGCTTTGATACTTTTCAGTATCCTGTAGGAGATGTGAGTTGAGCCTGTTGAGGTATCTTTCAATGGGGAGAGAGGGATGTTGAAGTCCCCACCCAAAACTATACAACCCTCCGCAAACCAAGTGAGGTTGTCAATGATTTTACGGCAAAAGGTGATATGTCCTGTGTTTGGAAAATAAACATTGGCCAAGGTAACCGGCGAACCCTCCCAAGTGCCCTTCAAGAAAATGTAGCGGCCATCTGGGTCTAGAAGTTGATGCTGTAGTAGAAAAGGTGAATCTCTGTTAAGCAAGATGGAGACTCCCTAGGTCTTGGCCAAGGGGTTAGTTGCATGGTAGGCTTTGGTAAAGATAATATCTGTTAGTTTTGGTATGTTCTGTCCCTTGAAATGGGTTTCCTGAAGGAAGACTACGGAGGGGCGGGTTTTCCTAAGTTCTTTAAGTAGTTTTGACCTTTTTTCGGGAACATTCAAACCATTGATGTTGTGTGAGATGACAGTGGGTGATTTTCCTAAGAATGCGTAAGCCATAGTGACTAAACCTGTGACTAAGTGCAGATAAAAGTGGTAGGTGGGATCAGTGATGAGGATGGATGAGGGAAGGTCAAGAGAAAGGAGGGGAGAAGAGGGGAAGGACGGGAAAAGAAGAGAGAAGGAGGGAAAGGATAAGAACAGACCAAGTAAAAGGAGTAAGGTGAGCAGTCCCTAAGCCCTGCCTAAGGGGCTGAGGAGTGGTTAGTCTAGTATTGTGCTAAAGACTAATATGAGCTCTAGGAGGTAGGTGGGAGATGCGGGTACGGGCTACAGCAGTTTCCGGTCCGTCACCGACACTTGGCGGTAAACCGTGAAAGTGATATTCACAAAGAAATTACTTGTGGGAAAAGAGTCTCGGGATGAGGCAGACCCTGGAACCCGGGAGTGATTTGCATGTAAAGGAGTCATGACGATTCTGGGCCTGAACACTTGGAGAACAAAAATAAGCATATAGTGGGAGGGGACTAAGGTCAGGCAGCGTTCAGTGAGAATATCACGGGTAGGAAGGCATGAAACATGCATTTAAACTTACATCTCATAGCACAGTTCTTAAAGCATGGTAATAACAGCAACCCTTGCTAATAAGTGTTTAAATCAAGTAACAGAACAAAAAACATAAAACCATTTAGAAACAAACAGACGGAGGCATCTGAACTTCCCGGCCATGGCTCAAAAAGACCTCTGTGAACAGTGAGCGAATCCAAGGTCCGTCTCCACTGGTCACTAGAGCAAAAGAAAAAAAAAATGGGCAGGACAGAAGTATTCAAACGGGCGGTAGAAGCAGAGGTCCAGGTGTGACAAAAATGTCAGACTTTTGAACCGGAGACCTTGGGATGAGCCATAGACCTAAGAGTAAACAACAAGTTTATTGACTTAAACCTAGAGGGAGGAAGAGAGGCAATGGTGTCCGGCATAAGAACAAAAAAGAAAAAAGGGGAAGAAAAAAAAATGTTCCAGGTTCGCTGTCGTGAAACAAGGTTTTGTGCTTGAGAAGCTGAAAGGACATAGTCAGTAGAAGCTTCACTGAGAACAGAGTGCCATCTAGCTTGCAAATATGGAAGTCCACATTTCAGTATTTTAAGAGTATAGATGGATGAGGGCCTGGGACACAATTCTCTACTTCACAATTCCTTTGTCCAACCTCATTGACCATCAGTAGTAGAGAGTAGTGTTGAGCGGAATACGCCATATTCGATTTCGCGATATTTCACGAACATATAGAGGGTTATTCGTGAAATATTCGTTAATATCGAATATTCGTGATATTTTATCAAAAAAAAAATTTTGCGAAATTTCGCTAATGCAAATGCGAAATTGATTGCGAAATTCTGGTCCGCGCATGCGCATGCACGCGAACAACATGCGAAAACGGAGATCATTTCCTGGATTACTAAACTAATATGCACTAAACACTAACTCTACTTACACAAACTTATATGACTAAACTAAAGCTACATTTTTTTTTTTTGTTTTTTTTTACACTGACTGACAAGGACAAAGACGAGGACTACAAATAATAAACTAATATGCACTAAACACTAACTCTACTTACACAAACTTATATGACTAAACTAAAGCAATTTTTTTTTGTTTTTTGTTTTTTTATACACAAAACACAGAGACTAAACACACACTAAACTAAGCTACCTTAAAGAAATGTACACTTACACTAACTAAACAGAAATCTATCTAACACTAAGCTACACTAACCTGGACAAAACAACAAAAATCTGAGCTTTTAGAAAAGCTGTTGGGTCTTTTGCTTTGAAAAAAGCATTTGGTTTTAGAAGCAGGAAACTCAGAACTTAAAGCACTATAGGAAGCACAATGCTAAGCTCTAAGATCACAATACACAGGAAAAACGCACAGAAACACTCCACTCTCTCTAGCCACCTTGTGAATCTGCACTGAAATACTGCTGGGAGTGATCTTATATAATGGTCGTGCAGGCAGGTTCCTATTGGTTGCTATGGAGGTTGCTAACCTCTGACAACTGTGGTAGGAGAACTCTGATTGGCTCTGATGCAAAAGAAGGGCAGAGAAAGTATTCGCGAATATTCATAATACGAATATTCGCATTGCGAATATTCGGCAACATAAAAGGATCACCTCAGCTACTCGGCCCAGGGTCTCTAATCATACCAGCAATGCTTTTAGACATCGATGGAGATCACTAGGATGTGATCTGTTTTGAAAATAAATTTGAAAACATACGAATATTCACCGCAATATTCGAGTTATTCGCGAATACGCGAATATGCAATATTCGTAACGAATATTCGCAATGCGAATATTCTTGAGCAACACTAGTAGAGAAGGGACTGAAGCTAAACTGTGCAGAACATGTGAGCGGCGGGGCTCCAATGCAAAAACAGAAAAAAAAAAACTCAAAACAAGGGGGAGGCTAGGCCACACACTCCACAATGATAGTGATGACCCCCAGCCCGCAGTCTGTAAAACAAACAACGGGGAACGAAGTCCGGGTTCATCACATACGTTGTGCTCCTTTCACTCTAGGGCTTTTGGAGTTCTTTGAGGGTGCTGGAGAGCCATTGTAACGTCTGCCAGGATAGTTGCGTTGGTTCTTCTGTTGGAGCGGAGAAAATGCAGACGCCGGGCCGGGCGAGTGTTGGGGGTTGTTGAATGAGGCAGTAGGCGAAACTCCTCATACCACTCAGGCAAATCCACGGGCGCAATCTGTAAGGCCTCACAAAAGGTCGGGAAGTCTTCTGGAACTCTAAGCATATGTTGTTTCCCCATGTAAGTAGCCTGCAGAGCAAAGGGGGATTTCCACCTGTAGGTAATCTCCTTCTCCCGGAGAACAGCTAGTAGTGGCTTGAGGGCTCTCCTATTCTTTAGGGTGATGGGAGAGATATCTTGAAACAACTGGATCTCAGAGTCGCCATGTTGGATCAGATCTGCATTTCTCGCCTTCTGCAGAATTCCCTCTTTCAGGGAGAAGTTGGAAAGACAGCAAATAATGTCTCTCGGTGGGTTACCCTCCGGGGCTCTGGGTCTAAGCGCCCTGTGCGCACGGTCAAATTAGATCGGGGACTGTTCCGGCCTATCTAACAGGCTATTGAAAATGGCGGTCAAGGTCGGTCTCACCTGCTCCTGGGCTGCTAGTTCTGGGACCCCCCTCGCCCTAATATTATGCCTGCGGCCCCTGTTGTCCAGGTCTTCAATTTGTCTATTCATGGTGATCATATGTTGAGAGTGGGTGGTGGTAATGTTGTCTAGCCTGAGCAGGGCCCTATCTCTCCTCTTACCCGCCCGCTCGTTCACCGCCATCTGCTCTGAGAGCCGCAGCAGCTCTGACTTTATGTCCGTGATGGCCATCGCAAAAGAGTTCTTAATATCCGTGGCTTTATCAGTCATAGCCGCATAGGTTAGGGGCCTATCTGTAGAGGCAGTACCTTTGGAGGAGTCCTCTGAAGCAGGGAGTGAAAGTTCGTCCTCATCACTGACTTCCTCCACGAGTGGCAGCGCCATCTTGGAGGCCTTGCTGCTGCTGCCGCCGCTGTAACGAAATTTGTTGAGGTTCGTGGGGGTGAGCTTTTTCTTTGGTGTGCTCAGAGAACATAGTGTGCGGCTGTGAGTTCCCCTCTTAAGTTGTAAGGACATAATCGTCCGTATTCCGGACGTTTTCAACTCACGGGTCCCACGGGTAGACGGAGCTCCTTCACACTGCTGCCGTCCACATCGCGCGCCAAGCCACGCCCCAGATTTTTAGGTACCGTAGTTTGTCACCATTCCAAGTGTGTGCAATTATAAAGAATAACATGTTTGGTATCTATTTACTCAGCGTAACATTATCTTTCACATTATACAAAGAAATTGGGCTAACTTTACTTTTTCATTTTTTTCAAATTCATGAAAGTTGCGTCTAAAACACCACTGCACAAATACCGTTAATATATAATGTTTGGGGCTTCTAAGTAATTTTCTAGCAAAAAATACAGGGCCAGATCCACAGAGCCAGTACGCCGGTGTATCTCCTGATATGCTGGGGTACTTTCAAATTACCTGTGTCGTATCATTAGTTTGAATCCTCAAACCATCATACGATGGCTTCGGGCTTCGATCCGACAGGCTTACGTCTTTGTACGCCTTCGGATCTACGCTGCAATATTTTTGCGCCCACTGGGTGGAGTTTGCGTCGTTTCCGCGTCGGGTATGCAAATTAGCTTTTTACGGCGATCCACGAAGTTACGATCGGCCGTCGCATTCTCTTACATCGTCCCTGAAGAAGTCGCGAGACCGTGACGCAACGACGTAGGAAGTGCGACCACGTGACACTCACAGCCAACCGGAGGCTAGCAGACGCAAGACGGCGTTTGTATTCGCCGTGCTCTGTCATCCATTTGTTTGGCGTTTTTTTACTGTTTTTCCATCTAAGAGGCTTATTTTTACATTAAACCCCCCTCTTCTCAAACGGGCTTCACTATTTTGGTGTCATTTATCCCACGCTCTGACTTGTGTTCATGAGCTGTTAGATTCAAGAATCTATACCACGAATGACCATTCTACAAACACATCACCAAGGAGCCCTACAGATACTACAAGAGAAGGAACCAACATTGCCCACCTGTTGCACTGTTACCACCACCTTAAGGTAAGGGCAATATGAGACCATTTTTCGGATGAGTTCACCCCTTATAGAAGACCCATCAGTCACCTTTAACCCATCGTGCCTCTTCATCATAGACTCTCACCATTGTTATTAACTGTTTATTCACCCCATCTGGGTGGGCGCCACTAACATCTATTGTGATAGTCTGCTCCACCACCCACTAGCATATCACTTTGCTCTATTTTGATTGATTTATTCATTACGTATTTGTTTACTTTTTGTGCACTTTACACTTACACTTTAGTGCTTATGACCTTATATTATTTATGGAGAGCATGGTTTCTTTTTAAGTACTCTGATTCTTTTGCTAAGATGCAAAATGTCTGATTGCATGACCTTTGAACCCTGACTTTAGATCTTAAATAAGTAAGTGGTTTCTTCTGGTTGATCTTCCTCACATGGAAGTACACATTTTTGATGTCTACATTTTACTAGGTATATACGTGAGTCTGGAATGCTGTCCCTCCCTTGAACTAGAGACAAATTACCTGCATAATCACAGCGATAAATAATTGCTAGCCAAGAATCGATTCCTTCCACACCCTCATGTCCCTTACCCCCTACTCACACCCCGTCTTTTTCCCTCTTTCCCCGTCTTTCTCTCTCTCTTTCTCTCTTATCTTGTCTTTGGTCATTTCTATCCCCCTATATAATTCTATTTTGGATAATGATCTTAAAATATTGATCTGACATTATTATCTGTGTTCTCAATTTATGACAAGGCTTGTTCTCTTATGTATTGGTTTCTATTGATACATTGGATGGACACCCAAACGGATGACACTCTTTTGTTCAGTAGCAATTTATAACATGACATATGTTTGGTATATTGTATGTGAAACAGTAAGACTGCTGGTGTATTCTTTGTTACCACCTTGTGATTTTTAAATAAAAATGTATTGGACAAAAAAAAAAATATATATATATATGTGTATATATATATATATATATATATATATATATATATATATATATATATATATATATAGTAAGCTGGGGGATAGGTAGCGGGTACAAAAGCTCCCTGGGATGAGCAGGCCGAGATACCAAGTCCATAAGATAAGTGAACAACAGTGGGATGTTTATTGGTGTTATACAAAGTCCATTTACAGGTGCTGTGCAGTGTGCAGAAAGCAAAACGAACAAAAATAGTTAAACAAACACCTAGCCGTGTCTCGGCTCTAACTACACGATATATGCAGGCCCTAACTACTAAGCTAAACAAGCCTACCGCTTGTCAGCTCAAAGACAAACTTGTCACCGGTTTTTCACCAACCTCCTTGCTCTCACAGATGGGCCAGATTCAGAAAGACTTGCGCTGGAGTATATCGATATGCGCCGCGTAACTGTAAAGATGCGCCGTTGTATCTACGCGCCCGTACCCACCAAACTAGATTCCCATTCAAATATGCAAATGAGGGAGATTTCCCAAACGGATTAGCACCAGACACTGGCTACATGCGCCCCGCGTATGTGGAATGGCTAGCGCAAAGTTATTCCTACAAATAGCTGCTTTATCTTTACTCCAGACAGCCACAGGTCAGCAGGAGAGCAGCTACAGCAGCAGCGTTAGCGACGAAAATAGCAAGCTGAACAACCACACTTGCAAGGACAACACCTCTGTGTGCCAACATGCCAGGGGCAGTCGCGGTCCTAGCACTACTGATGGGTCCCCCGGTACGGAGGAGGCGGGCACGTGAGAGGATATACCGCACGCGCATGAGCCTCTTTGGCATGGGGGATGAGGAGGTGTATCGCCTCTTCAGATTCAGCCCTAATGTAATACTTGAACTAACCACAACCCTGCAGGATGACATCACCAGCCCAACACACCGCTCACAAGCGGTGCAGCCACTGGTGAAGGTACTGGCAACACTTAATTTCCTTGCCAGTGGATCATTCCAGCATACAAGTGGAGTGGTGGCTGGGATGTCACAGTCCTCCATGAGCAGATGTGTGCACCAGGTTGTCCCTGCAATTCTCAGACGCATGTCCCACCACTTCATCAGACCCACCACTGAGGAGCTGTGGCTGAAGGCAATGCAGGATTTCTACAGCATTGCCAGATTCCCACGCACCGTGGGGGCCATTGATTGCACACATGTGGCACTCCAGCGCCCCAGTGCCACAGAGCACATATACCGCAATCGGAAGCATTGGCATTCCATCAACGTACAGGTGATAGCCGATGCCCAACGCCTCATATGGCACGTCCGTGCCAAACACCCCAGATCCAGCCATGACAGCTTCATATACAATCAGAGCCCCATCCCAATGGAATTCGAACAGAACATGTATGGGGACAGCTGGCTGGTTGGTGAGTGACATGGGTGACAGGCATGACTGTCCCCCCCCCCCATGATGCTGACATCACAAGGGGCACATGCACGGCTAACATCCTCCTGTCTTTTCCCTTCCAGGTGACTCTGCATATGCACTGGGACCCCATCTAATGACTCCTTTCCGGAACCCCCAAACCAGAGGAGAGAGAAGATACAATGAAGCACACATCAAAACCTGTGCAGTGGTGGAGCAAACAATTGGGCTCCTGAAGTCCCGTTTCCGATGCCTGGATAAGTCTGGGGGGGCCCTATTGTATTCCCCTACCTTTGTGTGTCAGATCATTGGTGCATGTTGCATTCTGCACAACTTTGCCATGAGAAAAGGCCTGCAGATTGACATACGTGATGACCTGACCCCCCAACCAGACAGCCCCCCCCTGCCAGAGGAGCCCCAGTCAGTTGATGGAAGAGCAGTCAGAAGGGTCCTCGCTGTAGGCATCTTTGGACACTAAACAAATACATTGATCACACGGACAATGCACGCATGCACACCACTGATGTCCCTAGATCACACACACCACATGCACATCACATTGGATTAGCCCAAGTCCAACATGCAGGACTTGGGAGCAGCAATGCCGGCGTCAAATCCCCAATGATGTCGCTGTCCATTCATACACCATTCACACGTCATTCACACAGCCGTGGGGATAACTTCTCCACCACGGCCGAGGGTGACACCCCTTACTGGCAGGAGTGCCACCCCCTTACATTCACACACCATTCACACTGCAACGTGTGCAGTATCAATAAAAATAAAAAGCTCATAACCTGAGCAAAAATTAAACAAAAACAAAAAAAAGCTCATAACCTGAGCAAAAAAAAAACAAAGAAAATAAAAAGCTCATAACCTGAGCAAAAAATAAATAAAAACAAATAAAGCTCATAACCTGAGCAAAATAACAAAGAAAATAAAAAGCTCATTACCTGAGCAAAAAAAAAAAAAAAACAAAGAAAATAAAAAGCTCATAACCTGAGCAAAATAACAAAGAAAATAAAAAGATCATAACCTGAGCAAAATAACAAAGAAAATAAAAAGCTCATTACCTGAGCATTAATGTAAACAATCAATAAATAAAAAACATCATCTGGGATGACGGGGGCTCCTTCTGGTGGCCCCTCTCTGGCTCCTCAGCTGCCTGGAGGGAGTGGGTGGGGGTGGGGGGCATCTGGAGGTGGCTGATCACCGGGTGGGCCACTCCTGGCAGGTGTGGCCTGCATGCCCTCCAAGGCCATGGCTATCGGGCCGAGGTATGAGTTTGTCTGGGCCTGCATCCTGAGCTGTCGGGTGACCTGGTAATGCTGGGCCCGCTGAATCTGCCTTCCCTGGACCCGGATGGCAGCAGTGTTTGCCTGGACGGCTGCAGTGAGGTGCCTAATATCAGCCTGCACCTCCCCCAGACTGGTCACCACTGCAGCGCCGTTGCAGCTGACATCCTGCACTGCATTGGATATCTGGGCCACGGAGCACAGGTTGTCAGCCACTCGGTCCAGGTGCCCAACTATGTCCCCTATTTGCTGGGTCTGCCTGGCGTGGTCCCTCGCCACCTGGTCCTGGACCAGATCAGACACCCCCCTGGTCTTCCGGGTGGCCTTCCTGGGGCCAGGAGATGGTTGTCCCCGGGGCGATGGAGTCGCCCTTGAGGGGCTTACTAGGATGGGGGAGGGGATTAGAGAGGGTCCTGCCGAAGGGGAGGACTCCTCCAACAATAAAATAAAGTCCTGCTCTACCACAACAGGCTCCTCCTCAACCACCTCTGCAGGTGAGGTGTGGGCACTCTCCTCCATCTCTGTGTCTTCACCACCCAGGGGGTCGGGCTCAGGATGTCGTTGGGGGGTTGGGGTGGACTGGCCGTCGACAGATGATGGCCCAGCTCCGTCATCTGTGGATGACACAAAGCAGACACATGTTGGGTGGTCCCACACACTTGGCACATGTACCCTCCCCCCCCACATGCAACACACCAAAAAGGGGGTAAAAATCACGTACCTGTCCTGGAGCCTTCCTCCACGGAATCATATCACGGGACCCCCTCCAACTGCTCCCTCTCCAGGCAGTGGGCGACCACCTCCTCCTCCGTGGTCAGGCTGACCGCACATGGGGGTCCACCCCCCGTGCCCCTCTCATGCCTCCTAATGGTGGCCACCTTGCCCCGGACTTTGCGCCGTAAATCATTGATTTTCTTGCCAATATCGGCAGCAGTCCGGGTGGAGTAGCCCAGGGCATTGACCCTGCCAGCAATGCTTTCCAGGATGGCCTGCTTCCTATCCCGGGTTGTCTTTCTACTTTTCCTGCCATGGAGGACATTGTTGTAGGTCTCCATAGCCGATATTACAACAGAGACCTCCTGGGCATTAAAATTGAGGTTTCTCCTCTCTTTGGGGGGGAACGGGAGCAGCCATTACAGAGCAAAAGTAACTTCCCTGGGGTGGGGGGAACCGAATATACTTTTGCGCCGGAATGGCGCTTCCGCTGGCGCTTTTATACGCACAACGGAACACATTGCGCTGACGTTTCCCGTAAAGTGGTGCCGACGGAAGTTGTGAGCATGCGCACAGGGGGGTGATTGGAGCCTCACTCACTGCGCATGTGGATGATGCGCTGAACGTAAGCCTCTGCGCTGGGCTCCGCCCATCATTTACATATGATCACACCCACTTCCACTTGCGTCGGGTTGCGCCAGCGCATTTTCGTTACTCCGGCGCAAAGTAACGGACATGCACTTGGTGAATACTGTACTTCTCTCCCTAGTTTGCGTCAGCGCAACGTATATGCGCTGTGATACGCTGGCGAAAATATGCGCGCATCTACCTGAATCTGGCCCTATCTGTTTCCCAGGACAGAGCAATGGCTGTCTGCTCAGGTGAGCTTAAATTGGCCTGGGGGAGAGGGCCAATACCTGACCTGGATCAGGGATCAGAGATCCCTGAACGTGTAAGAGAGGAGGTCTGGGAGAGGTATAAACTCCGAACTGGACTTTCCCAGGCTCTCTCTGGGAAGCTCTGTGTAACAGAATGGCCCGTGACACCCAGAGACGTTGGAAGGATGAGCAGCATTAATAACTCTTGGGTCGAAATCCACCCTGTGCCCTTTTGGGTGTAGGGTGGCTAATAGTGAATTATAATTCCTTTACTAACAGATGGGACATTATTAATACTTCATATTTCAGGACTGAGATATCACAAGGAGTTCATGATGACATGACCAGGTCAACCAGACAGTGACTCATACCTTTGTATAATAGGCTATTGAAATATCTTAAGGTGTTGGCTATTCACTGTAAAGACATTCCGTTGAAAAGGTGTTGATTGCACCCACTCTCACAAGACTCTGCCATTGTGTGATAAAGCTGTCTAGATAACTTATTCAACTAGATGTCTGTGTTATTATTCAAGGTTAATTGAACTCTTTTGATGATGCAGTGCCGTCTTGTCTAGCTACCAATTAAGGAATTATCCTCAGTGAGTGAATAGGGGGGTGGGGACTGCATTGTCCTGTGATGAACTGTATTATGCTGTACTGGATATATAAGCAAGCTAAGAAAACCAATAAAGTCATTCATACATTTTGGAAACTAGAGAACGGAGCGCAGTCTTGTTTATTCTGGGAAAAGGAATGGATCATGTCTGCCTGGTTGTTGGTGTGTCAGATAAGCTTGTCGTGGTTGGATGGAAGGTCGTAAGCGGTACTGACCGTTACACTCTGCTACACACCCTCCCCCCTTGTTTCAACCCCAGGGTTGGAACACCTGTACCCCAACAGGAGTGAACACGGGACAGGGCATCTACATTCCCCATCTCAACACCTGGCCTGTGTTTTACCGAAAAGGAGTAGTCCTGTAGAGCCAAAAACCAACGGTTCATCCGCCTATTAGTCTCCTTCTTTTGGGCCATCCATTTCAGGGGAGCATGGTCAGTTATTAACTCAAACTGGCGCCCTAACAGGTAGTACCTTAGCACGTCCACGCACGGCCCACTTTATGGCTAAACATTCCTTTTCAATGACTGCATATTTTTTTCATGATCATTGAGCTTTCTGCTTAGGTAGACCACAGGGTGTTCTTCCCCGTTGTGTACCTGTGACAATACTGCCCCGACACCTACATCAGAGGCGTCTGTCTGAACCAAAAAATCTTTGGAGAAATCAGGGGAGTATAGCACTGGCTGTGCACAAAGAGCCTTCTTCAGGACTTGGAAAGATTCTTCGGCTACTGGGGACCATTTTATCATTACGGAGTCTTTCCCTTTCGTCAGGTCTGTCAGTGGGGCAGCTATAGTGGCAAAATTTGGAATAAGCCTTCTATAATATCCTGCAATGTCAAGAAAGGCCCTGACCTGCTTCTTGTTTCCAGGACGTGGCCACTCCTGCATGGCTTCTATTTTATTCACTTGGGGTTTAAAAACTCCACGGCCAATAGTGTAGCCCAAATACTCGGCTTCCTCCAAACCAATGGCACATTTTTTGGGATTTGCCGTAAAACCTTCCTTGAAGAGGGAATCAAGGACAGCTTGGACACGGGGCAAGTGAGACTCCCAGTCAGTGCTATGCACCACTATGTCATTTAAATAAGCTGCATCATACTGCTGGTGCCGTCTTAGGGTCCTGTCCATGGCCCTCTGAAAGGTTGCAGAGGCATTATGCAACCCAAAAGGCATTTTCTTATACTGGAATGATCCCTCCGGGGTCACAAACGCAGTCTTTTCTTTTGCACTATTAGTCAGGGGTATTTGCCAATATCCTTTGGTCAAGTCCAAATTGGTCAAATAACGGACCTTGCCAAGTCGGTCTATAAGTTCATCTACCCTGGGCATTGGGTACGTGTCAAACTTTGTTACTGCATTGAGCTTTCTGAAGTCGTTACAAAACCTCCAAGTGCCATCCGGTTTTGGGACTAACACGATGGGGCTAGACCAGTCACTATTGGATTCCTCAATGACATCTAGCTCCAACATCCTTCTAACTTCATCACTGATGTCCTTTCTTCTCGCTTCAGGAATTTGGTACGGTTTGAGCTTGACACAAACCCCAGGTTCAGTAACAATATCATGCTGAGCCGCCGAAGTCGTGCCAGGCAACTCTGAAAATTTCTCTCTATTCCTTATTAGGAACTCTCTAGCTTCCTGTTTTTGGGAATATGACAGGGTGTCTGGAATCGTCACGTCAGGGATCAGAGGGGATTCAGTACCCCTAGGCGTTACTGGGAGGGACCTCGCAGTTAACGCCAGTCTATCCTTCCAGGGCTTTAACAGGTTCACGTGGTAAATCTGTTCGGGCTTCCTTTTACCTGGTTGATACACCTTGTAATTGACTTCCCCAACTCTTTCAATTACTTCAAAGGGGCCCTGCCACTTAGCCAGGAACTTGCTCTTAACAGTGGGAACTAAAACTAGGACCCTGTCACCCGGTGAGAAAACACGGAGTTAGGCCCCCCGGTTGTATATTCTCTGTTGGGCTGCTTGAGCCTGTAGTAAATATTCTTTCACCAACGGTATTACTGCTGCAATCCTGTCGTGCATTTGAGCGATATGCTCAATTACACTTTTGTGGGGTGTCTGTTCCCCCTTCCAAGTTTCCTTGTCCAAGAGTCCCCGAGGGTGTCTCCCATAAAGCAACTCAAATGGAGAGTACCCTGTAGAGGACTGGGGAACCTCCCTGATAGCAAACATCGGGTACGGTATCAGGAAGTCCCAGTCTTTCCCATCTTTGTCAACAACCTTTTTTAACATGCCCTTTAACGTCTTATTGAAACGTTCCACCAAGCCATCCGTTTACGGATGATACACAGAGGTTCTCAACTGCGTCACCTTAAATAACTTGCACAGCTCCCTAGTTATCTGTGACATAAATGGGGTACCCTGGTCTGTAAGGATTTCTTTAGGGACGCCAAACCGACTGAACATCATAAACAGCTCTTTGGCAACATTTTTAGCAGACGCGGAGCGTAAGGGAACGGCCTCAGGGTAACGGGTAGCGTAATCCATAATCACGAGGATATGCTGATGACCACGGGCAGATTTGGGGAGCGGACCCACAAGGTCCATGGCAATCCTCTCGAAGGCCACCTCAATAATGGGCAAGGGCACTAAAGGACTTCGGAAGTGGGGCTGGGGGGGCTGACATCTGACACACAGGACAGGATTGACAATAATTCTCAATATTTTTCTGTATCCCAGGCCAGTAAAACCTGCACAACACTCTTTCAGTGGTTTTCTCAACCCCTAAATGGCCTCCTAGCAAGTGCCCAGGGGCAAGTTCCAACACCACCCTTCTATAAGGCTTAGGGACCACCAACTGTTCAATAACTTCATCATTCTTTTTACATACACGATACAGTAAATCATCATTGCTGCTGAAATAAGGAAAACAGGGCCTATCCCCTGGTTCGACAGGTACATCATTAATCACCATTACATTTTCCCAGGCCCTGGCAAGGGTAGGGTCTTTTCTCTGCTCAGTACCAAAATTTTCCTTGTGCACATTAAGGTCAGTAAACTCCAACGTAGGCCCTGAGTCGGCAGACAGCTGTTCGGTTCTACTGGTTGTGGGGACTTCCTCAGGCTCCTCCAGCTCCCCTGCCATAACCGAGAAAGGAAAACTCGGAGAGCCCCGAGATGAGTCCCCTGAACCCACAATATCGGAAGTAGCCAGGAGCTCTGGCTCTGCGACTGAGTCAGGTACTGCGACCAGGTCGGGACGATCCCACAGTTCCCAAAACTTAGGGAAGTCCCTACCAATGATGGCCTTGTGCACCAAGTGGGGCACAAGTCCGACCGCATGGGACACCGTACCTAAGCCCATTTTAAACTGAACTGTGGCGATAGGATACTCCCAGGTATCCCCATGTACACAGATCACAGCAACTTTTTTAGCATGAAAATTTACAGTTTCAACTATCTCAGCTGTAACCAAAGTAACCAGAGTCCAGTAAGGCCGTAATAGGCTTATCATTAACAGTCATGTGACACATGTGTTTCTCCACATTTGGCGCTGCAGTGCATGAAACAGACTGCCTTCTAATAGACAGATCACACTGCATTGGTTCATCAGTCAATGGACAGTTTGCTGCAACATGTCCCAGCTCTCGGCAACGAAAACACCTGATGTTTCCCCAAGTTGGTTTGCTGACAGGCAGTGGTTTCCCTTGCTTGGGACGCCAAACTTAAGTCCTGGCACCAAAAATCCCCCCCCCCTATTTCCTTGCCAGGCTTACCACCCACTTCCCCTAGAACAGTCTTACCGGTTGCCTGGGGAGACCGTGGCTTTGGGTAGAAAATCCGTGCGGCTGTTGGGGTGGTGACCAGGTTCTCTGCAGCAAAGTACCTTTCGATGAGTTCCACCAGGTTATCTGCCGACTTGGGGTCCCCTTGACTCACCCAGTTCTGCAGGGGAATTGGGAGTGACCTCAGGAATTGGTCCATGACCACACGCTCCACTATTTGTGGCGCAGACAGGGACTCCGGCTGTAGCCATTTTCGCACCAGGTGGATTAGGTCGAACATCTGCGATCTTGGGGGCCTCTCGATTTGGAAGAACCAGCTGTGGACCCGTTGGGCTCGAACGGCCAAGGTGACGCCGAGTCGCGCCAGAATTTTCCGCTTGACCTTTTCATAGTCTCCTGCTTCTGCTGACTCCAGATCATAGTAGGCCTTCTGCGAATCACCAGAAAGTAAGGGGGCAATCAGTCCTGCCCACTTGGTTTTAGGCCATCCTTCCCTCTCAGTGGTCCGTTCAAACGTTAGCAAGAAGGCCTCTGGATCATCATCCGTAGTCATTTTAGACAGAAAGCGAGCCACATGGATGGCTGAAGGCTTGTCTCCCATATCCTTGATTTCTGCAGGTGCCCACTGTGCTAGCGTCTCTGCAACCTTAGTCAGGGTTTTCCTATCCACTTCTGCAGCAGTGGCATGCTGTTCAAACATCCTCTGCGATTGCTCCTGTGCAGCACCAATCTGTTTGTTCAGCGCCTTGGTTTGCTCCTGTGCGATAGCATTGGCTTGCTGCAATGCAGCGTTAGTTTGCTGTTGTGTAGCATTGGATAACATCATTTGTTTGAGGATTTCCTCCATGTTGTCACTTTAGGTACTGGCCTTTTAAAATAGTAACTTACTACTGCTGCCCGCATTCTCCACCATATGTAAGCTGGGGGATAGGTAGCGAGCACAAAATCTCCCTGGGATGAGCAGGCCCAGATACCAAGTCCATAAGATAAGTGAACAACAGTGGGATGTTTATTGGTGCTATACAACGTCTATTTACAGGTGCTGTACAGTGTGCATAAAACAAAACAAACAAAAATAGTTAAACAAACACCTAGCCGTATCTCGGCTCCTCTAACTACATGATATATGCAGGCCCTAACTACTAAGCTAAACAAGCCTACCGCTTGTAAGCTCAAACACAAACTTGTCACCAGTTTTTCACCAACCTCCTTGCTCTCACAGATCCACACTATGGGCCAGATTCTCAGCGGCGCTACGCCTGCGTAAATGGATATGTGCGGCGTAATTGTAAATGTGCGCCTGCGTATCGATGCGCGGTAAACACAGAACCACATACGCGAGGATTTTCGTCTGGGCGGCGAAAATGCTTTAAGCTAGCGCGGCGTAGGCGCATAGTTACGCATCGAAAATATTCAGTTCCCATTGAATTAGCATGCAAATATGCAAATGAGGGAGATGCGCGAATTCCCAAAACTATGAGCGTTCGGCGTTGGCTACTCGTGGTGCGCGTAACTCGAAAGCCTTGAGTAAACATACCCCTCATAAAAGCACGGGTAACTTTGCTCAAGACCGTGTGCAAGTCAGCTGGAGAGCAACTACAGCAGCACCATAACGGACGAGCTGAGCAATCACACTTACTGGACAACACATTCGTATGCCAACATGCCAGGGGCAGCCATGGTCTTATCACTACTAATGTATGCAGAGGAAGAGGAGCATAGAAGGAGGAGTAGGAGGAGGGGGGCACGTGAGAGGATCTACCGAGCGTGCATGAGCCTCTTTGGCATGGGTGATGAGGAGGTGTATCGCATCTTCAGATTCAGCCCTGCTGCCATCCTGGAAATAACCACAGCCCTGCAGGAGGACATCACCAGCCAGACATACCGCTCACATGCACTGCAGCCACTGGTGAAGGTCCTGGCAACACTCCATTTCCTGGCCAGTGGATCATTTGTGCAAGTGGAGTGGTGGCTGGGATGTCACAAACCAGCATAAGCAGATGTGTGCACCAGGTTGTCCCTGCAATCCTCAGACGCATGTCCAACCAGTTCATCAGACCCACCACTGAGCACCTGCGGCAGAAGGCAATGACAGATTTCGACAGAATTGACGGATTCCCACGCACCATCGGAGCCATTGATTGCACACATGTGGCAATCCAGCCCCCCCCGTGCCACAGAGCACATTTACCGCAATCGGAAGCACTGGCATTCCATCAACGTACAGGCGATAGCCGATGCCAAATACCTCATATGGCACGTCCGTGCCAAAGACCCCGGGTCCAGCCATGACAGCTACATCTACCGTCAAAGCACCATCCCAGAAGATTTTGAGCAGGACTTGTATGGGGACAGCTGGCTGGTTGGTGAGTGACATGGGTGGCAGGCATGACTGTCCCCCCCATGATGCTGACATCACAAGGGGCACATGCATGACTAACATCCTCCTGTCTTTTCCCTTCCAGGTGACTCTGCATATGTACTGGGACCCCATCTCATGACTCCTTTTCGGAACCCCCAAACCAGAGGAGAGAGAAGATACAATGAAGCACATGCAGTGGTGGAGCGCACATGCAGTGGTGGAACTCGTGCAGTGGTGGAGCGCACATTTGGCCTCCTGAAGTCCAGTTTCCGATGCCTGGATAAGTCCGGGGGGGCCCTATTGTATTCCCCCAACTTTGTGGGTCAGATCATTGGTGCATGTTGCATTCTGCACAACTTTGCCATGAGAAAGGGCCTGCAGATTGCCCTACGTGATGACCTGACCCCCCAACCACACAGTCCCCACCTGCCAGAGGAGACCCAGTCTGCTGATGGAAGAGCAGTCAGGAGTTGCCTCGTGTTACAAATCTTTGACCGTTAAACACACACATACAGCATGGCACACAGACAATGCACGCGTGTACACCACTGTGGTCCCTAGCACACACATCCACATCAAATTGGATTAGCCCAAGTCCAGCATGTCGGACTTGGGAGCAGCAACGCCACGTCAAGGCCCCAATGATGGTGCTGTCCATTCATACACCATTCACACAGCCGTGGGGATAAATTCTCCCCAACGGCCGAGGGTGACACCCCTTACTGGCAGGAGTGCCACCCCCTCACATTCACACACCATTCACACTGCACCGTGTGCAGTATCCATATAAAAATAAAAAAGCTCTTATCCAGAGCATAATATAAAAATAAAAAAGCTCTTATCCAGAGCATAATATAAAAATAAAAAAGCTCTTATCCAGAGCAAAATAATAAGAAATCAAAAAATTAATGGGCCTGGCGGGGGCTCCACCTGGTGCCACGGCTTCTGCCCCTCACTTGCCTGGGGGCAGCCACAGGTGGGGGGGGTAGCAGGTGGAGGAGTAGCATCCCCACATCCCTCCCTGGCTGCCTGCATGCCCTCCAGGGCAACCGCTATGCGGGTCTGCACAGCAGTCTGCTCCTCGACAGCAAGGTGCAGGGCATGAACCTCCCCCACAAGGTCGGAGGTGTTCGCCTGCAGCTCCCCCAGGCTGGTCAGCGTTGCCGCGCTGTTAACAGCAAGATCTTGGATGGCATCTGTAATGTGTCCCGAGGATGCCAGGCTGTCGGCCAGGCGCCTCATCTCCTCCACGACCTCAGACAGGTGCCGATTTTGCTGGTCCTGCTGTCCAGCCAGCTGTTCCGGCAGGACCTTGGATACACCCCTGGTCTTGCACGTTGCCTTCCGGGGAGTGGCAGGGGACCGGGCATAAGGGGAGGATGTTGAGGGGCCGGAGATGAGGGGGGGGGGAACAGAGGGACTGGAGAGGTTGGGGGGGGACACTGAGGGGTTTGCTAAAGATGGAGGGATAGCCTGGGCTGGTCCGGGCAACCCATCATCCTCCTCCACAACAACATATAGGTCCTGGTCCTGGACTACGACACCCTCCTCAACCACCTCCTCCGTTGAGGTGTGCCCACTTCCCTCCAAGTCCTGTTCCAGGGGGGCAGCCAGAGGGACTGGATCTTCGGGGGATGGATCCTGACGGGCCCTGGCATCAACAGATGGCCCCGCTCCCTCCTGCACATCTGTGGATGACACAAAAGATGCCCATGTTGGTGGACCCACACACTTGGCACATGTTCCCTTCCACCCCCATACATGCTACACAACAGATAGAATATAAAACACACTTACCTGTCCTCAGGGCTGGCTTTTGTGACTCATAGCCCCCAACTCCCTCAACCTGCTCCGTCTGCAGGCAGCGGGCAACCACCTTCTCCTCCTCAGTCAGGCGGACGTTGCAGGGTGGGCCCCCTCCAGTGCCCCTGGCATGCCGAGCTATGGTAGCCAGCTTGCCCTTCACGAGACGCCGCAGGTCATTCATTTTCTTTTGAATGTCCTGCGGTGTCCGGACCTCATGAGAGAGGGCATTGACCTGGCACGCGACCTTCATTAAGATCTGATACCTCCGGGACTTGCTGGTCCGGGCACTGTCAGCACCATGGAGCCGCGAGTCATATTTCTCCATTGCCCTCACGACAATGGCCCTCTCCTCTGGGGAGACATTTTTCTTCCTCCTCTCCTTAACAGCTGTTGTCATCTTGTCCAGCACAAACTTTGGCCGTCACTATCAAAAAAATGGGAGACGTTTGCGCTGCACGGGCGCATGTGTGGGCGCATTATATACCCTGCACTGGCGAATCGTAGGGAGGCTTTGCGCATGCGCAGAAGGCATCCACGTCACGGCGCGGGTCAACCACGTCATGGCACGGGTCATCCACGTCACGGCGCATGCTCCGTTCGTCCCGGCCTGCATTTGCATGGGGTCACGCTTCATTACAATGCAACACGCCCACTTCCCTCCTACTTTGGAGTTGCGCCGGATTACGCCGATGGTTTTACGCGACGCAGGCGCATCTTGGAGCGCATTTACTTAGGGAATATGGTACTTGCCACTCCGTGTTACGTCGGCGTAGTGCATCTGAGATGCGCAACGCCTGCATAATTAGGCACGCATCTACGAGAATCTGGCCCTATCTGTTTCCCAGGACAGAGCAATGGCTGTCTGCTCAGGTGAGCTTAAATTGGCCTGGGGGAGAGGGCCAACACCTGACCTGGATCAAGGATCAGAGATCCCTGAACGTGTAAGAGAGGAGCCTGGGAGAGGTATAAACCCCGAACTGGACTTTCCCAGGCTCTCTCTGGGAAGCTCTGCTACAATATATATATATATATATATATATATATATATATATATATATTGTGACAGGAATTCTGTGGGTGTTGTCACAGACGGGTGATACATTTCTGCCTTGTTTAGACAATTCACCAATTACTTTTAGGTGTCGTCTACTCCAGAATCCTCTAACTGTGAGGATTCTCCTGAGTTTCCGTTCTCAGTCTTAGCAGGGGAAACACCAGTCCCTAGGGAGGAACCTGCTATCTCAGAAGAGGAACAGCGGCTGATAGGTTTTGATGACTTCAAGGTGCACAGAGAAAATTTTATCACGGAGCAATTGAGGAACCCCACATTGCTAAGAGCCTGGGAGAATGTAGTGAAGATAGATGGGGAGTTAGTTAACCCTGATGAGAGTGGGGGTGAGATGTGGGCGGGGAGTGTGTCTTAATTACTGAGTTGTATGCTATGTGTATGTCAATAACTGTCTGTGTTACTGATTCTAAGTACAGGACTCTCCTTTTGCATGAACTAACGCCAGATGTGGTGGTGGACTGAGTTATAGGGTTACGGGAGGGAGGGGGGTGGGAGAGGTTGGGGGGTATGTTTTTGTTAGGCAGTTACCTATGTTAGGTAAGTTGTCAATGGTATGACCATGTTGGTCGCGAGGGGCATGGTGTTGTGCCATGGTACTCTCTTTTGTTTGTGTCTGTATGTCTTGTTGAAAAATCTCAATAAAAATAATTTTCCAAAAAAAAAAAAAAACCCTGATGAGAGGGTTTCCCTCCCTTACTTCATTATTGAAAGGGACCTGATATATCGAGTGTCACAGAGGTTAGAGGAGACCATTGAGCAACTGGTAGTGCTTAATCCGTACCTCAAGATGGTTTTGGAACTGGCCCATGGGCACATTCTTGGGGGACATTTGGGAGCAGAAAAAAAACCCGGGAGAGAATCACCCAGAGGTTGTATTGGCCTGGGATCACTAAGGAAGTGGAATTGTACTGCTCTTCCTGTCCAGTGTGTCAGACTACTGCACCCATGCCACATTTCCTCAGTCCATTGGTACCCCTGCCCATTATCGAGTTCCCTTTTGAGAGGATCACCATGGACTTGGTTGGCCACTGAATTCCACTAGAGGGCACCAGCACATCTTGATAATAATGGCCTATGCCACCCGTTACCCAGAAGCGATTCCTCTCCGAAACACCTCTGCTAAAACCATTGCCAAAGAGTTATTTCAGGTTTTCAGCCTAAGGAAGTCCTAACTGATCAGTATATCTAGGGTGACCAGAGAACTTTGTAAACTCCTGAAAGTGCCCCAATTACGTACATCAGTATATCACCCTCAAACAGACGGTTTAGTGGAAAGGTTTAATAAAACTTTAAAACAAATGTTGAGGATGGTGGTGGATAAAGATGGAAAGAACTGGGATTATCTGCTCCCTTATCTGATGTTTGCCATAAGAGAGGATCCACAGGGTTCTCTCCGTTTGAGCTACTGTATGGGAGGCACCCCCGGGGCCTACTGGACATTGCCAGGGAAACGTGGGAAAGTGAGAGTTCCCCTCATCGAAGTGTGATTGAACATGTGGCACAAATGCAAGATAGAATTTCCCAAGAGATGCAGATTGTGAAGGCACATTTAGCCCAAGCCCAGTTGGCGCAACAGAGGATTTACAATTGTGGGGCCCAGATCTGTTCCTTTGCACCTGGTGATAGGGTGTTGGTGCTGGTCCCCACAGTCGAAAATAAATTCATAGCCAAGTGGCAGGGTCCCTATGAAGTGTTGGAGAAAATGGGGGTGGTGAACTATAAAATTAGCCAACCGGGAAGACGAAAACCTGAGCAGATATATCACGTGAACTTGTTGAAACCATGGAAGGATAGAGAGTCCTTGGTCTCTGAGACTACCCAATTTTCTGCTCCATTTAACCTGGCTGTCCCTGAAGTTGGGATAGCAGAGACTCTGTCCAAAACTCAGTGACAGGAGGCTAAAGAATTGGTGCTCCGTAATAGGGAGAGGTTTTCAGATTTGCCAGGTTGGGTCTCCGGGGTTGAACATGACATTATCACCACACCAGGGGAGAAGGTCAAGTTGAAGCCTTATAGAATTCCAGAAGCCCAGCGAGAGGCAATTTGCCAGGAAGTAAAAAAAACGCTTGAGCTGGGAGTGATAGAAGAGTCAAATAGTGATTGGTCCAGTCCCATAGTCTTAGTACCCAAACCAGATGGAAGTTGGCGGTTTTGTAATGACTTTCGCCGCCTGAATAAAATCACTAAGTTTGACACCTATCCTATGCCCCGCATAGATGAACTGATTGATTGCCTAGGCACTGCCAGGTACATGACAACGTTAGACCTGACCAAGGGTTGTTGGCAAATTCCTCTCTCAGAGTCGGCCAGGGAAAAAACAGCATTTGTAACTCCTGAAGGATCCTTCCAATATCGGAGGATGCCTTTTGGGTTACAGAACGCTCCCGCCACATTTCAACACACCATGGATAAGACCCTTCGGCCTCATCGAGCCTATGCTTCTGCATACCTCGATGACGTTGTCATCCACAGTGAGGATTGGGACTCACACTTACCAAAAGTTCAGGCTGTGTTGGATTCCATCTGGGAAGCCGGGTTTACAGCCAATCGAAAAAAATGTACCCTTGGGCTAGAAGAGGCGAATTATCTGGCGTATACCATTGGAGGAGGTCTAATCAAGCCCCAAATAAACAAAGTTGAGGTTATTCAGGATTGGCCACCAACAAGAAACAGGTTTGTGCATTTTTGGGGATTGCGGTTTATCCCCCATTTTGCCTCACAGGCTGCTCCCCTAAACAATTTAACCAAAGGGAAGGAGTCTGACCAAATGGACTCCCGAAACAGAAACAGCTTTTCAGGCTTTAAAACAGGCCTTATGTAGTCAGCCAGTTTTAAATTCACCAGATTTTTCACAGGACTTTGTGGTTCAGACAGATGCGTTAAATGTGGGGTTAGGAGCTGTACTATCCCATGTTATCAAGGGGGAGGAACACCCTGTTATGTACCTCAGCCGAAAGTTGAAGGCCCATGAGGAGAATTATGCCACCATTGAGAAAGAGTGTCTGGCGGTGAAGTGGGCTTTGGACTCTCTCCGGTACTACCTCCTGGGTAGACAGTTTAAACTGGTGACGGATCATGCTCCATTGAAGTGCATGGCACAGAACATGGAGACCAATAGGAGAATAAATAGGTGGTTCCTGGCACTTTAGGAATTTAGTTTTGTGGTAACGCATCGCCCCGGTGTTAAAAGGGGGCATGCAGATGGGTTGTCCCGAATGCATTCGTACCTGGCAACATGTGTCCCAACCCTAGGGTTGAAACAAGATGGGGGGTATGTGACAGGAAGTCAGGTAAATCTGTGGGTGTTGTCACAGACGGGAGATACACTTCTGCCTTGTTTAGACAATTCACCAATTACTATTAGGTCTCGGCTGCAGAAATAGCCAGAAAGGTTTAGGGCGTTGGAAAACTTCAGCTGTTCAGAATGAGGCAATTAAGGTCTCCATAAGTTATTCAAAGGATGACTACTTATTGCTGCATCCTGAGGCTTTTTGAGTTAAGGAGACCATTTAGAAAGACTTCTGAAGAGGTGAGGTGATTGTTGATTTTTCTGTGTGATAAAAATCAAAAAGACTATTGATTTTCTGCTGTCTGACCAGCAGTGTAGTCTGTGCCAGACTCCAGAGGTATGTTCCTGTGTTGTGAAGGTAGATGCCCCAAGTGGCAAGGGTTTATTTTATGTTTTGTTTATGCTGTTTTGATGCTTGCACTTGTATCCAGCAATATGAAAGAATAAACCATATCCTTTGTTTTCAACCATCCTCAACTGCCTTTCCGTATAGTTCAGCATGTAGTGAACCCATCCAGGGGGTCACACACACCCGCTACCGAGCAAATCCTTCACAATATATATATATATATATATATATATATATATATATATAAAAATATTAGGGGTTAGCTCTGCGTTCGGTACGAAGGTATGTTCGACTCGTACATTGTCTGTTCGTACGTTCGACAAAATTCGAACCATGATCCTGCATGCTTGGCCAATCACAGCGTGCAAAAAAACAAAGAGCCATAATTGGCCAAAGCCTGGGTGGCTTTGGCCAGTTATGGCTCAGGGCTTTAGCACATGCCCTACACTATATAAGGCCGCCTGCTGGGTGGCCTCGTGTAGTGTGTGGCGGTTGTTAATGAGAGCAGTCAGAGAGACAGAGAGATAGTCTTTTTATATAGCTAGATAGAGCAGGCAGGCTAGTCAGTTTAGCTTAATTTACAGTGTGTAGAGGATATATATACATCCCTAGGAGTTGTACATTTATTTATACACTTTATAGCTTAGCTAGATCAGCTATTCCTAATTTACTGGCAGGCAGGTGATTGTCCTATTTAAAGGGGAGGTTCACCCTCCAAACAAATTTCAGGCATGCAATGGAGCCCACCCACCCGACCGGCAGTATGCCGGTGTTTTTTTTTCTATACATACCTTTTTACGGGCTCTCGTCCCCTCCGGCGGTCCTGCGGAACTCGGCGTTTACAATCACAGGCTGTGATTGACGTCCCTCAGCCCGACGCAGACATCGCATCACGAGATGCCGAAGGAACCCGAACATCGCTGCGCAGGTGCCGTATAGGGCCGCACCGGAGTTCGGGTTCCTTCGGTATCTCATGACACGCTGTCTGCGCCGGGCTGAGGGACGTCTATCACAGCCTGTAATTGGAAATGCCCAGTCACGCGCGATCGCCGGAGGGGACGAGAGCCCGTAAAAAGGTATGTATAGGAAAAAAAAAACGGCATACTGCCAGTCAGGTGGGTGGGATCCAATGCATGCCTGAAATTTGTTTGGAGGGTGAACCTCCACTTTAAAGACGTTATCACAGGTATATACACCCAGCAGGTCCAATATTTGAAGGAATTTTTCATTTTTGTATTTTTATTTATTTTTTAAGCATCATTAAAATCACTGCTCCATGTTTAAATTGAAAAAAAAAAATCCTTTAAATATTGTACCTGCTGGGTGTCTATAGTTTGCCTGCTGCTGAAAAAACTACTGTTTTTTAAACTTTTTTCCATTGATACATGTTCCCTGGGGCAAGACCCGGGTTCTCAAAGACGTTTTGCTACAACAACTTGAACATTGCTCTTTAAAATGATCGTTTTTGAATTCGAATGTTGGAGTTCCATAGACTTCAATGGGGTTCTAAATGTACGCGCGAACTGTTCGACGGTTCTGGTGCGAACCGTGCGCGGGGGTGTTCGGCTCAACCTTAATATATATATATATATATATATATATATATCTTTAACAATTTGAATTTAGAAATTAATAAATTTTTATTTTGAATAGAATAGAATAGGGGGCGTGGCCTGGACATGATGAAGTAGAGCTGCCTTTCTTTTGAGCTCCCGGGCCCGATCCTTCCTAACCGGCTATATTTTGGTAAAAAACGGCATCCACTCATCCAAGAAGAGGACACAGAGAACGGGAACAAGGGTGACCCGCTCTGGCGCCGCAAACGGGACATTCACCGTTACTTCCAACAGACACAGCAGTTTTCCCCTGGAGCCAGGGTAGCGGGCCCCACGAGGCTCCCCATGTGGAGACCTGGAGGAGGACCAGGGCTGCAGCGACTGGGAAACCGCTCCGACTTCCCCAATTAACCCGACAGTCGTGACAGATTTCATGGAGCCCCCATCCATAGCTGTGGCGGCAACTGCACAACACCCCGAGGGGAGCCTGATGGATGCAGACATCTGAGCGTTGCTCCAGGCCCTCCTGACTAAGTCGAACATATAGACACTGATCCTCCGTCTGGAGGAGACACACAGGAGGGACTTTCAGGAGGTGAAGGCAGATGTATCCACCTTATCTGACAGGGTGACCTCGGGGGAGAATTCCTTCGCTGCCCTGGAGCTGCGTGTCGGCGAGCTAGAGAGAGCCTGAGACCAACACCGGGATACTGCCCTGGCCTTGCAGCTGCACCTGGAGGAGGTGGAGGACCGAACCCGCAATAATCTGTGGCTCCGGGGCATACCAGAAACGGTGGAAATGGAGACCCTGAGACAGACGATTCAAGACCTATTCCGCACTGTACTGGAGGAACCAGAAGAGGAGATTGAAGTGGACTGGGTGCATAGGACTCTGGGCCCCCGGTTTACCTACCGCTGGGGTTATCCATTGTTGGTGACGTTCCGACGAGAAGGAAGGGCCTTCACCCTGCAGACAAGAGCTGGCCTCCCAGTGTTGTTTCTCTTCTTCGAAGCAGATCAGATACCGGTCCCCGATTGGCTGCAGATACTTCCGCGGATGACGAGCAGATCGGGTCCCTCCGCATACCGAATCCCGACGCACCCTCGACAACAACAAAGCAGGAGAGGACCCAGAGCGCCACCCGGAGAACAGCCCAGTGAGTAGGCCACAGGCCAGACACTCCCTCCCGACTAGTCTGCTGCCCCTTCGCCCTGTCCCTCCTGATGTCCCTTACCCTTTGATCCTGCGGCAGCCATGCTGGGATGTCCCTGGACTTCTTTGCGGCTCTTCGGAGACATGGTTGGCCCCCCTCCCCCTTGGAGCTGTGATGTGCCCGGGAGTTGTCTTCTACACAAAGCTTCCACCCCCCTCCCCCGTCACGTAGCCATGGGTGAGCGGGCTGGGGAGAGAGGTCCCGGGCAGTGGCACCAGAGGCGGAGAATGACACGCCAGGCTTTGATGGTGCACCCGGATGAGTTTTGAGGGGGGGCGTTGACTATGACATGATACACGGGCCCCCGGCTTGGAGGTTGTTGGAATCCAGATGAGTACAATGGGCCCTCTACACTTAACTCTGCTGTAGGGACGGGTGAGGGGTGGCGGGGAGTTGTGTTCTGATGGTTTGGGGGGGTGGGAGCTTTGTGTGGGGTTTTATGGGTCTGCACTGATCTGATTGCACTGCGCTTTATATGCATCCCTACTGCAATCCGCAGGCAGCTGATGTGTGTGTTTTGGTCTACCGAACTGCAGACGGGTTTTTGATTACACTGTTTTGTTTCCCGTTTATATATTTCCTCTTTTATATATTTCCTCTCTAATTTTCTCCTCCCCTAGGCTTATTATACCACTTATATTAGACGTACATAATAGGGGGGAAATGCTGTTACATTGTGATGGGGGGTCCGGGGCTCACTCTTTGGTCCTGTCCATCCAGTGTCCCACTTAGGACTGCGCTCAATTTCCAGTGCCTCACTGGAGAGCGCTCTAGCTAACTTTAGCTAGATTAGTTTTACATACAGGGGCCGTGCACTTCAGTGCCGGCCTTCTGACCTGTCTCTTCCTCTCTGGGACCTCCTCCCCTTCCCCCTCTCTACCTCTTCGCTCTATCCCCCTCTCCTCCCCTTGGGTCCGGTAGGCCCATACCCCACTCCCCCCCTCCCTGACTACTCACGAACATGGACACCTTAAAAATAGTATCCTTGAATGCCAAGGGCCTGAACACTCCTGAAAAAATAAGGATGCTACTTTGTGACATGTGCCACCTGGGGGCGGACGTTGTCCTACTGCAGGAGACGCATTTCAGAGAAAACTATCTGCCCGTATTGAGAAACAGATTCTATCCAACAGTCTACCACTCATCCTATGCTGAAGCTAAATCTAGGGGTGTGTCTATTTTAATTTCCGCTAAGGTCCCGTGGTCACTGACAGAATCCCTCGCGGACGGCGAGGGGCGACTGTTGTATGTGAAGAGGCGGGTTGGGACGGCGCAGATCACACTAGCGAGTCTGCACACTCCAAACGTGTACCAGGATAGGTTCCTGAAAAGAGCCCTAGACCGACTCACGCGATTCACAGAGGGTCAACTTATTGCTGGAGGGGATTTCAATATACCTTTGACGCCGACAGTGGATACCTCCATCGGTACGTCCTCGGCCTCCCAGGAGACCTGCAAACGCATCACTGCTGCACTGCATCAGTCTCAATCGATGGATGTATGGCGCCTTTTCCATCCGGGGGAGAGAGACTATACTTTTTTCTCCAAACCCCACCAGTCCTACTCCCGGATCGATTATTTTTTGATCCCCCACCGACAACTTCACGCAGTTAAAAGTACCTCGATAGAATCAATCACGTGGTCTGACCACTCCCCGATCACACTAGTGTACAAAGTCTCAGATTTAGGGATGTCTTAGAGACGCCCCTGGAGGCTTAACGAAAGTTTGCTACATGATGCGGAGGTTATGGGAGAAGTGGTAGAGGAAATACAACACTACTTTACTACGAATTCCATGACTGACAGCAGCCCGACAGTAATATGGGAGGCTCATGAAGCCGTAGTCCGAGGTATACTTATTAAACATGGGGCTAGAATGAAAAGACAGAGGACAGAACAATTGACAACCTTGCTCCACAAATTACAGGCTCTTGAGGCACGCCATAAACTTACCCCTACGAGACAGTTAGGTTGTGATGTGGTCCGCACGCAGACCTTCTGCAGTTTAAGGCTAAGGCGGCCCTCCAGATCTGTAGGCAGAAGGTGTACGAATCGGGTAATAAATGTGGGAAGTTGCTGGCCTGGGCGTTGCACAAACAACGTTGCGCACACAAGCCGGCAGCAACACATTCCCTATCCCCCCATTGTGGAGCATGGTCTGAGGGGAATTTACCTCAATTTTGTTGACAAGCCTGTTCATTATGCTGTTTGTGAGTAGTTTTTAATATTACTACTATTTAATAAAGTGTCGAGTGGTAATGCACTAGGCTGGTGATCCTTTTCTTTTTTTCTTTGTTTTTGCCAGGACTTCCCCATCCACGAAGGGCAGCAAGGCCACTGCTATTACCATTCTTGACAATTGTATGACTTTCTATGAAGATCGGTTGATCAAGTGTTGGACAATCCACCCGTGCGCAGGAGTTTGCTTGTTTTTGTTGCGCACACAACAACTAGCGTCCTACATACCGCACATCATGTCCTCGCATGGCCGGAAGATCTCCCTGTCAC
This sequence comes from Rana kukunoris, assembly GCA_029574335.1. NCBI lineage: Eukaryota > Metazoa > Chordata > Amphibia > Anura > Ranidae > Rana > Rana kukunoris. The sequence goes on from CM056049.1 coordinate 14,698,143, forward strand.
ATGACATCTCGCAGGAATTTCGCTCTTTCTATCAGACCCTGTATAACATCTCCCCACCACCTACTGACCCGACCTCGACGGCATACTATCTAGCTTCTTCCCAGATGCCAAAGCTATTAGAGGTAAATCAGACCTTACTAGACAAATCTATCACTCTCACAGAACTTCAGCTAGCTCTGAAGACTACTAAGACTACTAAGCCAGGTAAGGCCCCGGGGCCAGACGGTCTTACAGTGACCTACTATAAGACCCTGCTCCCCTCATTAGGTGACCGTATGGTTGCCCTATTTAATAATCTTGGTACAGGTGAGCATTTACATGAATCTGCGCTACAAGCTCAGATATCGGTAATCCCAAAGGAAGGCAAAGACCCAGCCCAATGCGAGAGTTACCGCCCAATTTCATTGTTGAACACGGACCTTAAGCTTTATACGAAGATCATAGCCACTAGGTTACAACACTTCCTTCCAGACCTTATTCATTTAGACCAGGTTGGGTTAGTGCTGACAAGGGAAGCCAGGGACAACACGACCAACGTCCTGAACCTACTACATATTGCCAATACTACTAGTACGCCATGCGTCTTCATTAGTACAGATGCCGAGAAGGTGTTTGACCGAGTGAGCTGGCGGTTCATGTTTTCTACCCTAAAGCAGGTGGGCCTGGGCAAAAAGATGATGCATTAGATCTCAGCTGTGTAATTAAACCCGACGGCTAGGGTCAGGGCGAATGGAGTATTGTCAGACCCACTGAAGATTGCCAATGGGACTAGACAGGGCTATCCCTTGTCGCCCCTGCTCTTCGCCCTGACCCTAGAACCTTTGCCGAGACATGTGCGATTAAATCCGGCCATTGTGGGGATGGAGGTCAAGGGGACGGAGTATAAAGTCTCCGCGTATGCGAATGACATGATGTTTTCCATAACGCAGCCTGAGATGTCCCTCCTTGGTCTAATGGTGGAATTTAGGAGATACGGGGAACTGTCCAACCTAAATATTAATTTTAGTAAGTCAGCAGCAATGGGACTGGGACTGTCACAGCGTCTCTCCCAGATACAAGCTGGGCACCATCTGAAATGGACTGCGTCGGCCCTGTCGTACCTAGGCACGATTATAACCCCAAAGTTTTCACAACTCTTTAAGAGCAACTTTCTTCCTTTACTTAAATCAGTTCAGAAACTACTGACCCAGTGGGGCTCTGGCCTTCACTCGTGGTTTGGCCATTGTAGTATTCTTAAAATGACGATCCTGCCAAAATTCTTATACCTTCTACAGGCACTTCCAAAACACATTCCAACAAGCTATTTTAGACAGATTGACTCCATGTTCGGGGCCTTCCTCTGGGCGAGGAAGCGTCCCAGGATTCGTAAAACAATACTTTCACTACCTAAACAATATGGGGGTATTGCGCTTCCCGACGTACGGCTTACTACCACGCAACACACTTGAGCAGGCTCATTGACTGGTGCCGCCACGGGGAGACAAAACTTTGGACGCAGATAGAACAAGCGCAAAGTGACATCCCACTGCGATGGGCGCCTTGGTGTCAAACAGCCATGAGTCATAAGTCATCCATATGCACAAAGATACAAGAGACCAACTACAAGATCCTCATGGGGTGGTACAGGACCCCAGCTGTCCTTGGGGAAATTTTTCCAGCAACTTCCAACCGTTGTTGGCGTTGCCAGACGGAAAGAGGCACGTTGCTCCATATCTTTTGGTCCTGCCCCCGTATCCAACAGTACTGGCTAGATGTTGGTCAGATACTACAGAAATTCACTGACCGCGCCGTGTTAGACAACCCTGCCTACTTTCTTTTGCATGCACATGATACCCCAGTGCGTGCGTACAGGAAGTCAGTAGTTCGCCACCTGTTGGACAAGGCAAAAGCATGTGTCCCCTTCCGCTGGAAGTCACCAGACCCACCGACTGTAACTATGTGGATACGAAGACCTTATCCTTACGAGTCAGAATAGGCAGGAACAGTTTACTACAACCTGGCGACCCTGGGATATATTTATATATTCGGAGGAAGGCCAAACCCTATGGGGTGGGAACACCACAGACTGACCTTATCCTTACGAGTCAGAATAGGCAGGAACAGTTTACTACAACCTGGCGACCCTGGGATATATTTATATATTTATATATTCGGAGGAAGGCCAAACCCTATGGGGTGGGAACACCACAGACTGACCCATTAAAATGCTGGGCGAGTCCTTCAATTAGTAAAGAATCCCTGGCTGTGGTGATCCATGTTTGTGGACCCCTCCCCCTTACCAGTGGCCTACCCCTCTCTCTCCCTGATCCCGGCTGATATTCCTCTCTTCTGTCCCTACATTCTTCATACTTCTATTTCCTCCTTTTCTTCTCTTTTTACTCTCTTATGTTGTTTGGAAAAGAAGCGGGCGGGGCCTGTGGGGCCGCATCAACATGGCCTGGCTGATATGTGGGCGATTACGAGTGTACAAGGGGCTCAGCAGTGGGTATGTGATATGTTGATGTTTTTTTTTATGCATTTGCTCTGCACACTGCCTGTCTCTGTATATGTACCTTTGTACTGGCTGTGTTGTTGTGGGGCTCTGTTTGGGTCCGCTCCTTTGTTGTATAAATAAAATAAAATAAAAAATAAAGAATAGAATAGAATAAAATAGTGTGTAGATGGTTTACACAATTAGCATTTTAAATATAATTAAAAAAAAATACATCTGTCTTTCAAAATTCTAATTAAAAAAAAAAAAAAAGAATTTTAAAAATAAAATAATAGAATAAAATGGAAAGAATGTAGTTGTCTTCTGAAATTAGAATTTCAATTTTTGAATAGAAGAGAACATAAAGAAATATAAAGCATATGGCCCTTATCTGAAATGCAAATTTTGAACAGAAAAGAATAGAAGAGAAAATAAAAGAATATAATTTAATACAATAAAAACAATAACATTTAATAAAATAAAAAGATTATAGCATTCTTTTGAAATTCTAAGTTTGAAATTTGAAATACAATGGGATAGAAGGCATATACAGGTAGCCATCATTAAAATCCATAATTTCAAATACAATAGAATAGAATAAAATCTATAGCCAAATTTCAAAATTGGAATTTCAATTTTTTTTATAAAATAGAATAGAATAGAATATAACTGTCATGCAAAATCCAATTTCAAATACCAAAATATATGAAAAAAATATAGCTGTCTTCCAAAAATTAAAAGGTAAAAAAATAAAATAGAATGGAATTGAATAAGGTAGAACAAATATAGTCATTTTACAAAATGTGTATTTCAAATATAATAAAATATAAAAATATATATCACATTTTGAAAATATGAATTTTGAATGGAAACAAATAGATTATACACACAAACTCGCAGATTTTTTTCTAAATAAAAAAACTCACCGATTTTTGGATTGCAAAATTACAGATACCTCTACAACAAGCTCTACACCTCATAAGATGAGATTAGGGTGGCTGCCCTGATTATATGCAATCACAGAACCCTGGAGAATGTGGGGATTTCTGGTTATTTTTTCGCTATGCTCTCATGACTAATGTTACACCAATTCTGTATATGTTCATGATGTTTAATCACCTTCTGCTTGATTGACATGTTCTTACAATAAAAAAAAATAATAAAAGAAAGAAACAAATGGATTTGGGTAAAAATAAGGAAAATAGCTATATTCTTAAATTCAAATTTTAAATAGAATACAATAAAATTGAGAAAATAAATAACTAACTTTCAAGATTTAAATTCTGAAGTTCAAATTGTGAATATAAAATAAAAAAGTAGAAAGAATGTAGCCGGTTTCCAAAATTTGTATTTCAAGTAGAATAAAAATATATAACTTACTTTCAAGATTCAAATTTTACATTTTAGAATTTTAATTTTGAATAGAAAAGAATGGAATATAATAATCATCTTTTGAAATGCAATCTTCCCATTTTAAATATAATAAAACACAATAAAATAGAAAGAACATAGCTGTCTTCAGAAATTAACATTTTGAAATTAGAATCTTGAAAGAATACAGCCATCTTTCAAAATTCAAATGTTTAAAAGAAAAAAATAGAACAGAATAGAATAAAAAAGAAAAAAAAATGGCAATCTTCTTAAATTTTGAAATTTGAGTTTCAAATTTGAATACAATAGAATAGAAACTATATAGTTGTCTTCTAACAATTCAAAAATTTAAAAATATTAATTTCAAATTTATTATAGAATAGAATAATAAAACAAATATAAGAATATAACTGTTTTTTTTTTTTATAATAAAATAGACTAACAAAGAAAGCATATACCTGTCCTTCAAAATTCATTTTTTTTTATTGAAAACATAATAGAATATAAATAATATAGATATCTTCTGTAAATCACATTTCAAATTGAATAGAATAAAATAGAAACATATTGAGATGATTCCCAAAATGTAATTTAAAAATTAGAACTTTTAATTTGAAAAAAAAAATAGAATAGGGATGAGCCAAACACCCCCTTGTTCGGTTTGCACCAGAACCTTTGAACGGACTGAACGTTCGCATTTAGAACCCCATTGACGTCTATGGGACTCGAACATTTGAATTCAAAAGTGTTCATTTTAAAGCCTAATATGCAAGTTTTTGTTGGAAAACATCTTTGAGAACCCGGGTCTTGCCCCAGGTAACATGTATCAATGGAATTGTTTTTTTTTTTAAAAAGGTAGTTTCTTCTGGAGCAGCGATTTTAATGATGCTTAAAGTGAAAAAAAAAGTTTTTTTTTTTTAAATATCGTACCTGCTGGGTGTCTATAGTAGTGGCACATGTTTAGAACTGTTCCTGCACACAATGAGATTACTATAAGAAAAAAGTAAATTAATACTGCTTGTGGCTTTAATGTAATGTCTGGTCCCTGCAATACGGATGAAAATCACTGAAAAAATGAGTTTCCCCGCCACCACTCCCCCAGGTCATTACAAGACCCGTTGGCCCTATATACTTTGAACAGCAGTATACAGGCGGTGCAAACAAGACAAGGACTGTAGGTTTGTTAAGTAGAATCTGAACCATGTCATACTTTGCTGTTGCATATTGCACAATTTCCTAAAGAAAGTAATTAGCACACTTGCACTGTAAACCAAGTGGGTTTAGGTGCAGTGAGCACACCGGCAATACAACACGTGAGAACACTAAAGCTAGCACAATCAACTGCTTGACAGATTAGGAAGAACTGATCTAACTACAGTGTATAAATATATGTACAACTCCTGGGATGTATATATATCCTCTGCACACTGTAAATTTAACTGACTAGCCTGCCTGCTCTATCTAGCTAGAAAAAAGACAATCTCTCTTTCTCTGCCTGATCTGTATCCAGCACTGGAACACACTACACGAGGCCGCCCAGCAGGCGGCCTTTTATAGTGTGGGGCGTGTGCTAAAGCCCTGAGCCATAATTGGCCCGTTTTTTTGGCACGCTGTGATTAGCCAAGCATGCGGGTCATAGTGCATGCTTGGCCAATCATCAGCGCACAATGCCGCAGTGAATTATGGGCCGTGGCGCGTCACTCGAATTTGGCGCAAACGACCCATTTTGTTCGTATTTCGATGAACGGTCACCCCTAGAATAGAATAAAAAGAGAAAGAATACAGCTGTTTTCCAAAATGCAAATGTCACATAGAATAGAATACAACAAAAAATATATAGCTTACTTTTATTTATTTTTTATTATATTTCAAATTTAGAATAACATAGAATAAAATAGAAAGAATATAGCTGTTGTCTGAAATTCAAATGTTTAAGTTTGAATCTTGAATAGAATAGAAACAATAGACATCTTTCAGAGTTAAACATTTGAATTTTGAATAGAATAGAATGAAAATAATCATCTCTTAAAAGTCAAATTTCAAATCAAATTAAATAGAATAGAATACAATAGAAACACTATTTAGCCAACTTCCAAAATTTGAATTTCATTATAATAATATAATAATAATATACATAATATAATAATAATTAAATATACAAAACAAATTCCAAAAACAAATGATTGTAAGACAAGAAATATGAAGAAATGAAATTAATCTAATGAAGGAATCTGAAATGAAACAAAACAAATGTTCCTGTTGTGTAGATCTCTACTAGCCCCTCCCCCATAAAGCCCAGATCAGGGAGGGGCTGCAGTGATGGAACTTCATTTAATCACCACACAGGATCTCTGGAGCTCAGTCAGAGTGACCATCGGGGTCACTTCTCTTACTAAGGCCCTTCTCCCCCCACCGATTGGTGAGTTTGGTCAGGTGACCAGCTCTGGGAAGAGTCCTGGTTGGGTCATTCTTCTTCCATGTGAGGATTATGGAGGTCACTGGGCTCTCGGCACCCTTCCCCCAATGATCTGTGCCTTGCAATAATCCTGTCTCTGAGCTCTGCAGGCACTTCCTGTGACCTCATGGCCTTTGCTCTGATACAGAATACATTGTCAGCTGTGATCCCTTTTATAGAGAGGTGTGTGCCTTTCCAAATCTTTCCTTCCCCTTCCCCCCACAGGTGGACTCCAATCAAGGTGTATAAACATCTCACCAACCACCCAGAGTTGGGAGGAAGCTCCTGAGATAAATCCCAAGTGTTGATGTAAAGGGTGTGAAGACTTCTTCTCAAATACTCCTTTTCAGGTGATTTGTCTTTGGGGTGAAGATTGACATGAAATGACAACAGTGGAAGATTCCTGGACAATGTTCATCAGTGAAGATTCTTTGGGGAATCATGTAACTGGGGGATTTAGAGGCAGGAATTGTGGGCAGAACATTGTCACCCCTATAATTCAAAGTGACCAAACAAGGGCTTTATATCAGTGTCACCAGATACCATTTTCATGGAGACTTGTGATTACATAAAAATAATCTTTGCAGGTAATGTTATGATGGTAAAGTTTATATGGGATGGAAGTGGTCCGGTTCCATTAACATGACTGAGATATTTGGATTGCAGTGCTGAGGAACATTTTCTTATGTGTCCTGCCAGTGTGCTCAGATCTTTACACCCAATAATCATTGGAAGGACCAATATCTGTCTTCAACCACTAACTGATAGAGAACTCTTCAATGGTCATCACATTATCTGCTGTTCTTCTATTAATTTAGGTATTTTCCCTCACATGAGATGTACAGCAGGGGGCAGTCTAGACCCTCAACCCTCAATCACATACCAGTTACCCCCATCCAATGGTACATCCTTTACCCTCTCTAATACAAAGATATGATGACTTGAAAGTATTTTAGTTGTAGTCTTGTCTTCCCTGCCATGGTTTGCTTGATCAGGACAAGAACAGCCTTACAAGGAAACAACAATAATAATGTAGACACAAAAAAAGGAAAAATAAAAATAAATGTTAAAAACCACAACAAAGCGGGGCGTGGCCTGAACGGCATGGTGTGAGGAGTGATATACGGGAGCTCCGCTCGCCACAGATCCCATACCGACTATCCTGGGCCTAATTTGCCTGCTTACACTCTCCAAATCTACTCCTCTACCCGCGGGGAACATGTCGCCACTGAAAAAATCGTCGGAAGCAATCAGGAAGCTCGCCAAATACCGGCTGACGGACAAGGAGGCTGGGGAGGAAGATGGCGCCGGCTCCTCTACCCATGCAGATACAGCGGCTGAAAACACGGCAAGGTTGCTGGAGGCAATCTCGGATTGCAAAAGCTCCCTGACCTGTAAAATCGAGGAGGTGAAGGTGGATGTCTCACTTATCAGCCAGGACCTACAAAAGCTTAGGGAGCGAGTTACCGAGACTGAGACAAGCATCAGCCACGTGGAGGACGAGGTGCCTCCACTATAGATCATGACCGAACGTTTACAGCACCAGCTCACCATGGTCATCGCAAAGCAGGATGACATGAAGAATCGCCTTAGAAGGTGTAACCTGTGGTTTGTGGGTCTACCTGAGGGAGCAGAGGGCTCTAATCCTCTATCATTCTTGGAAAACCTGCTGATAACTAAGTCTGGCCATGCTGAATTTTCCACATCCTTTGTGGTGAAGAGGGCCCACAGACTGGCTGCTAAACCTCCCCCCAGGGTGCACCACTGAGGACATTCATTGCTAAACTCCTCAACTTCCGTGACCGGGATGCGGTCCTCCGCCTTACCAGATTGAAGAGTAACATCCCCCTTCAGAACGTGGAGATTAAGGTGTTCCCGGATTTCTCGGCAAACGTCCAGAAGAAGAGGTCCCTCTTTACTGAAGCCAAGCGCCAGCTGAGGATTCGCCACTACTCCTACACCATGCTCTTCCCGGCCAGGTTGCAGGTCATGGGGGAGGACAGGGCGCACTTTTTCGACACTCCAGTGGCTGTCTTTTCCTGGCTCAAGAACACAGCACCGCCGGCCCCGCCAACCCGTGTAGGGTTTCCGATCGAGTTGTGCTCCCCCTACCTGGGCTTCGGGACTACCATACCTCCATCAGGTACTGTGACTGTTGCTCCCTGCTGGAGAAAAATAGAACCCCAAAATAACCAGGAGTCTGGTGCTGAATACATGAGTCATGATGTCAGTAGTGATATGATTTCATATGACATTAAGGATATGCATTATATGGATGATGTTGGTGCCATTTGGCAGGATTCAAGTGTCCCTTTGCAGGACACCAAAAAAAAGGCATTAGCCCACAAAGTTCTATTAACCCTGCTTTGCCTCTCAGGCCATCAGCTATAACAGTGGGGGAGTCTTCTTTGAAAGAACCTCATCCGTGTGTTTTGTCCCCGCTGGGCTTTCACCTGCCCAAGGCGGTTAAGGAAAAGATTTGGAGGGGTGAATTTCTGGATTTACTATCATTATTGCCGGCCTCTAAAGAGTTCTTATCTAAATCTGATAGACAATCAAGCGATAGGTCTGAGGAAGATAGGAGGTGGCTATTCCAGAACTGGCTCCAAACATTCTGCATCTATGTGGCATTTATGGGTGAACGTTTCCCTGGTAAATGCTCTGGGTTATTCCAAAACTTGGACATAATTGCTGAAGTTTTTCGCCACTTTTGGGGATCTGCTTGGTTCACATATGACGAGAATGTTCACCAGAAATTGTCAGTCCACCCTACATTACATTGGGGGTCTAAAGACGTGGGCTTGTGGTTGAACCTAATGTTGCCAACAAAGCCTCAGTAATCAGAGCACATTTCGCAAAGGATTTTGCTTTGCCTTCAATGAAGGCCAGTGCAAATTTCTCACAAACTGTCGGTACAAGCACAAATGCTCCTACTGTAACGGTGCACATGCAGCCAGCACATGTTTTCGCAAGTCAGCCGCATTCTCTTTTCAGTAATTTCCCAAGGACAATCATGGAAAAGGCTCCAGTGAGTCTAGTAAGAATGCACCCATGATTAGAGCTCTACCCAGATCACAGGATGGCTGCTCTGTTAATTAATGGTTTCAAGGATGGGTTTTTGGTCCCCGCTTTTCAAGGTCCAGGCTGTATTAGGGTTCAGAACTTGCTATCTGTCAATAGCCATGTGGATGTGGTACATGGCAAAATATCGAAGGAACTGGCTGACGGGAGGATTTCAGGCCGTTTCCATGTCCCTCCGTTTCCAAATTTTTACCTGTCCCCATTATGCCTAAAAAAAAGTTTGGCTGTTACAGGTTGATACACCATCTTTCCTATCCCCCAAACTCCTCTCTAAATTATGAAGTCTCTAATGTTTTAGCCCCAGTGTGTTATTCATCCTTCGATGAAGCTCTAATCATCTTAAGGTGGATGGGTCAAGGTTCCTTGCTGGCCAAAGCCAACATCAAGTCGGCTTTTCGCCTGCTGCCAATACACCCCAAACCTGATAAAAATTTGGAACTTCCCAAATCCTACCGCCCGATATTCCTCCTCCAACTTGACATTAGGATCCTGGCCAAGATCCTGGCGTTACGCTTGAATGAAGTGATCCTTACTCTAATCAATCCCGATCAGACTGGGTTCATGCCTGCTAAAAACACGGCATAAAATCTGCCTAGATTACACATGAATTTACAGGCTAAACATGACCAGGTAGGCTCCAGGGTCATGGTGTCCCTCGACGCCATGAAGGCCTTCAACTCTGTCAAATGGGACTACCTATGGGAGTGTTTGACTCGATTCGGTTTCGGGCCCAAGTTCATAAAGCGAATCACTCTCCTCTATCAGGATCCTTGCGCCAGGATCTTGGTCAATGGTCGGGTCTTGGCCCCTTTTCCCCTATCAAGGGGAACCAGACAGGACTGCCCTGTATCCCTGTTGCTATACGCTTTGGCCATGGAGCCCCTGGCATCCTCCCTCAGAGCACACCCTGGTGTTTGGGGACTCCAAAGTGGAGACAGTGACTCTATACACTGATGACATGGTCCTCTACTTGGCTGATGCTGGCCACTCCCTACAGGCCGCCCTAGAGGTCATCGGTGCCTTTGGGCGCTACTCTGGGCTTCGAATAACCTGGACTAAATCACAAAATCACAAAATCACAAATTCTCCCAATAGACTTAAGCGTACCGACGGCGGTTCAGGCTCTCCCCCCTCTCCTTAGGGTTAGCTCCCTAAATTATCTTGGGATCCGAATATCTAGATCCCCGAAAGACTATGTTACTCTCAACATCGAGCCACTGATACAGTTTCTAAAAACCAGGACCTGGGCCAAATTACCGTTGGGGGTGAATTTATTCAAAATGATTCTCCTTCCCAAATTCTTATATGTGCTCTGGCACGCCGCTAGCTATCTCCCCCTCAGACTCTTCAAAACCATCGATGCCATTCTAAATTTGTTTGTGTGGGGTGTGTCCCGACACAAGCTGTCATGGCAGGCTCTTAAAAATCCGACTGAGCTGGGAGGTGCGGCGTTGCCTGACTTTAATCTATACTACCTGGTGTCACAACTATCTTGCTTCTTGTACCTAGACAAACATGACAACGACCGCTACCTGGCATTGGTTTGCTCCCCCTGGGTCTCGGGGATTAACCACCCCTTTCAGGTTCTCTTTCTTGGAGGGCTCCTGGACTTTGGGGAGTTGCCGGGCCTGCTTTACCACCACTGCAACATTTGGGAGGTAGTGGGCCATAGGCTAAAGGTCTCGCCCACCCATTCCCACACACCATTATGGGATAACCCTGGCCTGGCTTGTTGAGTTTCTCACTGTCCCGGATCAGATCCTGTGGCTTAATCAGTGGGTGAGATAGTTGTCTGATGTTTATGTCGGCAATGTTTTGATGTCTTTTCAGCAGCTCAAGGATAGATTTGACCTCCCCAACTCCATGCATTTCCGTTATCTCCAGCTCTGCCATGCTCTTCGGACCCAATTTGGCAATGTATCTCCCAACACTGAACAAATTGATGTTCTCCACTCTATCTTGGGTCTAGACTTCCGGAAGCTTATTTTGGGGTTCTATTTTTCTCTCTTACGCCCCTCGACAGCCGTTTTGGCCTACAAACTTAAGGATTGCTGGTCTGGAGATGTGGGGGAGCTGGAGGATGATGAGTGGGAGGATGCCCTCGAAAACAGCAAGAAGGTCTCGACCAAGTTGTCGGATCGTATTATACACCTCTACATCTTACACAGAACATATTTAACTCCTGCCCGCATAGCTAAATAGAAGCCCAACCACAATCGTTTATGCCCCAGATTTGGTAGCCCTTCTAGCAGTTTCTTTCACCTTTTATGGCCATACAAGATTACTGGCTACACATAGTTAAGTTCATACACGATGAAATGGGATCTCCCCTGACACTATGCCCACGGCTGTTTTTTTTTTTCCAGATTCTGACACGGACAAATACCATAAGCTGTTTCTTCAAGAAACGCTCTTTACGGCCAGACTACTCATAGCACGAAAGTGGCTTCATGCTGTGCCGCCCACCCTTCAGGATGGATTACAGCGGTTAACAGCGTACTGCCATATAAAAAGGAAATCTATGCCCACAGAGGCTGCCCGGCCAAGTATGGTAACATTTGGGACAATTGGCTGGCTCCGGCCCCTGCTCACCTACCCCCCTTAATGTGCCTTAGTGTTATCTGTCCTCCCTGTCTTCCTATGTCTGGTTCTGCACTCTGGAGGCCTACTGCTCACTTCCACTTGTCTTTTCCCTTTTTTTTTTTACTTTATTGATTGCCCTTCTATGTGTATGTGACAATTATTTTGAAATCTGCCATTTTGTACTGCTCATGTCATGTTAAGTATTTGTACACACCTGTTTGCTGTACCCGTTGGGTTTACATATGATGTATCGCTACATACTGTATGTACTCTGTTTTATTTTTACACAAAAAAACACCACGTTGTTTGTAAAAAAAAAAAACATAAAAAAGCAGTGATAGTGGGTGGGAATTGATGGGGTCTGGAACGATGTTTGGCTCTCACTAAGATCAAGGATGAAGTTTCTGCCTTTTGTCGGGTCTCTGGTGAAGATCTGGAGGGTGTACTTAGACTTGGTTCCTCAGTCCTTTTTGTGTCTCTCACCCTCTCCAATGTACAGATATCACAGAGGGGCCACTATTCACTTCATCCATAGGAATCTGGTTCTCTCTGGCCTTCAGAAATGGTCTTTGTAACTTTGTAACCCATTAGAGACGCCCCTCTCTCTACTCTTACTTCAGCAATATTCCTTGTAGTTATCACCTCTGCCAGGCAACATATCAATATTTGTATTACATTGCTTCCCTTTCTTCTGGTCCTTGCTCTAGGAGGGAGGGGAAATTTATTGTAGTAGGAGTTCTCTATAAAAAAGTGTTCTTTTGTTTCCTGTGTGACTGACTGCATTTGTCTATGTGGATCCGAGTTCCCCGGCTGATTTTTTTTTATATACAACAAGCGCTCTATGACCAACTTATCCATTAACCACTTGACTACTGGGCACTTAAACACCCTTAATAACCAGACCAATTTTCAGTTTTCGGTGCTCTCTCATTTTGAATGACAATAACTCAGTCATACAACACTATAACCAAATGAAATTTGTGTCCTTTTTTTCCCACAAATAGAGCTTTATTTTGGTGGTATTTGATCACCCCTGCGATTTTTATTTTTTTCGCTATAAATGAAAAAAGAATGAAAATTTTGTAAAAAAATGATTTTTTCTTCATTTCTATTATAAAATTTTGCAAAAAAGTTAATTTTCTTCATAAATTTGGCCTAAAATGTATACTGCTACATGTCTTTGGTAATAATAAAAAAAAAAATTGGGATATTATTTAGTCTGGGTGGAAGTTATAGGGTCTACAAGCTATGGTACCAATTACTGAAAATGTATCAATTTGATCATACCTGATGTACTGACAGCCTCTCTCATTTCTTGAGACCCTAAAAAGCCAGTAAAGTACAAATACCCCCCAAATGACCCATTTTTGGAAAGTAGACATTCCAAGGTAGTTAATAAGAGGCATAGTTAGTTTTTTGAAGTTGTAATTTTTTCCCACAATTCTTTGCAAAATTAAGATATTTTTTTTTTTTTTTCCACACCATATTGTCATTATAACAGGTTATTTCTCTCACATGGCATGTATATTCCACAAATGACACCCCAAAATATGTTCTGCTGCTCCTCCTGAGTATGGCAATACCACATGTGTGAGACTTTTACACAACCTGGCCACATACAGAGGCCCAACACTGAAGTAACAACTTCTAGCATTCTAGAAGCATAAATTACACATCTAATCTCTCAACCACCTATTACACTTTTGAAGGCCCTGGAGCACCAGGACAATGGAAACACCCACAAAGTGACCCCATTTTGGAAAGCTAACACCCCAACGTATAATCTATGAGGCATAATGAGTCTTTTGACTACACCCTAAAATACATTCTGCTGAGTAATGGGTAAAAAAAAAAAAAGATTACCTGTGGTTTTAGTAGTGCAATTGTCCACAGGAGGAGAGCCCTGATCCAGGCAGCAGGCAGAGACGTGATCACTGGTCAGCGACAGTGAATGGAATTGTCCAGGCAGCAGGCAAGAATACTGTCCATATACAGTCCAGGGCCAGTGCAAGTAGAGACATTGCCAGCAGTGCCAAAATAATCGTCCTGGTAGTAATAAGCAGGAACATGGTCCAAGTAGTGGGCCAGGAAAGAATGGGGACAGGGGTAGAGGCTTCTCCCACCCAAATCTCTTTGAAGCCTCCGGGCAACCAGACCCTAATCCGGGAATGAGAAAACTAAAAAATTAGTTTTTTCATCCAGAAAAACAATTCTGGAGCCCCTCACATATGCGAGACCCCTGTGTTCCCACTAGTATAGCAGGGTAAAAAGATCAATCCAAGGGGCAGGCAAAAAACGTGGTCAAACAGTCCAGGGTCAGTTCCAGAGCAGGCAGAGGTAGGTACAGTTTAGCGTTGGGCAGAAGCGTAGTCGTATAACAGGCCATGGTCGGTTCCGGAGAAGGCAGAGGTATGTTTAGGGTTAGGCAAAAGAGTGGTCGTATAACAGGCCATGGTCGGTTCCGGAGAAGGCAGAGGTATGTTTAGGGTTAGGCAAAAGAGTGGTCGTATAACAGGCCATGGTCGGTTCCGGAGAAGGCAGAGGTATGTTTAGGGTTAGGCAAAAGAGTGGTCGTATAACAGGCCATGGTCGGTTCCGGAAAAGGCAGAGGTATGAACAGTTCAGTGCAGTGGCATAAGGGATGTGGAGGGAAATTACAGGAAATGAGAATTGCGTTTACCATACTTCCCTAATAATGTAGAAACGTATGGTAACGGTCGGAAACATGCACCTATACAGAGGCCTGGTTGGGAAGGGCAATCGGGACAATAATAAACAGTGTCTCTTCGAATTCCTTCTCTGGAGCACACTCGGCATCTTTTCTGGCGTCTGTAGCCTGTTTCACGGGCGACGGCTTTCTCAGGAAAGTGACGCTCGTGTAGTCTGCTCACAGAATCAGAGCGAATATTCTCTGGTGGGTTTTCAGGGTACAAAAGGGCGGTGATGACTTCTTCTTGATAGGACAGATAGGATACGGGGTTCTCTGATGATTTTTTGTATATAACATAAGAGTTATAGAAGGCCAGACTGAAGAAAAAAATGGACACTTTTTTATACCAGTGACGGGATTTTCTTGTGGGAAGGTAGGGTTCGATCATCTGGTCGTTGAAGTCCACTCCCCCCATAAACAAGTTATAGTCATAGATGCATGCTGGTTTTTGGATTGAGCCATTTCTTTTGGGGACTTCCACGTAGGTGTCATTGTGGATTGATGTAAGCATGTGGACGTTCCGTTTGTCCCTCCACCTGACAGCCAATATCTCCTGGTTCCTCAATGCTGCTGACTCCCCTCGTCTGAGCTTTTCATTCACCAATTTTTGTGGGAAGCCTTTTCTATTGGCCCTTATTGTGCCACATGCTGGGGTATTCCTAAGGTACAGATTTCTAAACAGGGGCAAGCTGGTGTAAAAATTATCCACATAAAGGTGGTATCCCTTTCCAAATAGAGGATAGATCAGATCCCAGACCACTTTTCCGCTGACTCCGATATACTCTGGGCATTCAGGGGGATGCAGTTGGGAGTCCTTCCCTTCGTACACCATGAAGGAGTAAATGTACCCTGTGGCTCTGTCGCATAGTTTGTACATTTTGACCCCATATCGGGCCCTTTTGCTGGGGATGAACTGTTTGATGCCCAGCCTGCCTGAGAATTTTACAAGGGACTCATCCACGGATATGTTCTGTTCAGGGGTATATAACTGGGGAAATTTTTGCGAGAAAAAATTTAGGAGTGGCCGAATTTTGTAAAGTTTGTCAAAAGCAGGGTCATTTCGGGGAGGGCACTGGGCATTGTCGTTAAAGTGGAGGAACCGCATAATTATTAGGTATCGGGATCTTGTCATAAGGGAGGAGAAGAGTGGCATGTGGTGGATGGGTTTGGTAGACCAGTAGGAGTACAATTGGTTTTTTTTTTGAAAGTCCCATAGTAAAAGTTAGGCCTAGGAAAATTTTGAATTCCTCCACGGTTAGTTCTCTCCACTCAAAGGGACGGGCATAACTAGAACCAGGGTTGCTTTCTATGTACTGCTGTGCGTAGAGATTGCACTGGGCCACAATGAAGGATAGCAAGTCTTCGTTGAAAAGTAAATTAAAAAAATCGAGCATGGAAAAATTGTCGGTGTTCACCTGGACACCTGGCTGGGCAGTGAAAGGGGGGATATTTGCTGCTCCGGAATTAGGGGGAAGCCACAGGGGGTTTTGAAGGCCATAGGGAAGGCTGGCATGGCCCCTATCCCTTTGGGGCTGAGATGACACCCTACTGGTGCCTGGCCTTTGTTGCAGTGGCCCTGCGCTTGAGGTGGACGGCCCTGCGCTTGAGGTGGACGGCCCTGCGCTTGAGGTGGACGGCCCTGCGCTTGAGGTGGACGGCCCTGCGCTTGAGGTGGACGGCCCTGCACTTCTGGGAGTAGGCCGCTTCTCCACGCCAGCACCCCTTTTTTTCACGGGCACACGTTCCCCTTCAGATTCTGAATCAGACCCACTGTCTGTAACGGGTTCATAGGCCGAATCTGAATCGTACAGAGACTCCCCGCTGCTCTCATCGCTCATGATTAGATGCTGGTAGATCTCCTCATCGGTTAAGAATTTTTTTGCCATACTGGTGGCTGGTGAGGCTGCACTGCACTGCAGATCACTGTGGTGGCACTGGTGGACACAGGTGGCACTTATGTGCACTGTAGTGGCTCTGGTGGGCACAGGCGGCTCTGGTGGGCACAGGCGGCTCTGGTGGGCACAGGCGGCTCTGGTGGGCACAGGCGGCTCTGGTGGGCACAGGCGGCACAGATGGCTGGGGTGGACACCAGCGTCACTGGTGGGCACAGGCGTCACTGGTGGGCACAGGCGGCTCTGGTGGGCACAGGCGGCTCTGGTGGGCACAGGCGGCTCTTGTGGGCACAGGCGGCACAGATGGCTGGGGTGGACACCAGCGTCACTGGTGGGCACAGGCGGCACTGGTGGGCACAGGCGGCACTGCAGTGGCGCAGAAAGGACTGATGGGCAGAGATGGCACTGTTGTGGCACTGGTACGGCACTGTTGTGGCACTGGTGCGGCTTTGGTGACACTGGTGCGGCTTTGGTGACACTGGTGCGGCTCTGGTGACACTGGGGCGGCTCTGGTGACACTGGGGTGGCACTGTTGGGCACAAATGTGGCACTGTTGGGCACAGATGTGGCACTGTTGGGCACAGATGTGGCACAGATGGGGCACTATTGGCACAGATGGGGCACTATTGGCACAGATGGGGCACTATTGGCACAGATGGGGCACTATTGGCACAGATGGGGCACTATGGGCACACTCTGGGCACAGATGGGGCACTAATATTGACTTTAGGGCAATGCAATTGCCAGGGAAAACTCACAGATCTCTCCTCTCCTCTCACGCTGATACTGTGTGAGGAGAGGAGAGAGATGAACTTTCCCTGACCTTCTTTGTTTACATTGTGATCGCGCCGTCATTGGACGGCGCGATCACGTGGTAAAAGGCCGCTGTCATTGGCCAGTCACCGCGATTTGTGTTGCGCCGGGTCTCATAGACCCGGCGTGCACAAATGTTTCTGTGTGCGCGCCCGAGGGGGCGCGCAGGAACGATTCTCTGGGATCACGTTATATAACGTGATCCCAGAGTTAAGCAACCACCTTGCCGCCGTTATTTTTCGGCAGGTGGTTGCTAAGTGGTTAAAGAGGTCAGACTTATAAGGGGAGTGGATGATGGATTGGGGGGTTCATGAAGAATTTGAATAACACAAAATAAACTTTCCATGTCATAGAGGAGGAGATTTATTGGGGGAGACTCAATATTCACATGCTGCACATGAAGGGAATTTCATCATTTTGTACATTCTTTTGCACTTTTATTGTGCGATGAGTTTTTGTATATTCATTGGAGATCTATGGGCCAGATTCAGGAACACTTGCGCTGGAGTATTTCGATATGCGCCGCGTAACTGTGATGATGCGCCGTCGTTTCTATGTGCCCGTACCCACCAAACTAGATGCGCCCAATAACGGGTCATTTGCGACTGGCGGAACGTTCCGACGCCAGAGTATCGTCAGCGCTTAATTTCGTTGGGCGCATCAGTCGCGCCTATTGATTTCCCCTGCAAATATGCAAATGAGGGATTTTTCACAATTCACGAACGGATTAGCACCATACGCTGGCTACATGCGCCGCGCGTATCTCGTCCGTCCGGCGCAAAGTTATTTCTACAAAAGGCTGCTTTATCTTTACTCCAGATGGCCACAGGTCAGCAGGAGAGCAGCTACAGCAGCGTTACCGACGATAAGAGCTAGCTGAGCACCCCCACTTGCAGGACAACACCTCTGTCCATGCTTGTCTGTCAAATTTTACAGCCATGGAGGAAGACATCATAGGTCTCCATAGCCGAGATGACGGCTGACAGCTCCTGGCCATTAAAGTTCAGCTTTCTCCTGTGTGTTTGCGGGGAACGGGAGCAGCCATCTCAAAACAAAAGTAACATCACTGCGGGGAGGGGGAGCAGGATATACTTTAGTGCCGAAATGGCGCTTCTACGGGCGCATTTAAACGCCCAACGGAAGGCATTGCGCTGACGTTTCCCGTGAAGTGGTGCCGACGGAAGTTGTGAGCATGCGCACAAAGGGGGCGAGTGGAGCCGCACTCACTGCGCATGCTCCGTGGTTGATGCGCTGAACGTAAGCCTCTGCGCTGGGCTCCGCCCATCATTTACATATGATCACACCCACTTCCACTTGCGTCGGGTTACGCCAGCGCATTATCGTTACTCTGGCGCAAGTTTACGCGCAACTGCTATGTGAATTACAGGACTTGCGCTGAAAGGGTCTTCAGAGTAACGTAAATGAGAAGCGTTACTCTGGAGCAAAGATGCTCTCATCTACCTGAATCTGGCCCTATGTTTTCATCTTACACTGTTTGGCACTTAATTATTTGCACATTTAATATGTTTTGTGTAAGAGAGATTATATTTATGTAATATTGATTACTAATATATAATATTTTTGGGTTTCTTTTTTGTATTTCTATTTTATTTTATCGTTCTTAGTGTGTATGATTTGAATATTATAGGAAGAGATCGGGCAGATTGCTACTTCTTTTTTTTTTCAAATAACAGTTTTTTATTGATTTTTTTTCCATAAAAGATCAGTACAAAATATAGCAGCATATCAGGTGTAAGAGAAAAGAGGAGGTACAGAAATCCATCTTAATGAGCTTACATAGTGGCTCCAAAATTATTTGTACGATCAGTAAATTGTAAAACAGCTATAAATCAGAGGAAAGAGAAAGAGGAAAGGAGGGACGGAGTGAGGGGAAGGGGTTGGGGGAGAGAGAGAGATGAGAGGAAAGAGAAGGGAGGGGGTGGGGGCAGGCTAGTGGGGTGGGGGTAGTATCGTACCTCGGTGACCTGACGTCGGCTCATGGCGGGTCCTCCCATACGCCACCTCTATCAGACAAGATCATGATCCTCCAACCTGTCCCGAATCCTAGCTGTCATCTTTTCCATGAGTTCTACATCCTTAACCCTAGCATAGAGGGCCTCTTGGGATGGGGGCGTCGGTTTCTTCCAGTGTAGTGCTATCAAGCACCTCGCAGCTGTGGTGATGCGTCTTAATAATTTTTTGTGGGGTTTGGCTATATGAGGCTGGGATAGGCCCAGTAGGAATAGCTTCGGGGAGAGGGGTATGGGCACCTCCAGGAGGCGAGACAGGAGCTCTCGTGTTTGGGTCCAGAACGGGTCAATCATGGGGCAAGTCCAATATATATGGAACAGTGTGCCCTTCGCTTGGTTGCAGCGCCAGCATTGGTCGGAGGTGGAGGGGTAAATTCTATGGAGAACGTCCGGGGTCAGGTACCAAAAGAACAGCACTTTGTACGTATTTTCCTTATAAAGGGTGCAGATAGAGCTTTTGGCCGCCTGTCTCCAAACCGCCTCCCACTCCTCCTCCGAAAGCACTTCCCCCAGCTCCCTCTCCCATCGGAGCATATAGGCATGTTTACCTTTGTTTTGAAAGGGGTATTTGTTTAGGATTTGGTATATATCTGATATAAGGCCCCTTCGGGCCGTGCCCTCGAGCACAAGACGCTCAAATGGGGTCGGTTTCGAGAAAAGGAGCCGGGGGGCTATTGTGTGGGCGTAATGGCGGATCTGTAAGTAGCTGAAGAAAGCTTGTCGTGGGGTGTCATGTTTGGCTTGGAGATCAGTGAAGGAGTGCAGAATGCGAGACAGGGGGTCTACTAAATGACCGAAGTGGAAGAGATTCCGTGAAGCCCAGGGCCATGACATCTGGTGGGTTAGACTCGTCGGTAATTTGGGGTTATAGAGAAAGGAGGTCAGCAGGGAACTCTCAGACTTAAGTCCATAGTCTTGAGCTAGCCTCCTCCACATGCGCAGAAGTTGCTGCATAGAGCCCAGTAAACGTCCGGGCTCCACTGCCGCATTCGCGTTCCAAAGGAGGTTGTTTGCAGATTGCTACTTCTTAACCACTTAAGCCCCGGACCAAAATGCAGCTAAAGGACCAGGCCCATTTTTTGAAAATTGGCACTGCGTTGCTTTAACTGACAATTGTGCGGTCGTGCATTGTGGCTCCCAAACAAAATTGGCGTCCTTTTTTCCCACAAATAGAGATTTATTTTGGTGGTATTTGATCACCTCTGCGGTTTTAATTTTGTGCGCTATAAACAAAAATAGAGCGAAAATTTAGAAAAAAATTCAACGCTTTTTTCTTTTTGCTATAATAAATATCCCCCAAAAATATATATAAAAAAATGTTTTTCCTCAGTTTAGGCCGATACGTATTCTTCTACCTATTTTTGGTAAAAAAAATTGCAATAAGAGTTTATCGGTTGGTTTGCACAAAATTTATAGCGTTTACAAAATAGGGGATAGTTTTATTGCATTTTTATTTTTTTACTACTAATGGCGACGATCAGCCTTTTTTTTCATGACTGCAACATTATGGCGGACACTTTGGACAATTTTGACACATTTTTGGGACAATGGTCATTTTCACAGCAAAAAATGCATTTAAATTGCATTGTTTATTGTGGAAATGACAGTTGCAGTTTGGGAGTTAACCACAAGGGGGCGTTGTAGGGGTTATGTGTTTTCTGTGTGTGTTTACAACTGTAGGTGGGTGTGGCTGTAGGTGTGACGTCATCGATCATGTCCACCCTATAAAAGAGATGACCTGATCAATGCTGCCGCCACAGTGAAGCACGGGGAAGCCGTGTTTACACATGGCTCTCCCCGTTCTTCAGCTCCGGGGATCGATCGCTGCACTCCAGTGGTGATCGGGTCCGCGAGTCCCATGGCCCCGGAGCTTTGGACCGGGTCACAGAAGCATGCCACGGGCGCGTGCCCATGACCCATGGCTGGGTAGTAGTATGTACCTGTACGTGGATCTGCCCAGCCGTGCCATTCTGCCGACGTAAATGTGCAGGAGGCGGTCCTTAAGTGGTTAATATTTTTAGCTTTTTCTTTGGCACAACTGACTAGAAGAGTCCTTTATGAGTAAGAACATTCATTTAAAAACATATTAAGCCAACATAATTCTAATGTTTAATGTTTTCTTCAGAACAAAACCTATGATTGATCAATGAGCACCTGGAATATGTTTTTAGCTTTCTAAGTTTTCATGTCAGGATGTGGCGAGGTGTGGGGTGGGAGTGTTGTCTCTGCAGCATTGTATGGGGAAGACAAACACAAGGAGAAAGATCTATTATTAGGTCCTATAAAGAAAATCTCCATTAAAATGAAGTCACCTTATCACTTATAATGTGAACATGTTCTCATCAACTTTAAATAGTATTAAAAATTATTTTAGAATATACAAAAAGTGACCGCTGCGCGATTATGTACGTCCACAACATGGCACGTACAGGCAGATGGGCGTACATGTACGTCCCCGCCTTTCCTCGGGGGTCGGGGGTCCGATCGGGACCCCCTCTGCTGCGTTTGGCGGTCCCTGTGGCTCTGGGAGCGATCCAGGATGAGCGGGCCGCTATTCGTTTTTGTCTGCCCCCTCCGGATCGCTCCCAGCCAATCCGCTTCCTCCTCTGCCTGAACTGTAAACACAGGCAGAGGAGGAAGTGTTGTCACTGCTCCTCCCGCCGGTATTTTCGTCCAGCGGAGGAGAGATCTCACAGTGAGTACACAAGAGCTACACTGACACCTGTACACATAGGCACACAAATCCCCCACAGTTACCACCCGATCTCCCCCCCAGCCCCCCTGTCACAGTGTCACTAAATAGCAGTGATCAATTATTTACTGATCACTGCAGTTAGTGTCAGGCAGTTAGTGTTAGGTCCAGGGTAGCCCCCTGCCCCCCAATAAAGGTTTTAACCCCTTGATCACCCTCTACTTAACCCTTTTATCATTTTTCTGATCGCTGTATTAGTGTCGCTGGTGCAGCTAGGTAGCTAGTTATTTTTTAAAGGGTTCGCCGCCATGTTTTTATAGTGTTAGGTACCCCCATACATTTTCTAATAAAGGTTTTAACCCCTGATTGCCCCTAGAGTTAACCCTTTCACCCCCTATTGCCAGCGTCACTAAGCAATCGTTTTTCTGATCGCTGTATTAGTGTCACTAGGTAGCTAGTTATTTTTTGAGGTTCGCCCGCCAGGTTTTTATAGCGTTAGGTACCCCCATACATTTTCTAATAAAGGTTTTAACCCCTGATTGCCCTCTAGAGTTAACCCTTTCACCCCCTATTGCCAGCATCACAAAGCAATCGTTTTTCTGATCGCTGTATTAGCGGCACTGGCGACACTAATACAGCGATCAGATAAACAATCGCTTAGTGACGCTGGCAATAGGGGGTGAAAGGGTTAACTCTAGGGGCAATCAGGGGTTAAAACCTTTATTAGGTACCCCCATACATTTTCTAATAACGGTTTTAACCCCTGATTGCCCCTAGAGTTAGCCTTTTCACCCCCTATTGCCAGCGTCACTAAGCAATGATTTTTCTGATCGCTGTATTAGTGTCGCTGGTGCCGCTACGTAGCTAGTTATTTTTTGAGGTTCGCCCGCCAGGTTTTTATAGCGTTAGGTAGCCCACAAAAATGTTTGAATAACGTTTTTAACTCCTGATTGCCCCTAGAGTTAACCCTTTCACCTCCTATTGCCAGCGTCACTAATCGATCATTTTTCTGATCACTGTATTAGTGTCGCTGGTGCCGCTAGGTAGCTAGTTAGTGCCAGTAATGCTTACACCCACGCGCAAAGCATACACCCCCATATGTGGAATTACACCCCAAAATACATTCTGCTGCTTCTCTTGAGTATGGGGATACCACAGCCGCGTACGGCACCCCAAAAACCAATCACTGCCTTCAGGCTTTCTAAGGGTGTACATTTTTTATTTCACTCCTCACTACCTATCACAGTTTTGAAGGCCATAAAATGCCAAAATAGCACAAAAAAAACCAAATGACCCCATTTTGGAAAGTAGACACCCCAAGCTATTTGCTGAGAGGCATCCTGAGCCATGGAATATTTTATATTTTGACACAATTTGCAGGAATATGACAAACTGATTTTTTTTGCACAAAGTTGTCACTAAATTATATATTTCTCACACATGCTATGGTTATATGTGGAATTGCACCCCGAAATACATTCTGCTTCTTCTCCTGAGTACGGGGATACCACATGTGTGGGAGTTTTTGGGAGCCTAGCCGCGTACGGGACCCCGAAAAAGAAAGCACCGCCTTCAAGATTTCTAAGGGCATACATTTTTGATTTCACTCCTCACTACCTATCACAGTTTTGAAGGCTATAAAATGCCAAGATGGCACACAACCCCCCCCCCCCCCCAAATGACCCCATTTTGGAAAGAAGACACCCCAAGCTATTTGCTGAGAGGCATGTTGAGTCCATGGAATATTTAATTTCTTTGCCCCAAGTGATTGAATAATGACAAAAAAAAATTACAAAACATTGTCACTAAATGATATATTTCTCACACATGCCATGGTTATATGTGGAATTGCACCCCAAAATACATTCTTCTGCTTCTCCTGAGTACAGGGATAGCACTGTAACATCCCTGCTATGTAAATACAGTAGTGCAATTGGATTTAAACTACAGAGGTCTCTCAGGTACAACCACCAGTTCTCTCTCAGAATAAACAGAAAGTTTGGGGTTAATTCATCACAACCTCTAATGGACAACCAATTGAAAGACTGTAGATGCTTATTCCCTCATAAGCAACTAACTAAGGGGGAAACAGGTAAGTATCTCTGATACATACAAGGTAGGTTGGAAGTGACTATTATCTTAAACATGCAAGGTATTACTGCCAATGTACAAATACAGACTATAGGTAAAGCAGGTAGTATTTGGTACTTGCGGTTCTGCTGAGTGTAGTAGTAGCAGGTGACGAAGGAGATGTCTGGAAGTCCCAAGCAGATACAAGCTATTCGTGTATAGAACGGATCAGCAGCTATCAACGTTACAGCAGGTGTCCAACAAACAGGAACGGGGTCAAAGGACAGGAGATAGCAGCAATCCGAGGTACAAAGCAAAAGGTCAAAAGCAGGGGTCAGTCTAGGAGCTGAAGATCTATACAGGTACAGACAGGGAGATCAATAACAATGAACTGACCCTGCTCTCAAAGTGAGGCAGGGCTTTATACGCTGGCTAATTGGGTAAGCTGCGTCAGCTGGAGCAAGATAATCAGGTGTAGAATGTAATGAGATCCAACTAATGGTAAAGAGCACATTCAGCACCACCATAGCTGGAAAGCAAGGAGAAATCCCCAATTGAGAAGTGGCTCAGAGGTAAGGTGTTGGAATAGCAAGGGTGAGGTTCTGGGTTCAAGTCCATCCAAAGCCACTTGGAGCATGGCCACGCCTCGCCGTCTGTTTGGCACGATAAGGATCGTGACAAGCACATGTGTGGGACTTTTTGGGAGCCTAGCCGCGTACGGGACCCCGAAACCAATCACCACCTTCAAGATTTCTAAGGACATACATTTTTGATTTCACTCACACAAATCTTGAAGGCGGTGATTGGTTTTCGGGGTCCCGTACGCGGCTAGGCTCCCAAAAAGTCCCACACATGTGGTATCCCCGTACTCAGGAGAAGCAGCAGAATGTATTTTGGTGTGCAATTTCACATATAACCATGGCATGTGCGGTAAAAATATCTCATTTAGTGACAACGTTTTGTAAAAAAATGTTTTATTTATTTTTTTGGTCATTATTCAATCACTTGGGGCAAAAAAATAAAAATATTCAATGGACTCAACATGCCTCTTAGCAGTTTCCAAAATGGGGTCATTTGGGGGGGGGGGGTTGTACTGCCCTGCTATTTTAGCACCTCAAGAAATGAGATAGGCAGTCATAAAATAAAAGCTGTGTAAATTCCAGAAAATGTACCCTAGTTTGTAGACGCTATAACTTTTGTGAAAACCAATAAATATACACTTATATTTAAGTTCTGCCCCCTCACTCCTCCCTTCGGATCGCAGAACGCCATATCACCTATTTAGGACTTAAAATCGGGAAGGAACCATCCTCTCTTTATTGTCTAAATTACCCACCCTTGATAGCTAAGATAGTTAATAAATTGGAGGTTTGGGCGGATCTTCTGCTCTCATTCTTTGGGAGATGTGCGCTATTCAAGATGGTAAGCTTTGCTCGCCTGCTTTATCCTCTACAGACATTGCCTCTGCTTTTAAAACATAAAGATGTCCAGATTCTAAACAAAGCCTTGTCAAAATTTATTTGGAAGAGGGGCAGGCCTAGGATTGCATTGTCAAAGGTATATCTCCCGAAGGGCGAGGGGGGGCGGGTCTCCCGAATATCAGACTATACAATCTAGCGTGTCTTTTGAGAATTGGAATAGATTGGGTACTATGCTCCTCCCGCTACTCTAATTTTGACCTGGAATCAGCCATGGTCTCCCCAATGAATTTAGCTGCACTCCTTCATAGCTCACTCCACAGCCTTCCCAATCCCATCAAACAAAATTTACTCTTCAGAGACACAATAGTGGCCTGGAGAGAGGTGAGGAAAAAATTGGGTCTCTCATGTTTCCAAACATCTCCCGATTCAGGGCAATCCCATGTTTACTCCCAGTCTTCGATATGAACCCTTCTCTAAGTGGAAAGACAAGGGCCTACTTACGGTATGCTCTCTATTCCAAGACTCATCTGGCGATCCCAAACCTTTCCCACAGCTATCCGTGGAATATTCGCTGCCCTCCGGTCATTTCCTGTCGGTCATGCAGTATGTTGACTTTATTAGCAAAGTGTGCCCCAAAAAATCTATTAGATTTCAGTCATCCTTTCTAGATAAACTGATAGCAGGTAAAAGATACTCTATAGCGGATATCTACTCTCCACTGAATGTTTAGTTCACCAAAACTTTACGTGGCACCTCCATGGCTGCTTGGACTACAGACCTTCCGGCTCAAATAGTTGTAGAGGATATTGTTAAGGGATATAGACTCACTAGGGTCATCACTCCATGCGAATCTTGGAGAGAGACGCAATTCAAATTAATGCATAGAGCATATCACCCGTTCTCCATGACACGCTCCCCTGACATAGGTCCTGCATGCCCATGGTGTTTGAAGTACAAACCTACCCTGCTACATCGTCTATGGGATTGTCCTGCTATTGCAACTTTCTGGTTTAGGATGATTGGATATATTCATAATGTGACAGACTGCCTTCTGGAAAAAGAACCTAGACTCTTATTATTTGGCTGCCCACCTGAGAGTGTGGACCACTCTATAGCTTATAACCTCCTTCCTCAAGGCCTTTGCCATTGGATTCTCACCACACTCCTTGTAGCCCGCAGGACTATTCTGAACCATTGGATTTCGACCACCCCCCCATCTCTTGCAGGAGTGATTGGGAGCTTGAAGACCCTGTTATACAGAGAAAATGTGGACCTTCATAACCACCCTTGGCAATCGAGGGACAAGTTTGACAGAAAATGGTCGCCCTTTGTTAAACATACATTGTCTGCATCTGAGCAATGTATTTTGTCAACATGCTCTTTCTTATTTTCAGACAGGAGCCATACCAGGTCTATGACCCATCCCAATTGAATCCTGATTAAATACCATGTCCATTGTTATATGCGTATTGGTCTTTTCTCATGCTCCCTGCTCTTGTTACCCTTATAGTTATTTTTGCATTACCTGACCACATGAATACCAGTCACCTGTACTCCCGTTTTGTTTGAGTATCTCAGTTTTGACGTCAGATCTTTATAGTTTCTACTTTTTCCTAAACGCCTCCTCTTTTCCCCTCTCCCCCTTCCTTCCTCTTTCTCTATTTCTCCTATCCCTAAAAATACATTACAAGCAGCTGATAAAATAAAATGTTTAATATTTATCTTCCGGAAGGTGGTGAGTGAAATCTTCCCTCTCTTTAGAATGATTTGGATACTTTGTCCTCCTCTGGTCACTGTGGTTCCTCCTCACTAAGTGACTACATTGTTCTGTAGCAATGTAACAAGAG
Source organism: Rana kukunoris (assembly GCA_029574335.1). Lineage (NCBI taxonomy): Eukaryota > Metazoa > Chordata > Amphibia > Anura > Ranidae > Rana > Rana kukunoris. The sequence continues at coordinate 14,725,578 of CM056049.1, forward strand.
TAGAAATTATACTCACCATCCATCAGAGAGGTCAGTATTAAATGTTTAAATGTAACAATGTTTATTATCAATAAGAAAATACTAACATTACCAATAATGGAGATAATGCTATGACTACTGGTAGCCCAGTGTTCCTCCATGCATATTAGCGGATAACTGTTTTTGTAATCAGGTCGGGTCTGAACAGAATTATGTAACATTTTGGGAAAAATATACAGCTAAGAAGTCCAGAACTTGAGGCCATTATAGCAAAAACCTCCACAGCCACCATGTATTTCCCTCTGGTACTCAGATAGACCGGGATCATGGCAATCCAGACACTGCAGAACACCAGCATGCTGAAGGTGATGTACTTGGCCTCATTAAAACTGTCCGGTAATGTCCTGGCTAAAAAAGCGATAATGAAGCTCACAGCTGCCAGAAGCCCCATATATCCCAGGACAGAGTAGAAGCCGATAACTGAACCCTCATTACACTGAATGATGATCTTCCCCTGATAAGAGTGAGTGTCCCGATCCTGGAAGGGGGGAGAAATAGACAACCAAGTGACACAGATTATGACTTGGACCAATGAGAAGACACAAATGATAGAATTGGCCAGTTTGGCTCCCATCCATTTCCTCCAGTAATTCCCAGGTTTGGTGGCTTTAAAAGCAATACACACCATGATACTTTTGGCAAGTAGAGAAGAGACAGCAACTGAAAAGATGACACTAAAAGAGGTGACACGGAGCATGCAGGTCACATCTACTGGATGGCCGAGGAACAAAAAGACACAGGGGAAGCTCAGCATGATGGAGACCAGGAGAAGATAGCTCAGGTTCTGGTTATTGGCTTTAACAATGGGGGTGTCCTGGTAATGTATAAATATCCCCAATATTAAACCAGTCAGAAGACAACAGAGGATGGAGACAGCTGAAAATACTCCAACAATGGGATCATCAGTGTAGGAGAGAAATTCCATCACTCTTGGAACACACCGATCCTTCTTCTCATTTGGCCATTCTTCATCAGGACATTTCATGCAGTTTTCACTATCTGCAGGAGAAATAATACAAACATAATGAGCATCGGGGTCAAAGATTCTGAGAAAACAACTTATCTTGTGTTGTATCACTGCTAGCAATTGGATTTCCATCAGTGCATTGTGGGAAAGGTAAATACAATATAACACATGGGAGGGTGTGGCCAGCAGCGGACCGTGATGACCACCCGCTGACTCTGCCCCACAGTAGCAGGGATTGCCTGTCACTAGTGATCTTGCTCAACTCAAGTCACAGTAACAAGGTGAGATTTTGAGAAGGAGGAGGGACACTGGTTGCTAGGAGGCTGTAAGCTGTAAAGATATTAAAGGGTCACTAAAGGAATTAGACAGCTTTAAACAGCTTCCTTTACATTACTGCAGTCCTGGTTTCATGTCCTCATTGTTCGTTTTTCCTATGATGTTGCTGTAATCCTTCTCTGTTCTGGACACTTCCTGGTTGTCTGTTTCCTGATGAAATAAGTCATGGGAGCTTTCTCTCTGTGGTCACTAATCAAGGGGGTGTGATTACTGTGTGTCTAAAACCCCTTAGGCCGGTGCAAATTTCATCTCTCTTATCTCTGCAGAGAGAAAAGAAAACTGTTCAGCAGATCCACTGAATTTTTAGCTGCAGATCAGCTGCAAATTTGGAGACCTGGGAGAGGGAAGGGGAGGGGGGAAGTGTATTGAGCTGAATGAGAGAAATCCTGAAGAGAAATGAACACATCTACGAATCAGCTGCGTTCCCATAGAAGAAAATGGGCCTGAATTTGCACCTGAGCCGCACCGCAAGGCCTAAAAAACGCACACGTTTTTTCTGCAATGCACAGTGTGAATGCATCGCACATATGTGAACCAGCCTCATTGAAAACAAGGTATTTTGAATTGTTCTGCGAATTGGATGCGGTTTAAGCCGCACTTAATTTGCACTAGTGTGAATCAGGCCTTAGAACCAATCAGTTTTGTTTTACAAACCATCACTGCCCTGTATTGGCTCTGTGTCTCTGTACATCACAGAACCAGGAAACAGCATGCAAAACAAAACTAAAACTGTAGATACATTATATGATTGATTTTTAAAAATTTTAATCATTTTTAAAAGGAATCAGTTAACTATTATGGCCCGGATTCACAAAGCACTTACGCCGACGTATCTCCAGATATGCCGCGTAAGTACAAATATGCGCCGTGGTATCTGTGCGCCAGACCCACAAACTAAAAAATGTCTAAAAACAAACTTTTTTTTTCTTCAATAATTTTTTATTGAATTTAGCAAAAGCATACAAGTTGCATCAGATAACAGGAAAGAGTACTGTATGTAATACATAAACGATCAACCGCGTAGGTAACATAACAATGTGCAAGGTAAACGTTAACATGTAGGACCTAGTGGCGTGTAGGCCTGGGGGGTACATGGGGAGCAAGTGCATTGCGCAATATTAGTGTACTCTCTCCTGGGGGGCCACCCCTTGTTGGGAGCACTTTTGTGGCCCGGCAGGAGAGAGCACTTACCATTTATGTACCTCCAAATACGTAAGGTATCAAATTCACGCTGAAAGTTAACACAGAACAAGAAGAGCAGTAAGTAATTCACATCATAGGGACAGATCTGGGGTTGGATGTCCATGGAAGCCAGGCCTTTCCAATCTTATTAGTCTGGCCTGTATTGACCGCCATGATGCACTCATAGGAGAAGTGCAGGTTAACCAGATCTATCACTTGGGCAACTACTGGGGGCTCCTCCGAGCGCCACCTCCGAGTTATGCACAATCTGGACGCCAATAGAATATGGGATGCTACACATCTGGAAGGGGAAGGTATGTTATCTATTGTTAGACTTAACAATGCCAATTCAGGGGTAGGAGCTATCATAATACCAAGAGTAGTGGACAGGAGATGGAAAACATCGGTCCAAAATGACTGGAGCTTTTGGCATGTCCAAAGAATATGGAGGAGGTCACCATTGATGGAGGTGCAACGCCAACATAAATTGGAGGTCTTGGGGTCAAAAGCAGCTATTCTGGCTGGGGTCATGTACCAACGGAGTGTAATTTTTTGTGTAAATTCCCATAGGGCGGAGCATTTAGTGAATTTATAGGAGGCATCTAGGGCGGAGGACCATTGGTCTGTGGAGAAAGAGCAAGAAAGTTCGGATTCCCAGCGAATGTGAGCAGGTAGTTTGGTGAATATTAATTTGTGTTGGAGGGCATTATAGAAATGGGATATGCCTTTAGTTTTAGGTTTCTCAGCTGAGAGGAATTTCCACGTCTTAGACGGGACGATATAGAGAGGGAGAGGGACTGTTTTCAGGCAGTGGGATATTCTCAGGTAAGTAAAGGATTCCGAGGGAGGGAGCTGGAACTCTAGCTGGAGCTGTGTGAAGGGTTTGAGGAGGTTACCTTGTAGGACGTCTTGCACGAGGTGTATACCTCTCGTGCGCCATCTGGAAACGGATAGGTCTGGAGATAAAAATTGAAGGGACTCTAACGGAATTTGGGATGTAGGAGAGGCGGGGTCAGTATTAGTTCGGGCGGTAAATTTGCCCCAGGCCAACGCTGTGGCTTTCATGGTTGGTGGAAGGGATGAGGGAACCCCTGAAGTTAATGGCACGCTCAGTATCCAAGCCTTCAAGTTTTTGAGGTGGAGAGAGGAGAGTTCTATTTGCCCCCAAGGAGTATTAGGACAGGGTTGGAACCAATCCGCCAATTGGGCAAGAATGGAGGCCAGGTAATAGTCACTGAAATCAATTGAGCCGACACCTCCCGAGAATTTATTCTTGATGAGGTTAGAGTGGGCACATCTGGGTTTTTTACCTTTCCACAAGAGGGCATTAAGAATCGTTTGAAGGGACTTAAAGTATGATAGAGGGATCGGGATAGGCAATGTCCTAAAGAAGTAGAGAACCTGTGGGAGACACATCATTTTAAAGGCCGCTAATCTACCAGACCAGGAGAGTTCATGTTTTGCTATTTGTAAAGAGTCCTGACGTAATTTGTGGAGCAGTGGGAGGAAGTTGGATGAGAACAATAGCTTCGTAGATCTGGTTAGCTTGATGCCCAGGTAGGAGATTTCCCTCTCTGCCCATTGGAAGTCATATTGCATTTGCAGTAAATTCTTAGTAGTAGCATCTAAGTGTAAGTCTAGAATAAACGATTTAGTCGTATTGACCTTATAGTAGGACACTTTACTAAACCAGGTAAGCAATCTATGTACCTCTGCCAGGGAGGAAGCGGGGTCCGTGAGGATCAGTATGACATCGTCAGCGAACAAGCTGATCTTGTGTATCGTTCGATCAATATGAATGCCCGATATTGATGGGAGGGTTCGGACCTGGGATGCAAGGGGTTCCATCAACAGATTAAAAATGAGGGGGGACAGGGGGCAGCCCTGCCGGGTACCATTAGATATATTAAAGGGGCGGGACAACATATCCTCGGCGAAAACCTGAGCTGAAGGGGTCGAGTACAGTGCCATAATGGCATCGAAGATATGCCCCGTAAATCCAAATTTCTGCAACACCGAGGCTAGGTAAGTCCAGTGGACCCTATCGAACGCCTTCTCTGCATCTAAAGATAGAAGCAGAGAAGGCGTTCCCGTGGATTCTGCAAAGTGAATCAAATCAATCAGTCGTCTGGTAGCGTCGGACGCTTGTCGACCCGTAGTAAATCCTGACTGGTCCCTGTGGATGAGAGAGGGCATAATGTCTAGAAGTCTCAGTGCGATAACTTTAGAGTATATTTTGACATCTAAATTAAGGAGTGAGATTGGGCGAAAATTTTGGGCAACGGACGGGTCCTTCCCTGGCTTTGGTATAGTAACAATTAGTGCCTTAAGCATTTCTGAATCAAAACAAGAAGAGGAGGCAGCGCGGTTGAATACTGCTACTAGGTGGTGTACTAGGTGTTCGGAGTATTGTTTATAGTACTCCCCGGAATAACCATCAGGGCCGGGGGCTTTGTTCATGGGGAGGGCTTGTATTGCTTTATGTATCTCTTGTTCCGAGAAAGGGGCATTCAGTGCTCGAAGTTGGTCATGGGTGATAGAGGGGAGGCGTGCTTTGTCTAGGAAGGCGTTAATGTCCTCTTGAGTGGGTTGTGGCGTTAGGGGGTCTCTTTTCAAGTTGTACAAGTCTCCATAGTAGTCACTAAAGGCGTTGGCAATGTCTTGGGGGTTAGTCAATAGGGATTGGGTGTGGGGGTGGGATAAGTGGTGAATTTTAGATTTAACCCTCTTGCCTTTTAGGCGCTGAGCAAGGCGCTTACCTGCCTTATTAGAGGTGGAGTACATGGTAGCCCGTAGCTTCCGATGTAGATAGTCGTGAGATTGGAGCAACAGAGAACGGAGTTCTTGTCGCAGGGTGAAAAGTTGGTCAGAGATAGGTAGGGTAGGGGAAGATTTGTGAAGCGAGTCAAGGTCCTGTATCTTGGTTGTGATGTCCTCTATGCGCTGCGTCCTCTTTTTTTTATGAACAGCGGATAATTTCATTAAAATACCTCGCATAAATGCCTTGTGGGCTCTCCACACTACCACAGGGTCTGCCACTGAACCCAAATTGAGTTCAAAAAATTCTTTGATATGGTCAGCGATAACCGAAGAGTACTCCTTGTGTTGTAGTATAAAATTATTCACTCTCCATAAGAACGAACTATGTTTTTTGCGTGTATCGCCTATGCAGATTGAGATTGGGGAGTGGTCTGACCAGGTGGCAGTGTGGATTACCGAGGCTGTCACATTTTGTAATAACCATTTGTCCACCAATATCAAATCAATGCGCGAGTAAGATTTAAAACGGGGGGAATAATAGGTGTAGTCCCTCTCTGATCCATGGTGGCACCTCCAGACATCATAGAGATCACTCATAGCCAAGAGGTGCTGTAATGGGGACGGTCTCCGTTTGGTGGGTGAAGTGGAGTCTAGGGATATGTTCGGGGCCAGATTAAAGTCTCCGCAGATTATGAGTTGACCTCTCTTGAGAGGTTGGGCTGTTCTCAGGACTTTCCGTAGGAAACGAATTTGGTGCACATTTGGGGCATAAACATTAATCAGTGTGTAGATTTGACCATCAATTGAGCACGCAAGAATTATGAAGCGACCCTCGGGGTCAATACACAGTTCTAGTTGTTGGAAGTCCAGTGAGTCCCTGATCGCAATCATAACACCCCTGGTTTTAGAGGAGTGCGAGGCTTGGTAGATATGTGGGAAACTGCTATGCGTGCATAGCTTCCAGTCATCCTGAAGTAGGTGGGTCTCCTGTATAAAGACCAGATCGCTCTGAAGATCTTTAACTGTCTTCCAGAGTGAGTGTCTTTTAACTGGGTGGTTCAACCCATTAACGTTCAGTGAGAGAAGCGAGAGTGGCATTGTGACGTCTGGTGTATTGATGTGCGGCAAAAACTTACAGTCAGACGTATCACACAGATATCCAGGCACGGAGGGACAGCCTGTAGTGGTCGCCCGGAGGAGGCCTCAAGGAGACCTGCAGTATTGTCAGTGGAGCTGTGAAACAAAACAATGTGTCAGAATACTGTTAGGCGGCGTACACACGAGGGGATATGTCCGCTGAAAACGGTCCGATGGACCGTTTCAGCAGACATCTCCGCTCGTGTGTATGGGCTAGCGGACAGATTTCTCCACCCGACAGATTTCAAAGCATGCTTTGAAATCTATCGGGTGGAATCTGTCCGCCCGACATGTCTGCTGGTTAGTACACTTACCAGCAGACATGTCGGGTCCCACCGCCGCCGCGCCGCTGCCGAATGGATTCGGCGCATGCGCGGAAGTGTTTTACTTCCTGGTGCGGTGACGTGGCGGTGACGCGGCGGCGTCAACGTCACCGCCGCGTCACCGCGCCGTCCGGCGGCGGGGAATTTGATCCGATGGTGTGTACACGCCATCGGATCAAACTCCCGATCGGACATATCCGATGGAAATGGTCCGCGGACCGTTTTCATCGGATATATCCGATCGTGTGTACGGCGCCTTAGGGTTTATGACATCTAGGGGTATGTAGTAGCCAAAGGAGCCGTAGGTAATCAAAAAATGCACACTGTCAGGTGAGATCGGGTATGTAGCAATTTGATCTATAAACCAAAAACTAGAAAAAAGGAAAAAAAAAGGAGAAAACGATGTCAGAAGATGTATCGCCCTGGCGGTACACCAATACAGAGGACGAGCAAATTGCTCAAAAATAAAACCTCTACTCGGGGTTCACGAGAGTCCAAACACGGGTGAACAGCAGCAAGAAGAACAAGAAATAGCGTCCGAAAGCGATCATCAAAGCCCAGGGGAACGGGTAGGACAATGTAATAAGCCTGTAGGATAATTTATACAGCCACATTAGGACATCTCAACGGAGGGCATCTCTGGTGCATTTTGGGTCGTGGTTTTGTTGGCCCTCTGGGGAAGGGGAGCAGGTGCATCTGTAATAATACCCCAGGCACGGAGCAACTTGAGGCCCTTCTCTAGATCTTTGATCGTGTAGGATTTATCTTCTTTGGTGATAAGTAGTGTTGCCAGGTATCTCCACTTGTATTGTATTTTGTGGTTTAGCAGACCCTTGGTCACCGGGTTGAGTTGTCTGCGAAGTTGCAAGGTATACTTGGAGAGGTCAGGGAGAAGTTGCACGTCAGTGAAAGGAGACGGGAGGGGTTTCCTGGATTTGAGGTTCATCATCAGAGTTTCTTTAATGTGAAAGAAATGTACTCTCATCAGAATGTCTCTAGGGATTGAAGCGGCTAAGTGGGATGGTTTAGCAATTCTGTGAATTCTATCGATCAGGAGGTCTCTGGGGGAAGCCTCAGGTAGAATCAGGTGCATGAGTTCTCTCGCATATTTAGACAGATCAGCAGGCAAGATAGATTCAGGTACACCTCTTATTTTGATATTATTTCTGCGAGATCTGTCCTCGAGGTCTGCTAGCTTAGAACGCATCCATGCCTGATCCTCTTTAATGCCTTCACACATATCTATGACCCCATTTACCGTGGAGGCGCAATCAGACAAATTTTCTTCTATGTGTGTCACTCTATTGTCTAGGGAGTGAATATCTGCAGTAACTCTGTGGAACATAGATGAGAGGTCAGACATCAGTGAGGTTTGTAGGGACAACAGCATGTCCTTTAAAGTGGAATCGAGTACAGGCTGGCCCGAGGTAGGGAATGACGCCATAGAGGAATGTAAGGCCTGGTTCGACGTGAGGGGATTGTAAGCCGGGGCCTCGATTTCTGCGCGCGCTGCGCGACGTGACGGCGTATCCAGCCGCATTTTCGCTTTTGCCGGGCTGCTTGTGAGCGGGTCACCTCCGTAGGGGTGATCCAGTAGCTCGGGGGACACTGGGGAGGATAGTTCTGTCACAGGTAGATCTGTGTTCGAGCGCCGCGGCGCGGCATGGTCGGCGCCATCTTGGGAAGCACTAACATTCTCTGCTGGCTTGAAGGCAAAGGCCGTGAGTTTTTGAGGTTTGTAGTCCGAAAACCTCTTCCGCGATGCTACCTCCATGATCCTGGGGTTTCACTGCGGTGATGTGGCCGTGTAGCAGGAGTCTAAGCAGGCTGTCGTCGTGGTAGATTTCCCCTGGGTAGACGAGCGAGGTGATCAGGCTGCTGCTTCCATCGCCGGTCGGCCACGCCCCCTCTAAAAACAAACTTCATCCTACCGACGTAACTTGCCTACGCCGATGTAGAGTGGGCGCATATTTACACTGGACGCATGTGGCGCTCCCATTGATTTTCTATTCAAATATGCAAATGAGGGAGATACGCCGATTCACAAACGTACTTACGCCCGGCGCATGATTTACGCGGTTTGCGTACGTTTTACGTTCGGCGTAAAGTTTTTCCCTATAGATGAGGCGCAACCCATGCAAAGGTATGGACCAGGGAACACATGCCTATGTATTGTACGTTGGACGTCTGTGAATATGGGCCAACGTGGGTCTGGCTGGGCGTAGGTTACGTTCACGGTGTACATAGTGATCCGGCGTATCTTAGGCAGTTGTTCTGACGTGGTTGTGCACATGCGCACGGGGATATTTCCACGTCTCGACGCATGCACAGTTCATTTTAAGTACATGGGGTCATGCTTCATTAACACAGATTACACCCACTACCAGCCCACTTCCACCTACTTCCACTTACGCCGGCTTACGCCTACGAAATATACGCTTCGTGCAAAGTTGGGAACATTTGCTTTGTGAATTCCATGCTTGTCTCTCCACGCTGTGCTGGCGTAGCGTAAAAGAGATACGCTACGGCGGCATAAATATGCGCCGATGTCTGTGAATCTGGGCCTATGTCTCTATACCCTGTAAACAGTCATTTCAGCAAAGAAAAAAAAATTCCTTTACAACTTTGTTAACTGCTTGCCGACCTGCCGCCGTCATTTTACTGCATTTTTACAATTTACTTTTCGGCTACTTTTGCGGTCATTAGGGGGCGCGCGCGCCGCCGGTGGCCAGCGCGCTCGCCCCCCGAGTCCCGAGCGTGTGCCAGGTGGGCACGATCCCTGCCAGGCACCAGGACCGGGAGCTTTGTGTGTAAACACAAAGCTCCCGGTCATGTCAGGGAGAGAAATGCTGATCTTCTGTTCATACAATGTATGAACGGAAGATCAGTAATTTCCCCTAGTGAGTCCACCCCCCATACAGTTAGAACACACCCAGGAACATACTTAACCCCTTCCCTGCCCCCTCGTGTTAACCCCTTCACTGCCAAAGGCATTTTTATAGTAACCCAATGCATTTTTATAGCACTGATCGCTATAAAAACGCCAATGGTCCCAAAAATGTGTCAAAAGTGTCCGATGTGTCCACCATAATGTTGCAGTACTGAAAAAAAAACGCTGATTGCCACCATTACTAGAAAAAAAAATATATTAATAAAAATTCCATAAAACTACCCCCTATTTTGTAAAAGCTATAACTTTTGCGCAAACCAATCAATAAACGCTAATTGCTAATTTTTACGAAAAATATGTAGAAGAATACGTATCAGCCTAAACTGAGGAATTTTTTTTTTATATATATTTTTGGGGATATTTATTATAGCAAAATGTAAAAAATATTTCATTTTTTTCAAAATAGTCGATCTATTTTTGTTTATAGCGCAAAAAATAATGCAGTGCTGAATCACAAAAAGTGCTCTGGTCATTTGGCAGCAATATGGTCCAGGGGTTAAGTGGTTAAGAACTACCTGAATCTGCAGCACATTTCACTAACAATGGTATTGATGTTTGAGTTTGGTGCCATACCACCAGAAAAGTGTTCATTATTTTGTTTCATCTGTTTCATCTGTATCCATATAACGGAAAATTGTTATTCTTACCTACGGTAATTTTCCTTTCCTGGCCTGTCCTCACGTCAGCACATCATGGGTTAATCCCCTCCTCCGGTCCACCAGTACCACCTTCTTATAGCTAATAAGTAGGGGGCCCCTCCTCCCCAGTCCTTGTTCCACTAATTTGGCTGACGACAGACTATAGGGAGGGAAAGGCTGTGCTGACGTGAGGACAGGCCAGGAAAGGAAAATTACCGTAGGTAAGAATAACAATTTTCCGTTTTCCTGGCCAGTCCTCCCGTCAGCACATCATGGGATTTAATTTAGCACCCTAGGGCAGGAAAATGTATATAAGACTTGGACGACAACTATAAATGCTGCTTAAGTGAATCTTTCTTTATTTTGCCTGAAAAGGAGCCGATACCACGGCATTTCCGAAACTAGACGCCTTAGATGACTGCGAAGGTCTTGCAGGAACTCCAACTGGCCGTCTTGCATATTTCCTAACTGGTACTTTGGCAAATGCTGCCCAGGAGGCTGCCACCCCTCTGGTAGAGTGAGCTCTAGTTGCCTGAGGAGGCGTCAGCCCTTGTTTCTCATATGTGAGCTTTATTACTTTGGTGATCCAGGTCGAGATTATTCTTATTGAATCGGCTTGTCCTTTTTTAGGCCCAGATGGTAAGATGAAAAGGGAATCCGTTTTGCGCACTTGTTGAGAACGATGCAGGTACATTGAGAAAAGGTTGACCATGTCCAGAGGTCTGAGGTCCAGTTCTTCTTCCTGCCTAGGAGGTGATGTAAAGCTAGGTAGCACTGCCTCCCAGTTAAGGTGAAATTTTGAAATTACCTTGGGCGTTGCTATTGGTGAAGGCCTCAGAATTACCTTGTCTGGAAGGATGATACAGTACGGTTCCTTACTGGACAGGGCTGCTAGCTCGGATACCCTTCTTGCCGATGTTACGGCGGTGAGAAAAAACAGTTTAAGTGTTAGAAACCAGAATGGACAAGATTCTGCCAGTACAAAAGGATGTAGAAGCAGTGCTCTTAGCACTGTGCCTAAGTCTCAGGCCGGAAATAGAGACTTTCTTGGAGGATTAATTTTCATGGACGCTTTTAAGAATTGTTTTACCAGTGGTTCGTCTGCCCACCTGTATCCTGTAAAACACGACAAGGCTGAAATTTGTACCTTCAATGTACTATAGGCTAAGCCTTTGTTTAGAGCAGATTGCAAAAAGTCCAGTACTTGTGCCACATTTCAGATCCACCGAAGCGAAAATTTTCTGTAACGCAAAAGTTGTAAACTTTGCCCAAATCCTGTTGTAAGTGGCGTTAGTCGAGGCCTTTCTAGACTTTAACAGTGTTGAGATTACTTCCTTTGAAATGCCTTGTGCCTGTAGTCTGGTTGATTCAGCAGCCAGGCCGTCAGTTGCAACCTGTTCGGACTGGGGTGTACCCATTGGCGCTCCCATAGGAGATCCCTCTTTAGCGGCAGACGTATTGGGGGGGGCGACGCCATGTGTAGGAGTAGCCTGGACACCAATTGGGGTGTCTTTGTATTGACTCGGGTCGCCATTAGATCCACTGAGGGTGTCCCCCACTCGGAAAAGATTGGTTCTAGGAACTTATTGTTCAAGGCCCATTCGTTCTTGTCGGGGAACTCCCGACTCAGATGATCCGCGATGGAATTCTGGCTGCCTGGAATGTAGGCTGCTGTTAGGGCTTCCAGATGTGCTTCGACCCACACAAATATTTTGGTTGCCACCTGCAGAAGTGGCAAGCTCTTGGTTCCGCCCTGTCTGTCTATATTTGCCACTGCCGTCTTGTTGTCTAACATTAGTTTGACTCGAGCTCCCTGTACTAGCTTCTCGAAGGCCCGCAGGGCCAGGTATGCGGCTTGCAGCACCAAAAGGTTGGAGTGTCGGGATTCCGTCTTGCTCCAAACTCCCTGCACCTGCCTGCCTAGGCAGTGAGCACCTCAGCCCCAGAGACTGGCACCCTAAGTTATCAGAACCCCGTCCCCGGGGCTGAGGGGCATGCCCTGCGACAGGTTCTCTGATGACTTCCTCCAAGCTAGGTTCTGTCGAATTCGGTTTGGTATGCGAATCCTCTGGTGGAGAGAGGTACCGTCCCATTGGTTCAAGAAGGTTGCCTGGAAGGCTCTTGTGTGGAACCTTGCCCAAGGAATGGTTGGGCTTGCTGCAGTAAACATCCCGAGTAGGGTCATAAAATCTCTTGCTGTTAGCGATGTTGACTTCATCACGCTGCTAATCCAGGCTACCAATTCTGCCTTCTTTTGTTCGAGTAGGAGGACAAGGCCTCTGTTTGTATTGAAAATCAGTCCCAGATATTCCATCTGTTGTGAGGGAATCAATTGGCCTTTTTTGCCTGTTGATGATCCAGCCAAATTTGGTAGGATTTCTAGAACCATCTCGCGTTGAGATGCCAGTTCTCCGCTCGAACGTGCTACTACCAGAATGTCATCTAGGTAGTGAAATATTTTAGGGCTGTTACTGATCAAAATTTTTGTGTTCGATTAATTGTTTTATTTTTTAATCGATTAATCGACTAATTTCCGATTAATTATAACGCACATACAGATCCAACTACTTTTAGCTGATCTCCTTGCAGGCCGATTCCCAGTGCACCTCCCAACCACTGTAAAAATGGAGAGCAGGATACAAAACACACACAAAGGCAGCGCTCGATGGGAATAGCATTAAAACTTTTTTAGTTTTCAAGTAGGTAACAAAATAAATATTGCACTGGAGATAAAATCGATGTAGCTACATAAACTGTACAAATGGTGCGAGTAATACCAAACTGTAACAAACATGTAGCTAAGTATGATACTGGTATAAAAATGTGTACAAAGATACCACTGCTGAATCCAGATGAGGAGAGGTTAACATCAGTCCGTCGGCATGTAGATGTCCCATGAAGGGAACTATCACAACTCCCAGTAGATGGTTGTAGAATCTCAGGTTGATAGAAGGAAGTGATAGAGGGAAGTGTAACAGCCCTTGCATGTGGCAGATAGTAAGGTCCCGCCGGCATGCAGATATGAAGGCACAGCAAAGGAGCCCTTCAGATGGACGCGGCAAGCCCCGCCAGTGTCCGTGACATTACTGGATCTCTGACGGGAACTCCCTGAAGGCCCAGAAGCCGGCAGAGAGGTGACTAACAATCAAAAGAATTTTAATCGATCAAAAAGATTTTGATCGATCAAAAAAATTAAAGATTAATCGATTAATTAAAAGTTAATTTGCACAGCCCTAAAATATTTTTATGCCTTTCAGGCGAATGACGGTAATAACGGCTAGCAGGTTTTTGGAAAACACTCGCGGAGCTGTGCTGATGCCGAACGGCAGACCCCTGAACTGGAAGTGATCTTCCCCTACCAAGAATCTTAGGTATCTTTGGTGGCTCTCGTTGATTGGGACGTGCAAATATGCATCCGTTAGATCATCTGATATCAGCCTATCTCCTGGTTGCAACACAGAGATGATTGTAAATACAGATTCCATCTTGAACGTCTTGGGTTCTATGAAGTGGTTTAGAATTCTCAGGTCCAGAACTGGTCTGAGATCCCCCGATGCTTTCGGAACTAGAAAGATTGGAGAGTATACCCCTTTTCCTTGTTTGGATAGGGGTACCGGCGAAATTGCATTCTTTGCTGTAAGCCGTCTAAATATTCTTGTAAGCAGTTCAGTTTCCTCTGATCTGTCGGCCATTCTGTGTGGACCACCGTATTGGGTGGTTTCTTCTGAAAGGATATTTTGTAACCATATCTGACCGTCTTGCGGACCCACTGGTCCTTGACTTCTTCCGCCCATACTTCCCAGAAGGACATTAACCTGGCGCCTACCTGGGGGGAATGGGCAGTTAACCCGTCAAAAAGATTTTTCGGGTTTTTTCGCGGTCTGTGCCGCTCTAGACTTTACTTTCCGCAAGAAAGAATTTTGTGGATTTTTCCAGTAGGGTCTTGTATATTCCCGTCCTGGCCTGTATGACCTGGCGTCATACGCCCTCTTGTAGTCTGGTTGGGCTGGCCGGGTGGCTTGCTGTGTCTTCCTGGGTCTCTGTGGCATTAGACTCGACTTTCCCCCTGTACTGTAGCTCGACTAATAGCTTCTTCTAGGGTCTTTCCGAACAGCATCTTGCCGTTAAACGGAATATTGCAGAGACTCAGTTTTGAGGTGCTGTCTGCTCCCCAATGTCGCAACCAGAGGGCCCTCTTTGCCGTCACTGCAAAAGCCATGATTTTTGCGAGTAACTTTGTCAGGTCCATAGAGGCTTCTGCTATGAAATCGACGGCAAGATCGAATTCCTCCATTGACTGTATGACTGATTCTGACCCTGTATCTGCTTTTAGGGCTGCTTGGGTTCTCGTGGAACAGACCTTGAGTGCTCTGGAGACTGAGGTTAGGGCAATAGCTGGACGGCACACTGTACCCGCAGCTGAGTACACCTTTTTTAGGTCTGTGTCTGCACGTCTGTCCATTGGGTCTTTGAAGGTTGTAGAATCTTGCAATGGCAACGCGACCTGTCGGGCCAGGCGCTGTAAGGCCGCATCTATGCCCAACGGGGAGTCCCAAAGGTCTGCTTCTGGGGTTTTAAAAGGGTACAACCATAAGAAACGATTCTGTATGTTTGCCCTCTTTTCCAGCTTTTCCCATTCTTCCTCGAACCATTCCCGGATCTCTGGCAAGAGGGGGAAAGTAACCCCTTGTCTCTTCCGGCTAGGAAAAAAACTTTAAATCTTTTCAGGTGGCTGAACATCTTGATCCCAGTCAATGGCCTCCCTTACGGCTGTGACAAATGATTCAGTATATTGAAAATTAAATAAATATTCTGAGGGCTCTTCAGAGTCCAATGAGCCTAGTGATAGCGCCTCCCGGGCAGGTGATTTGTCGCGCACTGGCTGATTGGCACTACTAACTTTGGATCTTGATCTAGGTGATTTGGTGGCTGAGGCTGACTGAATACCCTCTGCCACTGCTTCTTGAATATAGTCTCTAATTCTTCTCGCCTCTGCTTCCCTGTCTGTAGCCACGTCCTTAATGCAGCCGGTGCATAGAAGTTTGCCAGGTTCGGATGGTGCCGAACATGCCCAACAAAGACCATCGTCTGGGCGGGGTCTTGATACATTTGGCTCTGCTACAGTCGCAGAGTGACTGGATTTGCGTGCTGGACTAGAATGGGACTTATGCGTTGCCCGAGAGCCAGACGCTTGCGGAGATTTTGAGCGGTGGCGGGACTTTTTTCTCCTTTCATGTCTTATCTTAGGGCTTCTGCTCCTAAAAAGACAACCAATAAACACTACCTTTAGCTCTTGGTATTGCACTCTTTTTACATTGTGGCCCCCGTTGACCCCTCCTACCTGTCCGGTGACCTTGGTGCATCCTGAGGCTGTGGTGAGCTAATGCTGTGTAAAAAAAAAAAAGCAGGATATGCACACCAGGCGGTGAAGGAATTGATACCAGCGTACTAAGAAAAAAAAGCGTGTACCTAATTTTGTATTTATTACTTATCTATATATTTTTTTTTTTTTTTTTTACCTATGCACCCCGAAATAATATCCACTGTATGTATGTAAATTTTTTACAACCTCCTCTTTACCTTTAAAGAGTAGGAAAAATTCCAGGGTGGCAGCAGGTGTTTAGAAAACAAGGATGAAAGTCCTGCTAGACAAGTGAGAGGAAGAGAAAAAAAAAAAAAAGGTACCTTTAAGAATAGTGCAGCGCTGACACAATCTTTCACACACTCCTCCTCAGCTGGAGGCTTACCTAAAGCTTCCTCTCCCAGACAGTGGCAGACTGCACTGAGCCTCCTGCCCTGGAGAGTCTTTATAGCCAATTTGGGCCCGCCCATGGCACGCCCCCGGCCCCGCCCCCCCTGTGACATCACCGCCGATTAACAGAAAGTGGAGGAAGGAGGGGCGGCGCGCTCCTACGGAGCTCAGATCTGAGTAAGTGGAAGGAGCCACAGCATGTCCTAGCAGATGGACAGGAGACACACCACAGCCCCTGTTAACACAGTAAGCTTCCTACAAGCTAAAACGCCCGCAGCTCATGCACCTGAGCGTCCAGTGTCATAAAGGGGCATACCTTTATTACTTCTGGACCTTCCAACCCGAGGAGAGGCTGAACCTGGGTGGGGATGGTTCGGCAGGGTTTTTTTTTTCTTCCTCTTCGTTCGTAGTTTGTTTGTCTGGAAGAGTCTTAGGTGGTCTGATTGTCCGACCAAAAAAAAGGAACAAGGACTGGGGAGGAGGGGCCCCCTACTTATTAGCTAGAAGAAGGTGGTACTGGTGGACCGGAGGAGGGGATTAACCCATGATGTGCTGACGGGAGGACTGGCCAGGAAATCAGGATGTTGGTGGGTTCTTCTTATTGAGCATTTACTATTTATAAAGTTTTTTGTATAATGTATTTGCATAGTTATTAGACATGTGCAGACTGAAATATTTTGTTTCGTAATTTAGTTTTTGTCCAGAAAATACATTTATTTAGTTACTCCTGAAATCCGTTTTGATTTATTTTGTTTTTCGTTGGGGAATAGCTTTCGTCCGAAAATCCAGATATTATAGTTGGTTTCTGTCGAATGGTCAAAGAATATTCGACGGAACTTCTAAACTTTGTGCCGAATCGTACATTTCCGGTCGAACATTCCACCTACAAGAATTCTGATGTTGTATGACTAGTAAGAA
Source organism: Rana kukunoris (assembly GCA_029574335.1). Taxonomy (NCBI): domain Eukaryota; kingdom Metazoa; phylum Chordata; class Amphibia; order Anura; family Ranidae; genus Rana; species Rana kukunoris. Next base: position 14,742,580 of record CM056049.1, read on the forward strand.
TCTATAATCTCTCTATAATGCGGATGTTGAATCTATTTTCTGCAATGTCGAATCTATTACTTCTGTAGTGTCTAATCTTTTTTCTATAATGTCGAATCTTTTCCCTATAATGTCGAAAAGTACCGTATGTGTGTGTATATCAGGTTCGATAGACAGATTGCTATTCACTGTATTAAGTCAGCGTCATGTCGAATCTCTCTATATCGAATTTTTACCGCAACTAAAAAACGAAAATATTTTTTTTTTATGTCGGATCTTTCGGTTTTCGTTTCTTGCACTTTCGTTATCGTTTGTTAAAACGATAACGAAAAAAAACTGATTTTCGGATGAAAATGCATTCTAACGAAAACTAATGCACATGTCTAAGGCCCCATACACACGAGCAGACAGATTTGTTCAAATCGGTCGGACAGACCGATTTGAACAAATCTGTCTACTGGGGACGTATTGGTTTGATCGTGTACACACGATCAAACCAAAATCCCCGCCGGCAGACGGCGCGCTGACGTGGCGGTGACGTTGACGCCGCCACGTCAGGAAGTAAAACACTTCCGTGCATGCGTCGAAACCATTCGATGCGTGTGCGAGAAGACATGTCTGCTGGTTAGCGTACTAACAAGCAGACATGTCGGGCCGACGGGTTCCCAGCCGACAGATTTGAAAGCATGCTTTCAAATCTGTTGGCTGGCCAAATCCGTCGGCTCGCCCGTACACACGATCGAATCTGTCTGCTGGGACGGTCTGCAGACCGTTTCCAGCAGACAAATTTGATCGTGTGTACGCGCTTTTATAGTTATACCTTTATATTTTCAGTGCTTGCTGTGAAGCTTTCTGTACTTATTTTGACATTTATCTGAAGTTTACTACCTCAAAACTGATATGAATAAAGGGGTCCATCAGTGCTTCTTTTATTATCTTCCTGTTTATTGTTTGATGGAAGGAGTCAAGTGGAACTAGCAGATCACTGCAGTAATGCCCAATCACAACTAATACAAACATATTCAGACATCATGGCAATTTCACACAGTTTTGCCTATTTGTGAACAGTAGAAGAAATGTGTTTTCAGTCTAGATAACATTACACAACTTAAGACACTCATCTCTTCTACACTTTTCAATGCTCCTGTATAAATGTGTAGCCCTCTTTTGGGGGAGTTATGACAAATTGCCTTCCTCATTAGAGATAGACTGAACACCCATTGGTTTATGCCAGAACTCTCAAACATTGCAAAAGTTTGGACCCAAACAATGAACCCTATTGAAATCTATGGACCCCAACAGGAAAAAAAAAAAAAAGTCCCCATTTTGAAGGCTTATATGCAAGTTATTGGCCATAATAACGTGTATGGGGCCTGGGTACTGCCTTAAGAGACATATACCAATGCTGATTTTTTTCCCCAAAATAATGATTTTAATAATTCTTAAAGTGAAACAATAAAAATGAAAAATACATTTACATATAGTGCTTGGGGGGTCCCCTTAGTCTGCCTGTAAAGTGATGTATCTGTACCATGTATAGAACCTGCTGCAGCAAAACTGACATTTATAAAGGAGAAAAAAAATTATATTTAAATAGATTTTCCTTGCAAGCTTTCTTTATTTAGTAAACAGCGGCTAGGGGAGCCGGTCTGTATGACAAGACAACAATTTTGTTCACTCAGAACAAGACTAGAGATTTTGATAGATTATGGTGTCTCTTTGGCAGATTTTGGATGATAATAAACAACGTTTTGCACCTCAGTGAGCACGTCCTATGTGAAGAAGCCAAATTATAGTACATTTAGGTCAAGATTATTTTATTTTTTATATATATAAAGTATGGTGTCTATTTTGCACACTTTGGATAGTAACAGGTGAAGAAAAATTAGGCTTTGGGTGTTGGTGGTGCCTCCACATAGTAATCCTATAGCAGTAAAGTGTTGGGAAAAAAAAGCAAGAATTGGCCTGGCTGAAAAAAAGTTGATACCCCTATCACACAGTTGTAGAAAAATTGGTCTTTGGGTGTTTTTGGTGCCTTTCCTCCCATAACCTTCTAGAGGTAGTTATGATGTAGGCAAGAATTGACCTTGTAAAAAAAATTAATTTGACGCCTCTGTCAGTTGTGTAAAAATTGGTCTTTGGGTATTGTTGGTGCCTTCTTGATGGAAGCAAGAATCTCCTTGCTGTAAAAAAAAAAAAAAAAGATTTGAGGCCGTGTCACACAGTTAAGCAAATATTGGTCTTTGGGTGTTGTTATTGCCCTTAACCCGTAACCTTCTATGGGTAGTCTTAACCACTTCAATACAGGGCTTTTATACACACCTCCATACTGGGCCTATTCTGGCACTTCTCTCCTACATGTACAAATCATATTTTTTTTGCTAGAAAATTACGCAATACCCCCAAACATTATATTTGTTTTTTTAGCAGACACCCTAGGAAATAAAACAACGATCATTGCAACGTTTTATCTTGTACGGTATTTGCGCAATCATTTTTCAAATGCTTTTTTTGGGGAAAAAAATTGTTTCATGAATTAAAAAAATAACAAAATGGTAAAGTTAGCCCAATTTTTTTGTAAAATATGAAAGATTAGGTTACACCGAGTAAATAAATTCCACTCATGGAATGGCGCCAAACTTCGGTACTTAAAAATCTCCATAGACAAGGCTTTGACATTTTTTACAGGTTACCAGTTTAGATTTACAGAGGAGGTCTAGTGCTAGAATTGTTGCTGCCACTCTAACGCATGCAGCGATACCTCACATGTGTGGTTTAAACGGCGTTTACATATGTCGGCGGGACTTGCGTGTGCGTTCGCTTCTGCGCGCGAGCTACCGGGGACAGGGGCATTTTTTTTTATTATTATTATTTATTTATTTTACATATTTATTTATTTTTTTACACTTTTTTATTTTTTTATTACATTTATTCCTATTACAAGGACTGTAAACATCCCTTGTAATAGGAATGTGTGTGATAGGTCCTCTTTATGGAGAGATGCGGTGTCAATACAGTAAGACCCCACATCTCTCCTCCAGGCTGGAAACCATGAGATCGGTGAAAAAAATTCACTGATCTCATGAATACTGTGGCTTACAGCCGCAATCGCGGCTTTATTTACTTATGGGACCCGGGCGTAACATCATCACATTGCGCCCAGGTCCTCCGACGGTCATAGAGATGACTGGTGACCATCTGGTCACCAGTCATCTCTATAATTCCTGCCAGCGCCGGAAGATTCTTTCTCCGGGCCCCCGATGGAATGGGAGAGCCGGGAGAAGCACCGGATGGTGGCGGGAGGGGGGATGTCCCCTCCCGTCGCCTGTAAGAATGATCTAGCGGCGGAACCGCCGCTATGATCATTCTTACATTGTGCAGAATCGCCGGCACAAGAGATAGATATCTGGATGATGCCTCTCCAATACCAGTATCGGTATCGGGACCGATACTGAGTATTTGCGGGAGTACTTGTACTCCCACAAATACTCCCCGATGCCCGAATAGAATACTTGTCCCCCCCGCCACCGCCGCTGTATATCGCAAAGCCGCCGCTGTGTATCGCAAAGCCGCCACTGCCGCGTTAATCACCGCGCGGGGAACATTACAGTCAGCTTTCGTTTGAATAGCTGTTTTCCCCGCTGCGCCATGTCACTCCCCCTTGTCATTTTCACAGCAAAAAAAATGCATTGCTTACTGTGGAAATTACATTTGCAGCTTGGGAGTTAACCATAAGGGGGCGCAGTAGGGGTTATGTGTTCCCTAATGTGTGTTTACAACTGTAGGGGGTGTGGCTGTAGGTGTGATGTCATCGATTGTAATTCCCTGTATAAGGGATCACGTGATCGATGTTTACACACGGCTGTTCCCGTTCTTCAGCTCCAGGGACTGATCGCCGCACTCCAGCGGCGATCAGGTCCGTGAGTCCCGCGGTCCCGGAGCTTTGGACCGGGTCATGGGCGCACGGCTTGGGCGCGCGCCCGTGACCCACGGCTGGGTACTAGTACAGGACGTACCTGTATGTGGATGTGCCCAGCCGTGCCATTCTGCCAATGTATACTGTATGTGCAGGAAGCGGTCCTTAAGTGGTTAAACTAATGTTTGACATGAACTCATCTTTTTTAATTGCCAAACACACACGTTTGTCCAGTCCCCCCACCCTCATTCCCTGCTGCTAGAATGCAAACAATGCAGCTGAGGATCCCGGGAATTTCCATTGACCAAACATTATGAATAGCGATGAGCTTTATGTTCTTCTCGAACATTGGCCCACCCGTTCACAATTTGGGGTGTTCGCGGCAAATTCAAAAACCCGCGGAACACCCTTTAAAAGTCTATAGCCCCGTACACACGCCCGAGGTTCTCGGCAGAAACCAGCTGGGAGCCGCATTCTGCCGAGAACCTCGGCCGTGTGTACGCTCTTGGCGAGCCCCGCCCGTCGGGAAACTCGTCGAGCAAATAGAGAACAGGTTCTCTATTTGCTCGACGGCCCGTCGGGATGAATGGCTGGTTGCCTTTCCCGACGGGCGGGTCACCGATTCTGATGGCCGGCAGAGAACCTCGACGGGCGGAACGATGTGTTCCGCCCGTCAAGGTTCTCTGCCGTGTGTACGGGGCATATGGGAGAAATAGAGAAAAAGTGCTCATTTTAAAGGTAATTATGTAAGTTATTATTATAAAAGTGTTTGGGGACCCGGGTCTTGCCCCCAGGGGACATGTATCAATGCAAAAAAAAAAAACTTTTAAAAAAGATTGTTTTTTCGGGAGCAGTGATTTCGGGTCCCAGCAATACAGATAAAAGTAATTGAAAAAAAAAAAACAGCATGGGTTTCCCCTGGTCCATTACCAGGCCCTTTGGGTCTGGTATGAATATTAAGGGGAACCCCGAACCAAAATAAAAAAAAATGAGTTGGGTTCCCCCCAAATTCCATATCAGGCCCTTCAGGTCTGGTATGGACATTATGGGGGAACCATGCGCCATTTTTTTTTAAATGGCATGGGTTCACCATAAAAATTTATTTCTGCTATGAACTTTACGTCTCCAAAGGAGGCACCTGGCCGAATTTTACTCTACCGGTGTGACAGCTCTTTTATAGCTGAGGGCAGGGCCACCCATCAAATTCACGGGTGATCCCGCATCCTCTCTGACACAAGGAGAAAGCCCGGGGGTACCCACTGACGTGTACGGGTGACCCCACCCTCAGCTATAAAAGAGCTATCACACCGGTAGAGCGTCTTTCGGCCGGGCGCCTCCTATGGAGGCGGTATAGTTCGTAGCGACATTTTTTTTTCTACATATCGCTCGAGACAGGATTACATTGTTGGAATCTTTTTTTTTTCTTTTTGTTAAAAGACTTGTCCCAAACTGTCTCCTGTGGTTTTTAACATTTGATACTTTATTTTGTTAAATAGTAGGGGTACAATGTACCCTGTTATCAATTTGTTAAAGGGGGCTTCAGATTCTGATAAGCCCCCGCGCGAAGATCCCCACAACCACCAGGCAAGGGTTGTGGGGATGAGGCCCTTGTCCCCATCAACATGGGGACATACTCCCCATTTTGAGGGCATGTGGCCTGGTACGGTTCAGGAGGGGGGCACGCTCTCTTGTCCCCTTGTCCTCTTTTCCTGTGGCCTGCCAGGTTGCTTGCTCAGATAAGGGTCTGGTATGGATTTTTGGGGGGAACCCCACGCCATTTAAAAATAAATGGTGCAGGGTTCCCCTTAATATCCATACTAGGCCTGAAGGGCCTGATATGGAATTTGTGGAGACCCCCCACACATTTTCTTTTATTTTGGTTCAGGGTTTCCATTAATATTTATACCAGACCCAAAGGGCCTGCTAATGGACTAAGGGGGAACCCATGCTGTTTTTTTTTCAATTACTTTTATCTGTATTGCCGAGACAATTTATTATAGCCGCGGGTAGTTTTAAATTACTTTTTTCCTTTATAAATATCATTGTGTGCAGGGCCTTTTCTAAACATGTGAAACATGCTCTACTTTACAGGCATACTATAGACACCCCCCTGGTATGAAGTTTAAAGGAATATTTCACTTTACCATTATTAAAATCACTGCTCCTGAAAAAACTGCTATTTTTAAAACTTTTCTTGCATTGATACATGTCCCCTGGGGCAGGACCCAGGTCCCAAAAAAAACTTTTCATGACAATAACTTAACTTGCATATTAACCTTTAAAATTAGCACTTTTGATTTTTCATGTTCGTGTCCCATAGACTTTAATGGGGTTTGCATGTTCGAACAAATTTTTTGCCTGTTCGTATGTTCTGGTGTGAAGCGAACCAGGGGTGTTCAGCTCATCCCTAGTTATGACTGTATTTGGTCAAATACATCATCTAGGACCCTCAACTGACTAAATAAATGGCAACCACCCCAACCTATAACTGCCCCTTTCAGCAAGGGAGGATGGCCCATGTCATAAAAAAAACAATTCCCAGCTAACTTACCAGCCAACCCAGCAAAGAGATCCAGTGTGTCCCATCATTAATTCACCAACAGTAATAACAAACAAAACAAACCACAAGCAAAGTAAAGTGATTAATGGATCTGAAGGATGACTTATAATAAATGTGGAACTTTGTGGGGGAAAAAAAAAACAATACCGTTGCTTAACTGTATATATTTTAGAAAGTGATATATGCAGACTTGTAGGACTATGAGAGGTCAACTTTAGATATATAGGCCCGGATTCACAGAGATGGGCGCATATTTACGCCGGTGTATTGCACACATAGGGCCAGATTCAGGTAGATGGGAGTTTCTTTACTCCAGAGTAACGCATCTCATTTACGTTACTCTGCCGAAATTTTAGGAGCAAGTGCTGTTATTCAAGAAGCACTTGCTCCTAAAGTTGTGGCACCGTATCGAAAATGAGCCGGCGGAATTCAAATTGGGCGGGTACGGGGTGTGTATTATTTAAACTAAGCGCGATCCCGCGGCGAACGTACTGCGCATGCGTCGAGTGTCAATGCATCCCAGTGCGCATGCTCCAAATTCTGTCAGTGAACGTCAATGACGTCACATCCCCATTCATGAACTTTTAACGCAAGCGACGCGATTTTTTTTTTTTGACGCGATGACGATGGCTATACCTAACATAGGATGCTCCACTAGGGGGCTGCTTTATCTATACGCCGCGTATCGCTTCCGGAAACGTCGTAAAGTCACTGCGTCGCGCCCGAATTCGCTCGTGAATTGCCGATTCCCACTCATTAACATATTTTTTGAGCGTAAATCGGCGGGAACGCCCCGGCGCCATTTTTAAGTTGAAGTAACGATGCGATGGCGAAATTCAATTGCGCCGATCGCATTGGAACTCCAACCCGGCGTTTCTTGTTTTCTGGTTACAGAAAACAAAAACGCCGGCTTAAAGTGACAGTTAGGCTGGCGGATCAATGGATACTCCAGCCTAACTCTACCTGAATCTGGCCCATAGTATGCTACGCCGGCGCGGCGCAGCGCAACGAGGCATGCACTGAATTCAGCAAGCTATTGCTCCCAACTCTGCGCCAGCGTAGCGTACATTTCAAAGGTGCAGGCTGGCGTAAGTGGAAGTAGCTGGAAGTGGGCTGAAAGTGGGCGTGAATAATTCTAATTAAGCGTGACCCCATGCAAATGATGGGCCGGGAGCCAGACAAGTACTTAAAACGAACTGCGCAAGCGTCGAGATGTGGACGTATCCCCATGCGCATGCTCACTACCACGTCGGAACACCTGCCTAAGATATGCCGGATCACTGTGTACGCGGTGAACGTAACTTATGCCCAGCCAGACCCACGTCGGCCTATATTCACAGACGTCCAACGCACTGTACGTAGGCTTATGTTCCATGGTCCATACCTTTGCATGGGTTGCACCTCATCTATGGGGAATAACTTTAAGCCGGACATAAAACGTACGCAAACCATGTAAATCATGCATCGGGAGCGGATTTCCCTCATTTGCATATTTAAATGCCTAATCAATGGGAGAAGCAACATACGTCCAGACCATGAGCCAGATTCAGGTAGAGTTAGGCTGGAGTATCAGTGATACTCCTGCCTAACTGTCACTTTAAGCTGGCGTTTCTGTTTTCTGTAACCAGAAAACAAGAAACGCTGGGTTGGAGTTCCGATGCGATCGGCGTAATTGAATTTCGTCATCGCATCGCAACTTTAATTTAAAAATGGCGCCGGGGCCTTCCCGCTGATTTACGCTGAAAAAATATGTTAATCAGCGGGAATCGGCAATTCACGATCGTATTCGGGCGCGACGCAGTGACTTTCCGACGTTTCCGTAAGCGATACGCGGCGTAAAGATAAAGCAGCCTCCTAGTGGAGTATCCTATGTTAAGTATAGCCGTCATCATCGCGTCGAAAGAAAAAAATCGTGTCGCTTGCGTAAAACGTCCATGAATGGGGATTTGACGTCATTGACGTTCACTGAGGCCGTGTACACACGGCAGAGAACCTCGACGGGCAGAACACATCGTTCCGCCCTTCAAGGTTCTCTGCCGGCCGTCGAAATCGGCGACCCGCCAGTCGGGAATGGCAACCAGCCATTCATCCAGGCGGGCCGTCGAGCAAAAAGAGAGCGTGCTCTCTTTTCGCTCGACGGGATTCCCGACTGGCGGGGCGAGCCAGAAGCGTACACACGGCCGAGGTCCTCGCTGGAATGCAGCTTCCAGCGAGGTTCTCGCTGGTTTCCAGCGACAACCTCGGTCGTGTGTACGCCGCCTGACAGAATTTGGAGCATGCGCACTGATATTCACTCAGTGATACCTTCTGTCCAGTCCAACAATAAATTACTAACAAATACAAAATCTACCAGAAATGTTGGAGATCTCTCCTTCTGGACACGAGACGCACTCATAGCAGCATTTATGTATTGAAGATCCAAACTTTTTTCTGTTGCCGGGTATACAGGGATCTGAGCATCGAGATACGGGAATCTGAAATCACATATTATTATTATTATTATTATTATTATTGTTTTTCCGTCATATCTTATATCTCATCATATACAGACTAGGCGCTACAAATACAAATAAGGTTTGTGTTTGCCTCTACCGTGAGTTTACAGGGAATTCATCAGGTTTGAGATCCATCGGGGGGCAATATTTAGGGTTTTCCTTCATTTGAGGTGTTTTATTGATTTCTATTGCATGTTGATGGGGGCCACAATTGTGTGGTCATGCAACACTGCACCCAAGTCAATTTTTTTTTAACACTAATAAATATTTATTTTGGTTGTATTTTACCGCTAAAAGGACCACCGCATGATCATTTACATTGGCAGAATGGCGCGGCTGGGCAAATGGACGTACAGGTACGTCCCCTTTAATTTGCCGCTGACCCTGTCGCGAGTTCTGTGACCGCGGGACCTGCGGACTTGATGTCCACCGGTGTCCCACAATCGAGTCACAGAGCTGAAGAATGGTGAGATTTCACTGGTCATCTGTTCCCTCTCATTGGGAACAGCGATAAGTGGGGTGTCACTCGTAGCCACGCCCCCTAACAGTTATGCCGCGAACACGCAGTCATTTTTTGTGATGAAATAAAACAAAGTTTTAAAAAATGTCATTTAAAATGATCGTGTGTGGGCAAAACTTTGTTTTATGTCTTCTGAAAAAAAATTCGAACATGCTTACATTTTTTATGTCGTTTTTCAAAATGTCGTTTTTTGTGTCATTAAAAATTATGGTGTGTGGGCTAAAACGACATTTAAAACAACGTTTTTAAACCTGCGCATGCTCAGAAGCAAGTTATGAGGCGAGCTTGAATGGAACAGTATGCCGTTGAACATGGTCTACGTCACCGCGCTTTGCAAGAGCATTTTCAGAAAACGATGTTGTGTAGGCAACGTCGTTTTGAAAAACGTTGTTTTGTTTCGTCAGATAAAACAAAGTTTTTTACATCACAAAAAGTGATCGTGTGTACGCTGCATTAGAATCACTCCCTAGGTCACACTTAACCTCTTTAGGGCTCCCTACAGGTTAACCCCTTCACTGTCAGTGTAATTTTTACAGTAATCAATGCATTTTTTTAGCACTGATCGCTGTATAAATGTGATTGGACCCAAAATGGTGTCAAAAGTGTCCGATGTGTCCGCCATAGTAACACAGTCTCCATAAAAATCGCAGAACAGAACATTACTAGTAAAGAAAAAATTATTAATAAAAATGCCATAAAACTATCCCCTATTTTGTAGACGTTAGAACTTTTGTGCAAACCAGTCAATAAACGCTTATTGCAATTTTTTTTTACCAAAAATATGTAGAAGAATACGTATCGACCTAAACTGAGATAAAAAAAAAATATTTTTGGAGGATATTTATTATAGCACAAAGTAAAAAATATATTTTTTTTCTAAATCGTCGCTCTATTTTTGTTTATAGCACAACAAATAAAAACCGCAGAGGTGATCAAATAAATAAAATAAAGGGGGGCGTGTCCGGCCGGAGAAGGAGATGGACGCCTGAGTCTGCAGCTCGTCAGCCAGGGGACACTAAAATCATAGAACTGCCGCAAAATCAACTCCATCCTCATCCACCCTCAATCCGCAGACACCAGAGGCAACGATGAGCTCCTCCAGGAAAAGAAACACGGAGCATAAGCCTCTCAAGCTCACAGAATTCGCCTACAAGCCGACGGAGAGGCACAGCACCATGCAAGATGGCGCTGACCAGGCTGCGCAGCGCGGCTCCTACACGGATCTCCCGGACGAACGATCGGAGGATCGCAACCTTGCAGGTACCTCCGACCAGCTCACTGACATACAGGAGGGTGATATGCTCCCCACCAGCCCTGCCAAATCCAAAATGAGATTGGACGCGCTGCCGCAGCGGACGCCACGGCAGCAAATCGAGAACCAGGCTTTAGGCCCCCTTCTCTCCAGCAAGGCCCTGAACTCCTCCATTGCGTCCTTCCCCACAGCAGGCCAGCCAGTGCTCAACACTACCCTTAAGGACATGTTACTGTCCCTGCAGACCTCCCTAATGACTGACCTAACCTCTTTGTTCACAAAACTCACCTCAGATGTGCAGGCCATGGATGCTAGAGTATCACTGTGGAAGATGGTCTCTCAGACTGCACAGCTAAAGTGAATGAGGTCATTGATTTCTATGGGGATCTCAAAGATGAACAACTGTGGATGCGTGCCAAGCTGGCTGATTTCACAGGAACAACGTTAAGTTGAGGGGGGTGTCTGAAAATATTGCACCTGGGGACCTGTCACGCTATGCCGTGGAACTGATACGCCTTATTGTACCCGAGGCATCCCCACAGGAGGTGGTTATTGATAGGATCCACAGAATAGCCAAACCATCCCACCTGGCAGCCTCGGTACCAAGAGATGTTCTGATGAGGGTCCACTTTTACCACATTAAAGAGAAATTGCTGATGGGGGTCAAAGCCAGATCACCCCTGCCTGCACCATTTGCTGGCATACAGTTTTACCCAGATCTCTCCAAATACACCCTCCAGCTCCGCAGACAGCTGAGCCCAGTGACTAAAGGTCTCCAAAATCACAAAATACAATACAAATGGAGATACCCGAACACTCTCCTCATTACGAGAAACGGCCAGACCCACATAATCAATGACCTACCTAAGGGCCTACGTCTTCTCCACACTTGGGGGATACTGATAGAAACACCTCAGGCTGCTCGATTTGAAAGGAGAACATCAGCTACTCGCAAAGGCCTGGTCTCCAACCACACCTGAGAATCACTTACACTACCACCAGAGGCGGCCAAACAACATCACAACAGCTCCCCTGGACCCTGACACCTGTCACCTTTGATTTCCCTGTTCTCCCGGATTACTAACTGTTCGATTACCCCTGTCTGGACGATTTAGGAAGGTTATCACCTCCTCAATTTGTTTATTGACTTTTTTACTTTTGTTCTTTATTTTTATTTTTTTATTTCCTTCTTTGTTATAGCTAAGTCTGCAGTACTGCTCTAACTGCAGCCGTTGCTACACTCGATCCTAGGCTTCTAGACCACACATTCCGTCTGCACTGTTGCAACTTCCAGGACTTCACCAGGACTCCCACCACTACTGAACTGTAAGTGCTATTTACCAAGTCACTCTACCTTGCCACACACAAGATGCCACTCACGATCCTATCGCTTAACGCGAATGGCCTGAATCATCCTGCCAAGCACCACTCACTGTGGAAGACTGCCGTGTCTCTCCACAGTGATATTCTATGTATTCAGGAAACTCATATGATACCGCAGGATTTACATCTCTGCTCTCACCGTCTATTCCCACACGTGTTCCATGCTCCTCATTCCGACAAATCTAGAGGTGTGATGATCGCATTTAAAGACACATTGGATTTCCAATTGTCAACCTCCTATGTAGACCCTGATGGCCGCTACCTAATCTTGGTCTTCACCGCTAATCGAGTCTCATATACTCTGGTAAATATTTATGCCCCAAATATGCACCAAGTGAAGTTCCTCCACAAGGTGCTTGACACCGTTAAGGCTATTCAAAGGGGGCAGCTGATCATATGCGGGGACTTCAACCTGGTCCCAGACATTCTTTTGGACTCCACCTCTGCAGCAAAGAGGCAGAGATAGCCTCTTAAGACTTTTCTCTCCAAGCATGATTTATTTGATATATGGCGTTGTCATCATGGTTCTGAGAAAGACTTCACTTTTTTCTCCTCTAGACACCGCACGTATTCTAGAATAGACTTGTTTTTGTCTGACAAATGGCTTTTACAAAGGGTTTGCATGTCTAAAATCCACACCACGACATGGTCAGACCATGCCCCTGTTTCGATATTGATTGAAGATTCACACATGCAACGAAACACTTTCCTCTGGCGAGCTAACAACTATTTGCTCCAAAACAACAAACACGCGCCAGACATCCGTGAACAGATCACTGAATTCTTTAAAATAAACAATGGCTCTGTGTCTGACCCTGCAGTGGTGTGGAGCACTCACAAAGCGTACATGAGGGGGCGGTTAATATCACTGAGCTCACGCCATAAAAAAGAGAGGACACAACGTATAGACAACTTGACGGCTCAGATAGCGACCTTAGAAGTATCCCACAAGACACACCCTACAGACTCACAGATGAAACTCCTGATTTCCCTTCGGCAGGAATTGAAAACCCTGCTTCTCCACTCCTATGAGTTCCTTCAGAGGAAACTCAAGGCGTCGTCTTATTCCACCTCTAACAAAGCAGGGAAAAAGTTAGCGCAACGCATAAAAGGCAGACGGACCAAAACTAAGATCCACCAACTTTTCCACCCCCACACCAACATTTCCCTAGCAAACCCACAGGACATAGCCGATGCATTCAGTACCTATTATGGCGACCTATACAATCTTAAACTAGACCCCAATACTCCACAACCTACACGTACAGACACCGACCACTTTCTCCAGGCTGTTAACCTCCCCTCCCTGACTGTGCAACACTTAGAAAAACTTAATGCCCCATTCACTACTCAAGAAGTTAGTAGAGTAATAGCCTCCCTGCCTAAAGGTAAAGCCCCTGGCCCAGACGGCCTGACAGGAGAATACTATCAACAATTCTCCTCCGACCTAGCACCTCAGCTTACTGATGTGTTCAATAATGCAGCTTCCTCCACATCTTTCCCGAATGAATACTTAAAAGCATTGATCATAGCCTTACCGAAGCCAGGGAAGGACCCAAACGTTCCTCAAAACTTCCGCCCAATTTCCCTACTCAATCTTGACCTTAAGATATATGCTAAGACTATAGCTACACGATTAATGGACATCATGCCAGACCTCATTCATAAAGACCAAACAGGATTCACAAAGGGCAGACAGGCATCCGATGCCACTAGGAGAATACTTAACCTAATTCACCATGCGGAATCCACCGGAAACGCCTTCTCTGCTCCTATCTTTGGACGCAGAGAAGGCGTTCGACAGGGTTCACTGGACGTACCTTGAAGCTGTCCTCCAAAAATTTGGCTTTAAAGGCCTTATTCTGAACGCCATTTTAGCCCTATATACCAACCCTACGGCCCAATTATTCACTGAGGGCATGCTTTCCTGCCCTTTCTCCATATCGAATGGCACACGCCAGGGGTGCCCTCTGTCCCCTCTAATTTTCAACATGCTCATGGAGCCCCTGGCCGAACATGTCCGCTCCCGCGTCACCATTTCAGGCCTTCAAATTGGCTCCCACTTCCATAAAATAAGCTTATTCGCGGATGACGTAATCCTTATCCTTACTAACCCCACCTCCTCCCTGGCAGAAGTACAAAAACTGTTACAATGGTTCAGCTCGGTATCCTACTACAAAGTTAACACGACTAAATTGTACATACTGGACATTAATATCGACGCTACAACTGGAAGTCTCCTGGAACTTCAACACCCGTTTGCATGGGCACAGAAAGACATTTCGTACCTAGGCACTCAGTTACCGAGGACACTCAAAAATCTCTACCCCTGTAACTTCCTGCCACTTCTACAAAACATCCAAAAGACTTCACAATTTATAGCGAAACATGAGCTTTCATGGTCAGGGAGGTTGGCAGCCTTTAAAATGACCTGCCTACCCCAAATGTTGTATTTGTTTAGAACCCTCCCCATTCCTCTACCTGCCTCTTTTTTCAAATCCCTCCAAACAATATACAACAAATACTTATGGCACGGGAAGAAACCCAGATGCGCCCACTCAATACTGGTTAAACACAAGCTAGTAGGGGGCACAGGGTCGATAGACTTTAGAGACTACCACACAGCAGCCATTCTAGCCCAGCTACCAGGGTGGTTCCAGCCACTAAAAAAACAGACATGGGGCCAAGTGGAAAGCCACTCGCTCACTACAACCAATCTAAAGAATTGGTTACTAAGCACCCCCTTAGGCACCCAGGTTTCGCCATCCTTACCACAGTCGGTTAAAGCGACAGCTCAAGCGTGGGAAAGACTGATCTCCCTGCATGCCTCTAACCCTGCCACATTCCACCCTCCAATTCCTTTGGAATCCCTACACTTCCTATCACCAGATTTACCACTGCTGAGGTGGTCCCTTAAAGGGATCCATCATCTCCATGATCTACTACGCGAAGGCCATCCCAAGCCCTTTGCTCAATTACAGACCGAGTATAATCTCTCAGAGTCTGACCGTTTCACCTATCTCAGGATACGTCACTCCTTACGAGCCATACCTCATCCTCTTTACGGTGTCCCTCACAAAACGTGGGAATATCTCACTGACCCCGCCTCTAAGATCAAGGGCATCTCTCACTTCTACAATGCCCTTCACGACAAATCCACTTTCTCCAAACTGACCCCCCACCTCAAATGGGAATCTGACCTCTCAAGCATATTCACAGAACAACAATGGCACTATGCCTTTAAATCTACCTACAAGGCCACCAAATCTGCAGCCCTCTGGGAACTAACCCAGAAAATCTCCCTTAGGTGGTATCTCACTCCCACAAAATTGGCATCCTTTAGCACTAATTATTCCGACACCTGTTGGCGCTGTAAACTCACCAAAGGGGACCTAGTACATGTTTTTTGGAACTGCCCAAGTCTCAACAACTATTGGACTGATGTTTTCCAATTGATTGCTGACGTGACCAAAATTAATGTACCCCTATCGCCTGCCCTAGGAGTTCTCAACCTGACCATAGATGACATCCCTTATCCCATGAAACACTCAACTACACACATTCTCCTGCAGGGCCGGCGCAACCACCAGGCGGACCAAGCGGCCGCTTGGGGGCGGGCAGGTCCGCAGCCTGGGATGGGGTGAAAAAATTACCTTAGAATCGCGGCTGTAGGATTTTTCAAAAGCCGCGCATCCGACGTCTTCTGTTCCGTGATAGGCGGAACATTCAGCTTCCCATGAGGCACTGTGTTCAGTGTCCGCCTATCACGGAGGCCCTCTCGTCCTCGTCCTCGGACGAGAGGGCCTCCGTGATAGGCGGACACTGAACACAGTGCCTCATGGGAAGCTGAATGTTCCGCCTATCACGGAACAGAAGACGTCGGAGGCGCAGCTTTTGAAAAATCCTACAGCCGCGATTCTGGTAAGGTAAGGGCACAGTCTGGATGTAATGGGGCACAGTCTGGATGTAATGGGGCACAGTCTGGATGTAATGGGGCACAGTCTGGATGTAATGGGGCACAGTCTGGATGTAATGGGGCAGGTCTGGAGGTAATGGGGCACAGTCTGGATGTAATGGGGCACAGTCTGGATGTAATGGGGCACAGTCTGGATGTAATGGGGCAGGTCTGGAGGTAATGGGGCACAGTCTGGTCATGTAATGGGGCATGTCTGGATGTAATGGGGCACAGTCTGGATGTAATGGGGCACAGTCTGGATGTAATGGGGCACAGTCTGGATGTAATGGGGCACAGTCTGGATGTAATGGGGCACAGTCTGGAGGTAATGGGGCACAGTCTGGAGGTAATGGGGCACAGTCTGGTCATGTAATGGGGCATGTCTGGATGTAATGGGGCACAGTCTGGATGTAATGGGGCACAGTCTGGATGTAATGGGGCACAGTCTGGATGTAATGGGGCACGGTCTGGAGGTAATGGGGCACAGTCTGGATGTAATGGGGCACAGTCTGGCATGTAATGGGGCAGGTCTGGAGGTAATAGGGCACTGTCTGGAGGTAATGGGGCACAGTCTGGCATGTAATGGGGCAGGTCTGGCATGTAATGGGGCAGGTCTGGATGTAATGGGGCAGGTCTGGATGTAATGGGGCACAGTCTGGCATGTAATGGGGCAGGTCTGGCATGTAATGGGGCAGGTCTGGCATGTAATGGGGCAGGTCTGGCATGTAATGGGGCAGGTCTGGTCATGTAATGGGACAGGTCTGGCATGTAATGGGACACAGTCTGGTCATGTAATGGGGCACAGTCTGGTCATGTAATGGGGCACAGTCTGGTCATGTAATGGGGCAGGTCTGGCATGTAATGGGGCAGGTCTGGCATGTAATGGGGCAGGTCTGGCATGTAATGGGGCAGGTCTGGCATGTAATGGGGCAGGTCTGGCATGTAATGGGGCAGGTCTGGCATGTAATGGGGCAGGTCTGGTCATGTAATGGGACAGGTCTGGCATGTAATGGGACACAGTCTGGTCATGTAATGGGGCACAGTCTGGTCATGTAATGGGGCACAGTCTGGTCATGTAATGGGGCAGGTCTGGCATGTTAGTGTGTTTTTTTTATATAAAAAATGTATTGAAAGAAACATTTTTACAAGGGAGGTGGGTGGCCGTTTGGGGGGGGGGGGGGGCGCCAAAATGGAGCTTCGCTTGTGTAGGCATAAATCCTTGCACCGGCCCTGTTCTCCTGGCAGCCCGACTAATTATAGCAAGACAATGGAAGTCAGATGCGATACCTACCGTGACGCAGGCCATAGACTTAGTGACATTACACTTTAGCTATGAGACCATCACGGCAGCCAGCTCTGGTCACTCTCTCAAAACTAGACTGCTCTGGCAGCCCTGGATCGACTGGACACAGACTGTACATACCAAGTAAAGATGCGATTCCACACTCCTCTGTTATCTTTTTTTTCTTGAATGAGCAGTACCTTTGTTGCATATGTTATTGCCTACTGTTTTTTCTTTTTTGAAATGTTAATACCTTTGCCTCGCTAAGATCCAACTGTGCGACGTGGTGGTTTTCTGTCTCAATCACCCCTCCTCTCTTGCGGTACTAATGTTCCCATGCGGGGTGCTGCATCAGAGGGGGGGACAGAACGCATGTTCTGATTCGACGATGTTGCATCTCCTATGCTGTATTGACTGACATACTATCTTAGTGATTTTAACTGACTCATCAACATTTGTTAATCACTGTCTTACACAACGTATATCACATATTGAACTCTGTAATGCCTTTAAAATCAATAAAAAAACCTTTGAAGAAAAAAAAAAAAAAATCTCCTCAGCAAACAACGGAAAATAAAGTGATTTCTTACTTTGCCTGTTTTCCAGTAGGAAGGATCACTCATATCGGCAAATGGTCCCGGCACATAATCTGGGCTTTGTATGGTGAAAATTGTTCTGTATAAAGAATATTTATTGTTAAAAAAAGACCAGCTTTGTAAAATAAGATCGGTGGGAACTTCTCGTCTCTCATTGAAGTAGATCTCTCCACCATCTGGGTCGGTGTAATGAAGATTTCTCACATATTTGTTCAGCTTTTCATAGAAGACAGAAGAACACACATTACTATATACAGATATAAGAGTCCTACAATTATAGACACATCTGCATGCTTTTCCCAGCATTATACAAGAGAGCGGTATTTGTGCTTTTAAGAGCAAGGAAATGATTTGCTTATAGGAGAAGCTTAAAGGAACACTGAAGTCAGAAATATTTTTTTTTTAAATAACAAACATGTTATACTTACCTCCACTGTGCAGTAGACATGTGCACAGAAATTTTTATTTATTTTTTGTTCCGTTTCGTATCGTTCTGTAGGTTTGTTTCCGTTCGTTTTTCGTAAGACGCCCGTTTTCCTGTTCGTTCCCGTTCGTTTTGTCGTACGCAATTTTTTCGTATTCCGATCGTTTCGTATTTTCGTTACCGTTTTATTTTCGTACATGCGGGATGGTTCGTTATTCTGTTTAATTCATGTTCGTTACTTCTTAGACAATAATTTTCGTGAATTTTCGTCAATGATTTGCATTCTGTATTTTGAATTCCTTTTTCTGTTCATATTTTCAGTCGTATGTTCATATGACATATATAACAAAAGATTTGCATTCTGTATTTTGAATTCCTTTTTTTCTGTTTGTATTTTGGATTCAAAATACAGAATTCAAATTTGTTGTTATAGATGTCATATGAACTTTTCTGTGGATTTTCATCTGAATGGAGATCAGTTGGCCAGACTTTTGAACCCAAAAATGGTTTTCTGATTGAGTTTAAAAACGAACACATTTTCTGAGAACGAACGGAAAACGATTGTTTTTATGTTTGTAGTTAAAAAAGTCTGACCAAGTGTATGGGGCTTAACAATAGTTAATATGGATGAGCCGCGTGTTGAAAGTGCCGCGAATCCCGCAATATATTTACGAAAGTACAAAATGGCGAAAATATTTTTTCTGTTCGTATTTTCAGTCGCATGTTCATATGACATAGATGTCATATGAACATGCGACTGAAAATACGAACAGAAAAAGTATTTTCGTAATTTTGTACTTTCGTAAATATATCACAATCATTTTCCGTTCGTTCTCAGAAAATTTGTTCGTTTTTAAACTCCATCAGAAATCACATTTTTGGGTTCAAAAGTCTGGCCAACTGATCTCCCTTCAGATGAAAATCCACAGAAAAGTTTATTTGGCTTTACTGTACTACTCACTGTACTAGTGTACTCAGCACAAAAGAGAAGCTGCTTCACTAACTACACTCACTCACTGCCCATTCAAAAAAACGAAAATGACATCTATAACAAAAGATTTGCATTCTGTATCTTGAATCCTTTTTCTTTTGGTATTTTCAGTCGTATATTCATATGAGATCTATAACAAAAGATTTGCATTCTGTATTTTGAATCCAAAATACGAACAGAAAAAGGAATTCAAAATACAGAATGCAAATCTTTTGTTATAGATGTCATATGAACATACGACTGAAATACCAAAAGAAAAAGGATTCAAGATACAGAATGCAAATCTTTTGTTATAGATGTCATTTTCGTTCTTTTGCCGTTTTAGTTTTGTCGTATTTTTGTTGGATCGTTCGTTCGTATATGCGGTTGTTCGTTATGCGGCTCATTCGTAATCCCGTTGTTTTCATATTTTGGTGCTTTAATTTTTTCGTATGTACACATTATCCCACGGGTACGAAAATGAAAATTTTCGTACGAAAATAACATTCGTACGAACGGGAATGCACATATCTACTGTGCAGCTTGTTTTGCACAGGGTGTTCCCAAACGCTGTCTTCTGGGGTCCCTTGGGGGATGTCTCAGCTGCTCCTTGCAAAAGCTTTCTACCTTCATGAGAGCATGCTCGCATAGTGGAAAGCTTTTGCGAGCACGCTCCCATGATACAGCGGCGGCCATAGTCGCCGACTGTATCACTCGGCTCCGCCCCCCAGCGCGCCGCATCATCCGCTGTGATTGACAGCAGCACCAGCCAATGGCTGCGCTGCTATTAATCCGCCCAGCCTAGCCAATCAACGGCCAGGCTCGACACCGAAGATGATGACAAGCACACGCCCGGGAATTTCTAACTGTCCGGTAAGTAAAAACGGGAGCTCGGGGGGGGGGGGCAGTGCTGTCAGATGTTTTTTTACCTTAATGCATAGGATGCATTAAGGTAAAAAAATACTTTTACCTTTATAACCCCTTTAATATTTCCCAGACAACCTATACTCCCTCCACATAACAGAACATTATCACCCGTCCCTCATGTAACCAGCAGATGTTTAGGCAATGGTCAGAAAACACAACATGACCAGTTAAGTATATACATAGATCCATAGTTGTGCGCAGCCTATTGCATTCAGGTGTGGCACCCCAAAGCTCCGACACATATGCATTTGACATATTTACTGGCCTCTTCCCTGCTCTCCATTCTGAAACAATGGGAGGAAGCGGGAGCAAGGGAGATAATGGGGGACCCGGTAACAGAAGAAAGAGGAACAGGGAAAGGAGGGGTGGCATATATTCATACCGATCCCTTATATTTTCCTCCTGTGGTAGTGGAATGTTGACAAAGGGGAGAGGAGGAGAAGCGAAGGGAGAGAAAACTTTCAACTGCTGCAGGAGAAAAATACAGATCAGTTCCCCTAAATTCCACCTCCACCGCCTCTCCTGTCCAGGTTCTGAGGATCAGCAAGGAAGGATTGAGGTTTACCTGTCACCTCCCCACAATTGACAAGTTGCCAACCCCAGCATTAGGGTGTGCCCAGGCACACCCCTTGCGCATGCCTATGCATACATTAACCGCTTAACGACCGCCTCATGTATATATACATCAACACAATGCCTACTTTGGGCAGATCGACGTATATATATATACGTCCCCTTTAAGATGCGGCATTGTGGGCGCGCACGCAGCCGGTGCTGCATGTGTGCCTGCTGCGAGCTCCGTGAGTCCGACTGCGGGGATACCTGCATTCATCTCATGGAGAGGAAGAACAGGGAAATGCTGATGTTGCAAACAAGCATTTCCCCAGTCTTCCTAGTGACAGGACACTAATCACAGCTCCCTTTAATCGGGAGCAGTGACCAGTGTAATGTCACACACAGCCCATGCCCCTACAGTTAGAATCACTCCCTAGGACACACTTGACCCCTTCAGCGCCACCTAGTGGTTAACCCCTTCACTGCCAGTGTAATTTTTACAGTATTAGTGCATTTTTATAGCACTGTTCGCTGTAAAAATGACAATGGTCCCAAAATGGCATCAAAAGTGTCCGATGTGTCCACCATATTGTCACAGTCATGATCGCTGATCGCCACCATTAGTAGTAAAAAAATTATAATAAAAATGTCATAAAACTTTTCCCTATTTTGTAGACGCTATAACTTGCGTAAACCAATCAATAAACGCTTATTGCAAGTTTTTTACCAAAAATATGTAGAAGAATACGTATCGGCCTAAACTGAGGGCAAAAAATGTTTTTTATATATTTTTGGGGGATATTTATTATAGCAAAAAGTAAAAAATATTGGGCCAGATTCAGGTAGACTTAAATTTGCGCAGCGTAATCGAAATACTCCACGCTGCCGTATTTTACCAGGCTCTACATCGAATTCTGGTAGATTTTTGCCCGTACGCTACGGCGGCGTGTCTATTTCTCGCTGCGTAATCGAAATACGTGATTAGGGGGCGTGAAGCATTTAAATTAAGCGCGTCCCCGCGGCGATCGATCTGCGCATGCTCCATTCAGAAATTTCCCGCCGTGCATTGCGCGAAATCACGTCGTTACGTCATTTTTTGTTTGAGTAGCGTCGTTTATGGACATTCTTATTCCCGGACGACTTATAAAAGACGTCGGAAAACGTTGAAATTTGACGCGGGAACGACGGCCATACTTAACATGGGCTGTCTAATATTAGAGCAGCAAAAAGCTGGTATAGTGTTACGCAAAAAAAAGATGACTAAAGGTGCCGTAAGAGATTGTGAATGAAGATCATAATTTCGGGGATCGCCGGCAAAAGCTCATTTGCATACCCCGACGCGGAAAACAATGGGAAGTCCACCCAGTGGCCGCAATTTTATTGCAGCGTAGATCCGAAGGCGTACGAACACGTAATCCAGTCGAATTGAAGCCCGCAGCCGTCTATTCATGGTTTGAGGCTTCCGACTAGCTAGAAAACGCGCGTAATTTGAAAGTACTCCAGTCTAACACCAGTTAGACAGGAGTTACGGCTCTCTGAATCTGGCCCATTGTTTTTTTTTTTCAAAATTGTTGCTCTATTTTTGTTCATAGCGCAAAAAATAAAAACCGCAGATGTGATCAAATACCACCAAAAGAAAGCTCTATTTGTGGGGAAAAAAGGACGCCAATTTTGTTTTGGAGCCACGTCGCACGACTGCGCAATTGTCAGTTAAAGGGACGCAGTGCCGAATCGCAAAAAGGTTCTGGTCTTTGACCAGCCAAATTGTTCGGGGTTGAAGTGGTTAATATTCATGCTGGGATTTGACCCTGAAGGTTCAGCTGCTTATTTATTATTAATTAGCTCTGATTGAGTCTTTACCACTCTAGTATCTACCTAACTAGAGGGTGCGACACAGAGATAGGTGCCTATTTAAATACTTTTAGATATATATATATTGCAGAATAGGATGATAGAAATATAAACAATTATTATATAATATAGGACGGGATCATAGAGATATAATAATTATTATATAATATAGTATGGGATCATAGTCATATAACAATTATTATATAATATAGGACGGGATCATAGTAATATAAATAATTATTATATAATATAGAACAGGATCAAAGTCATATAATAATTATTATATAATGTAGGACGGGATCATAATAATATAAATAATTATTATATAATATAGGGCGGGATCATAGTAATATAATAATTATTATATATTATACGACAGAATCATAGTCATATAATAATTATTATATAATATAGAAAGGGATCATAGTAATATAATAATTATTATATGATATAGGACAAGATCATAGTCATATAATAATTATTATATAATATAGGATGGGATCATAATAATATAATAATTAGTATATAATATAAGACGGGATCATAGACATATAATAATAATTATTATATAATATAGGACGGGATCATAGTAATATAAACAATTATTATATAATATAGGACAGGATCATAGTCATATAATAATTATTATATAATGTAGGATGGGATCATAGTAATATAATAATTATTATATAATATAGGATGGGATCATAGTAATATAATAATTATTATATAATATAGGATGGTATCATAGTCCTATAATAATTATTATACAATATAGGACGGGATCATAGTAATATATTAATTATTATATAATATAGGATGGAATCATAGTCATATAATAATTATTATATAATATAGGATGGGTTCATAGTCATATAATAATTATTATATAATATTGGATTGGATCATAGTAATATAATAATTATTATATACTATAGGACAGGATCATAGTCATATAATAATTATTATATATCATAGGATCATAGTAATATAATAATTATTATATAATATAGGACGGGATCATAGTCATATAATAATTATTATATAATATAGGACGGGGTCATAGTCAAATAATAATTATTATACAATATAGGATGGGATCATGGTAATATAATAATTATTATATAATATAGGACGGGGTCATAGTCAAATAATAATTATTATACAATATAGGATGGGATCATGGTAATATAATAATTATTATATAATATAGGATTGGATCATAGTCATATAATAATTATAATATAATATAGGATATCATAGTAATAGGATCATAGTCATATAATAATTATTATATATCATAGGATCATAGTAATATAATAATTATTATATAATATAGTATATATAATAATTATTATATAAGGATATCATGGTAATATAATAATTATTATATAATATAGGACGGGGTCATAGTCAAATAATAATTATTATACAATATAGGATGGGATCATGGTAATATAATAATTATTATATAATATAGGATTGGATCATAGTCATATAATAATTATAATATAATATAGGATGGGATCATAGTAATATAATAATTATTATATAATATAGGACGGGATCATAGTCATATAATAATTATTATATATCATAGGATCATAGTAATATAATAATTATTATATAATATAGGACGGGGTCATAGTCAAATAATAATTATTATACAATATAGGATGGGATCATGGTAATATAATAATTATTATATAATATAGGATTGGATCATAGTCATATAATAATTATAATATAATATAGGATGGGATCATAGTAATATAATAATTATTATATAATATAGGACGGGATCATAGTCATATAAATATTATCCATCTTACTCTGTGTTGGAATCCATGTTGTTTGGATGTATGTTTCTCCATGTACATCCCATGTAGAGCGTGGGCCAGAACATACACAGCCCTGTATACATTGGAGGGCAGAGCTTTATAATGAGACAATATGGAGGAAATATTTTTCACACCTGTACAAGGTTTTGCAGTAACAGAATTGTATTTTTTATAAAATAGATTTTTGATTTGATTGGGGGAAAGGCAGTGAAACTGACAAATCCCAATGTCTTCCAGTAGGGGGTCATGTAAGCAGCTGGAGAAGTTGACGCCATCGGGGTGAACATTGATGTTTACGTTTCTTTTCGGAGGCCACGCAAATATGAAGCTGCAGTTGATTATTATACTCCTCATATCATATGAAATAGTTACCTGCATCCACGATGGTGGGAAAATAAATGTGATATTTCCAAAAGTAGAGGATAAACGATTAGCAAAAAAATAAAAGTTAATTGTGTTGGTCCCGCACACTATAATGATCTTAGCTGTTGATTTACTAATAATTCTCAATCTCTCAATATAAGGTAACGTAACATCATTGATTGAAAGGATATAATCTGTGCAGATCCCGTGTTCTCTCATCATAGTACTCAGCTCTCGGGACTCATCTCCGCCGGCAAACCCCGATGATAATATTCCGATCCAGTTCCATCCAAAATGCTGCAAAAATATAATAATGGCTCCAAAATAGACCCGATCGTCTGGTGTCATATGAAATAAAGTTGGGTATATTTTCCCATCAGTCAGACGAGGGTCAGTGACTTGATAATTCACCTGGAAAATATTGTAATGGAATGTTATTATCCAAGCAATGAAATATCAGAAATGGAATAAATAAATGACACACAGAAATTACTTTATCGTATTTATTGTTTCTGTTCTAATAAAAAAGAAGTACCGTATATTCTTGAGTAGAATGCCCTTCGAGTCTTGTTATGGGTTTTCACCGACCAGCGCACGCACTTTTACTTTAGAAGAATGGCACGGACAGGCAAATGGGCTTACAGGTACGTCACTTTAAATTTGCTGCTGTGCGGTATACGTGCCCCTGCCGCGAGCTCCGCGTCCATGCCCACGGGGCCCACGTACTCAATGTCCTCTGGTGCCCCGCAGTCATCTCGCGGAGCTGCAGAACGGGGAGATGTCAGTGTAAACAAGGCATTTCCCTCTTCTGCCTAGTGACAGGACATTGATCTACTGCTCCCTGTCATCAGGAGCAGCGATCAGTGTTGTGTCACAGTAAGCCATGCCCCTACATAGTAGTGTTGAGCAGAATATGCCATATTCGAATTCGCGATATATCTCGAATATATAGTCGAATATTCGACATATATTCGCTAAATACGAATATTCGTGATATTTTTTGGAAATGAAATGATTGCGAATTTTCGCTATCGCGAATCGCGAATCGCGATTCGCGAATTGCGAATTGCGAATTGCGAATATTCGAGAAATGCGGAATGGAGCATTCTGATTGGCACAGAATATTCGTGATATATTGCAATATAAAATAATTGCGAATATTCGAGAAATGCGGAATGGAGCACTCTGATTGGCTCAGAATATTCGTGATATATTACAATACACAATAATTGCGAATATTCGGCAAATGCGGAAGGAGCACTCTGATTGGCTCAGAATATTCGTGATATATTACAATACACAATAATTGCGAATATTCGAGAAATGCGGAAGGAGCACTCTGATTGGCTCAGAATATTCGCGATATATTACAATACACAATAATTGCGAATATTCGAGAAATGCGGAATGGAGCACTCTGATTGGCTCAGAATATTCGTGATATATTACAATACAAAATAATTTCGAAATTTCGAGAAATGCGGAATGGAGCACTCTGATTGGCTCAGAATATTCGTGATATATTACAATATAAAATAATCGCGCGATATCGCTATTGCCGAATAATCGCATTGCGATTTTTTCGGCAATATAAAATGAGCGCTGCAGCTACTCGGCCCAAGGTCTCTAATCATACCAGCAATGCTTTTAGACGTCGATGGGGATCTCTAGGATGTGATCTGTTCTAAAAAAAAATTGAAAACATTCGAATATTCGAAATAGCGAATATTCGCCGCGATATTCGCGATATTCGCGAATACTCGAATATGCAATATTCGTAGCGAATATTCGCAATGCGAATATTCGTGAGCAACACTACTACATAGTTAGAATTTCTCCCTAGGGTCACTAAAGGATTTTTTTTAGCTAAATAGCTTCCTTGACCTTACTGCAGTCCTGGTTTCATGTCCTCATTGTTTGTATTTGCTCTGATGTTGCTGTAATTCTCCTCTGTTCTGGACACTTCCC
This sequence comes from Rana kukunoris, assembly GCA_029574335.1. NCBI lineage: Eukaryota > Metazoa > Chordata > Amphibia > Anura > Ranidae > Rana > Rana kukunoris. Next base: position 14,769,417 of record CM056049.1, read on the forward strand.
GGTTATCTGTTTCCCTGTGACCACAGTACTGGGAACTTCTAGTTTCGTTTTCCAAACCATGACTGCTCTATGGTCCAGCACAGATACAGCATAACATGCAAAAACGAAACTAAAAAAACTACAGGCGCATTATATGATTGATTTTTATCTATGTTTAATCGTTTTTAAAAGGAATCAGTTAACTATTATGTGCCAGTTTCAGAGAGCCATTAGCCCTGCGTTAAAGGAGATGCGCGGCTTAAGTCTAAATATGCGCCTGCGTATCGATGCGCCACATCCCCAAAACGATATACGCATGAAATCTAATTTTTTTAGACCAGCGTAATTTCGATAGACCGGCACATCCGTGCACGCAAAACTGCGCAAGACACACCATTGATTTGCTAGTCAAATATGCAAATGAGGGAGTTACGGCGATTCACAAAAGTAAGTTGGTGCAGCGCAGGCTACGCACTGTGCACAACAGCTGCACGTCCTGACTAAAATTAGTCCATATAAAATGTGGTTTAAAATTAGACAATCCGTCTACATGTCAGGTAAAGCAACACTGTTAGGGACGAGCTGAGCAGCCACACTTGCAGGACAACAATCTGTATGCCAACATGCCAGGGGCATCCATGCTCATAGCTATACTACTGACTTCAGATGAGCAAAGAAGGAGGAGGGCACGGAGGAGGGCATGGGAGAGGATATACGGCACACGCATAGACATCTTTGGCATTAGTGATTCTGAGGTGTATCGCATCTTCAGATTCACCCCTCATGCCATCCTGGAATTAACCACAACCTTGCAGGAGGACATCACCAGCCCAACACACCGCTCACATGCAGTGCAGCCACTGGTCAAGGTCCTGGCAACAATCCATAAAGTCCCAACCTTTTCCACTTGTTATCCATTTACAGGGATGGAGGCCTATGCTAAAATCTCCCTAGCACACACACCCCACATCCTCATCAAATTGGATTAGAACAAGCCCACCATGCAGGACTTGTGAGCAGCAACGCCACGCCACTGCTCCAATTATGTCACTGTACATTCATACACCATTCACACGGACCTGGGGATCACTTCTCCCTGGTCCTGGGGAACCCTTCTCCACCACAAATGAGGGTGACACCACTTTTCCGGCAGGAATGTCACCCCCACATTCAAAAAAAATTCACAACCCCAAAAAAAAAAAAATGCCCAGCACCAAAAAAAATGACCAGCAAAAAAAAAATCAGAAAAGAAAAAAAAATACCGCCGCTGGCGTGACTCACGCCTGGGGCTGCCACGGCCATGGCCCCGGCTCCTCAGAGCCGACTCATGGGGGGGGATAATCCGGGAAAGGAGGAGCATCCCCTGGTCTCTGCCCACCTGGCGGCCTGCCCTCCAAGGCCACGGCAATGCGACTCAGGCCATCATTGAGGATTGCCGTATTGGCCTGGATAGCTTGGGTGAGGGCCCTCACATCCTGACCAATGCCTGCTGTGGTAGCCTGCTGTTCATTTAGGCAATGGATCAGGGCCAGGGAGTTGCAGGCCATGTCCCCAATTGTATCCTTTATGGAGGACAGGCTCTCCTCCATCCGCCCCAAAGTCTGGCTGACCTGTCCCAGATGGCGGGTCTGAAGGACCTGGTCTCTTCTCAGGTTGGCAGGCAGAACCTTGGCCACCCCCCTAGTTTTGTGGGTTGCCTTCCTGCCTCCAGATGAGGATTGTGGCCAGGGAGAAGGGGAGCCTTGTTGGGGGAGGAGTGGGCGGGGCTACCCCTGATGGAGGCCTGGCTGCTGCCAGCCAAAGGTGAAGACTCCTCCAAAATAAACAAGCCATTGCCTGACATGACCTCCTCCTCCAACTCAAACTCCTCCTCCTCAACCTCCTCAAAGGACTCCGGCCTTGTCTGGGGGTCTTCATCAGGCTGTTGTCCCGGGGATGGTGCGGTCAGGCCAGATGGCCCTGCACATCTGTGGATGACACAAAACATTCACAGGTTGGAGGATCCACACACTTGGCATATATTCCCTTCCCCCCCACACATGCTACACACCAGATAGGAAAAAAAAAAACCTTACCTGTCCTCACGGCCTCATGACTGGAGTCAAAGCCAGGCAGGCCCTCCACTTGCTGCCTGTTAAAGGTCTGGGCCACTGCACACTCCTCCGCTGTCAGCCTAACAGGGCATGGTGGGCCCCCTCCAGTGCCCCTGGCATGTGCTGCCATCTGCGCCAGCTTCCCATGGACCAGACGCCGGAGATCATTGATCTTCTTGGCGATCCCCTCGCGTGTCCGGGTCTCCCCCCCCCAATGAATTTACCTGGTCAGTGATGGCCTGCAATATCTCCTGCTTCCTGGATGGGGTGGTGTTGGCACTCTCCAGGCCGTGCAAGAAACGCTCATATTGGGTAAGGGCCTGGGCAATAATTTGTTTCTCCCCCAAAGAAAAATTGGTCTTGCGCTTCCTCTCAGTCATATTCATACAACAACTCTCTCCCAAACAATCAACAAAAATCACTCACAAAAACAAGCAGGAAAAATCATGCAACAAAGCAATCAAACAACAATCAACGAAAAAGTCTCAAAAACAGTTACCAAAAAACACTATCAAATATATTATACAAAACACTAGCCCAAACAGTCAACAAATATATCAAACACAAGTCACAAACCAACAAACGCGAACAAACAACAGAACAAAAGCACCTTGCTGTATAGGAAGGGATAGCAAAGGAAGTGCGTTTGTGTCTGTCTATTTAAGCTCTCTGCGTAGCTCACTAAGTTGACCGGGTCCACTTCCAATCTCACTGATTGCGCCGTGCCAAATTGTGAGCATGCGCAGAGAGGTGCTGACCATGGTCTGCTTCATGCACGCATGCGCAATCCGGCCGTCTCTTCATTTGCATGGGGTCATGGCTCATTTCAATGGAACACGCCCACGTCCTTCCCAATTTGAATTATACTGCCTCGGGAATTACGTTGCACCAGCTCAAATGTCTGCGCAAATACTACGAGGATACGGTACTTGCGCCTCTACATTGCGTCGGTCTAACGTAAAGGAGGTGCGCTACTCCAGTCAATATATGCGCCAATGTACCTGAATCTGGCCCTATGTCTCTATACTCTGTAGACAGTCATTTTAGCAAAAAAAATTCCTTTACAACTCCTTTAACCCCTTCCTCGCCCCCTAGTGGTTAACCCCTTCCCTGCCAGTGTCATTTACACAGTAATCAGTACATTTTTATAGCACCGATCTCTGTATAAATGACAATAGTTCCAAAATAGCATCAAAAGTGTCTGATGTGTCCGCCATAATGTTGCAGTCACGATAAAAATCGCTGATCGCCGCCATTACTAATAAAAAAAATATTAATATAAATGCTATAAAACTATCCCCTATTTTGTAGGCGCTATAACTTTTGCGAAAACCAATCAATAAATGCTTATTACAATTTTTTACCAAAAATATGTAGAAGAATACGTATCGGCCTAAACTGAGGGAAAAATATATATTTTTGGGGGGATATTTATTATAGCAAAAAGTATTGTTTTTTTTTTTCAAAATGTTCGCTCTATTTTTGTTAATAGCACAAAAAATAAAAAACGCAGAGGTGATCAAATACAACCAAAATAAAGCTCTATTTGTGGGGAAAAAAGGCACGTCCTCTGTTAGTGCCCAGCCGTGGGTCGCGGGCGCGCGTCTGCAGCCCGGTCCGAAGCTCCATTACTGGGACCATGGGACTCGTGGACCCGATCGCCACTGGAGTCCCGCGATCGTTCCCTGGAGCTGAAGAACGGGAGGCGCTGTGTGTAAACGCAGCTTCCCCGTTCTTTACTGTGTCGCCCGCATTGATTGCGTGTTCCCTTATACAGGGAATCACAATCAGTGACGTCACACCTACAGCCACACCCCCTACAGTTAGAAACAGAGATGAGGTCACACTTAATCCCTTCAGCACCCCCTTGTGGTAACTCCCAAACTGCAATTGTAATTTTCACAATAAACAATGCATGTTCAATGCATTTTTTGCTGTGAAAATGACAATGGTCCCAAAAATCTGTTAAAATTGTCCAAAGTGTCCGCCATAATGTCGCAGTCACAAAAAAAATTGCTGATCGCCGCCATTAGTAGTAAAAAAAATATATAAAAATGCAGTAAAAATATCTCCTATTTTGTAAATGCTATAAATTTTGCGCAAACCAACCAATAAACGCTTATTGCAATTTTTTTACCAAAAATAGGTAGAAGAATACGAATCGGCCTAAACTGAGGAAAAAAAAGTTTTTTATATTTTTTGGGGGATATTTATTATAGCAAATGCAAAAAAAAAATGTCGCTCTATTTTTGTTTATAGCACAAAAAAACTCAGAGGTGATCAAATACCACCAAAGAAAGCTCTATTTGTGGGAAATAAAGGAAGTCAATTTTGTTTGGGAGCCACAACCGCGCAATTGTCAGTTAAAGCGAAGAAAAAAGTGGCTTGGTCATTATCGTAAATATCGAATATTCGTGATATTTTATAAAAAAAAAAAAAAATCGCGAAATTTCGCATTAGCGGAAATTCGCATTTTTTTTATATAAAATATCACGAATATTCGATATTAACGAATATTCGCGAATATTCTTCGAAATATTCGCGAAATATCGCGAAATCGAATATGGCGTATTCCGCTCATCACTACTAATGACAGTCTGTGGCCCTGGCTGTGCTGTCGGCACAGGTGAGAGTCACCCCCCAGCTCAACAACTTTAATGCGCACCCCCCGCTCAACAACTTTAATGCACACCCCTTCAAGACTGCCATAATTAGACAGCGGTTATTTTTTCTCTTTCTCCGGCACAATTTTCTCCCCTATTACCTCTCACCCATTTTCCCCTCTCCCCCCCCTCCATCCATCCCTCTCAATTTATCAATACCCCCTTCCCCCTTTCTTTCCCCTCCCCTTCTTTCCCATTTCTCTTCCCCTCCCCCTTTTCTTCCCCTTCCCCCCTCCCTCCTTCTTTTCACTGCCCCCCCTCACTTTATACTCACCTCCATTCCCCATTCCACACCCCATATACCCATTCCCTCACATGTCTCTGATCTCTTTTCATCCCCATGGTGTCCCATTCCCATGATCCATTTCAAACATATTTACATATATCTCTTTTTAACTCACTGTATCAGAGCCCATTCTTTCAATCCCCCTTCGTGCGCTACAGGCGAATTGCCAGACGCAGCACCTGATTGTGTTGACCAACCAAGGTGAGCAATATTCTTTTTGCTTTGCCCTGAATGAATATACTGTTTATTTTTTACCAATTATTGACCTACATTGTATTCTCTTGCTTGCTGTTTATCATATACTTTACAAATATTTTTTAGACCCTCCTGAAGAAGCGGTTCCCACCGCAAAACCGGTCGAGGTCAATTGGCTCCACTCATTGAGATACAGATGGTTTTTGCTATCTTAGATTGATCTGTGGGGTTTGTTCCTAAATGTTTGAATGTTTTTATATTGTTAACTGTTCTATGTTAATACATTTAATTTTTTATATTATTTTGGTGTCCACCAGTGCCTTGAAAATCCCATTTTCTAAATACCAGACCCATGATTAATGCTAACTGGCCTTTTTGCATTCTATCAATTGAGTCTAAAAATTTCTCCATACTAACTGGGATCCTGGCACATCTTAATTATTTTTCCTAATTTAACTGAGGCAATACTCACAATTTTTGATTTGCAACTGAACATCTTTTTTTATGCCGTTCATCTGCCAGGTGTGGAGAACACTCTGTCTGATGACTTGTCTCATTTTCAGTGGGGCAGGTTCAGAGAATTGGATCCTGGAGAAAGAGATTGCCTTGGAGTCTCAGTGGGATGGATCAGAAGGTCAGAAGGTCAGAAGGTCAGTGAGTGAATCCACGTGGGCGGCATACACCAAGGTATGGCAAGAATGGTTGGGTTTGGTTCAACAGGTGGGGGCGGCACCAGAGGGTGTTGAGGTGAAGCTGTTGGTACTGTATTTCATGTTGTGAAACATGGAACGGGAGGGTCGATGTCTGCCATTGAACGGAAGTTGGCTGGTCTAGCCTTTTTCTTCAAGTTTTAAGGCATGGCAGACTTTACAAAGGATTTTTGGGTATGCCAGGCTGTTAAGGGTTATAGGAAGGTTTATAGGTACAAGGACACTAGGCGCGCCGGTTTCAGGCCATTTGTGGTAATTTAGGTAATTCTGTTTAGGGTGGCATTTTCGTTAGCGTTCTTTGAGGCATTTCTTATTGTGGAGTTGGGAAACCCATCTAAGGGAGTGGCGGGGGGGAGTTTTAGCCCGGGACATGAGTTGTGGGGAGGACAGGGTATGTTTACGGCTGCAGAGGTCAAAGACGGTCCAACATGGGAGAGGTGTGGTAGTGTAGCTGTTCCCCAATTGCCCGGTGGTGAGGGAGTTCTTGGTGGTTCGTCCAGTTATAGCAGGGCCTTTATGATGCATGACGATGGATCCTATTTGTTGAAGATTCAACTTACTGCATTTTAAAAAAAAAGCCTTTGGGCAGTGGGTTTGGATTTCACACAATACTTCTTGTACTCCTTCCACATAGGGACGGCCACAGAGGCTGCCCGGTGTAGGTTGGATGAGGCGGCGGTCAAGAGAATTGGTAGGTGGGAATCTAGGAGATTTTGGACATACCTTTGGCCCCATCTGTTGGCAGAGTAGTGGTGAGGTCAAAAGGGGGAAATAAACCAAATGGAGTACTTTAAGTTTGTTCTGTGTTCATCATATATGGTGTGGATACAATGGTCCAGTGTTGGTGCTTTGTAGTGTTATGTCATTTGTATTTCAGATGGAGTGCACATACACCTTATGGGGCATTCATATGTCTTTTTGCTTTGCCAGGAGAGTGGATGTTGGACCAAATGGCAGACACTTAGGTATCGCGCGGAGGGAGGCTTATGTTCGCTGGCTGGGGGTACCTGGGATGATGTAGGGTAGGCTGGTGCCAGAAGTGCACCATTATGCCAGGCTGGATAGACTGCCAGACATTTTGGTGCTTCATGTTGGGAGAAACAATTTGGGAGTCAGGTCCATAAGGGAGCTGATCATAAGCTCAATAATGGCATGCAATGCCAAGCTGTGGCTTCCAAAGCGAGCAAAGTCCTTTCTTGTATTAAGAGAGGTATGGACTCCAGAGAGAGAGAGATATCATCTGTACACATCATTAGTAAGACCTCATCTGGAATATGCAGTTCAGTTTTGGGCTCAAGTTCTCAAAAAGGATATCGGAGAACTGAAGAAAGAGCAGAGAAGGGCAACCAAACTGATAAGAGGCATGGAGGAGCTCAGCTATGAGGAAAAATTAGAGGAACTAAATTTATTCACACTTGAGAAGAGGAGAATAAGGTGGGCTATGATCAACATGTACAAATATATAAGAGGTCCATATAGTGAACTTGGTGTTGAGTTATTCACTTTAAGTGGATTTTTGAAAGAGGTATGAAAACACGCCTCCAACTAGGAAGAATTTGGACTTTATAGGCACAGAATTTAAAAAAAATATATATGTATTTAATAGAAAAAGACACAGCAATTACAACACGACTTTTACACTGTACTGTACATTAGAAAAAAAGAAAGAGGAAGAAAAAAAAAAAAAAAACATAAATAATAAGAACCACATAGGTCACTCTATGAAACATTCACTTGTTAGCCACAGGGCTATATGTATTTCAAACAGTATATGCGCTGGGTAGAGAACTGCTTTCAGATGAGGACCCTTGGTTGGTTCTTAGACGATATAAGAGCTGCTCTACATGTTTCGCGACTATGTTGGCGTCGCTTCTTCAGGAGCTTCTAAATACCAAAGAACATATACATAAAATTAAACACAAATAATATTTTATTTACATATTGGCCTAAATAATAGGCGAAACAGTGGTTTAAAAAGATGCATGTATCTGCAATGTACTCACCGAAAATCTCGGTGTGTTTTATATATTTTAGAACAGGAAAAAACGCTGGCTATACTGTGTCCCACAATCAGAGCCCGACTATCAGACCGCACCCAAAACTGTTGGGACGGGAACTGGTGATGCAGTATAAATCCCTCACCGTGCGCCACGGCAACAACCAGTAGAGTCAAAAAGGAAAATTTCTGATTGATAATGAAAAGATGATAAGCAAAAATAATAATTGACATTGAACCATAGATATTTCTTTAGGTGTAGATAATAAATTGAATTTTTTTTTGAAAAACAACTACCTTAAAAAATAAGGTTGTTAAATAAACGCTATTAAATCACACCATCAGGGCCTCAGAATATATATTCTGGAATGCGTTAGAGTTGCTCGTTGGTGGTCTTCTAAAAGATAGAATTTTGATAAGGCGCAAAGTTTGGTAAAGGACTTGGTGATTATAGCATAAAAAACTAAAAAACGAAAAAATAACACAGAAAACAGGAAAAAGATTTTTTCCTTAGATTTGCAGGAGTTCATATACTAATTACCTTTTGTTTATAATATTACTTTATCGATGACCTATGGATTGAGTGATGTCGTTGAGGAAGAGTGCCTTCTCAAAAACGGGCTGTAGATGGCGATAGACGAGCGCCCAACATATAAGCTGAGCACTGGTCTGAAAAACACCAATATAATAGGATCAGAAAAGTAGAGAGATTATATCCAGTGCTTTCACAGCATTGGAGTTGTAAGTAGTTGATAAGATGCTTATAGGTACTAGATAGAGTAAAGAAAAAAGGGGAACTTATCATACCTTAAGAGAAAGAGAAGGATCCCAGATCAACAAACAATCCTGCTGTCCTCAGCGTTGGGTGTGTTCACCTTCCCCACACCTAAGGAATGGGGAAACTGAACTGACCTAATATACACTCCTCGGATATGACGGCAAGCGTGATTGCGTCATTCCGGCCGGCCTAAACGTCCCACAGTGCGCATGCGCGGATCGCGCATGCGCAGTACAGCCGCAAGACCGATTTGTGAGCTTGAGTGTTGGCTCACTTTGAGGGAGGATCCCCTAGATAGACAAAAAAAGGAGGGGATCAAGGTATCGCCATCAGCAGGTCCAAATATCATCGCTTATTGCTAAGCAATAGACTGGACCCATTGATGGCTTACGTGGCCGTGCTGGTATTGAGCTCAATGGCGCAGGGTGATGTGGTGGAATTAGAGTACTGCAGTCAGGCTATCAATACATGTGGGACACATATAGCACAGCATAAGAATAAATGACTGAAGGCATTTACATATAACTGCATGCTGATGCATGCATACAATGGTAAGTGATCTTTTAAAGAAATCATTATAATATGTTACAAATAAACAATACTTGATTGACAATAATTATACAATTTTTGCGCCCAATGGGTTGGATCAGGCAACAAATGGGTTTTGTTGGTGAATTAATCAATTCACCAACAAACAGAGTGTAGAGCCCTAATCATTTATAAAGCTTGCAGGAACAGGGAAATTTATCTCAGATGTAATTTTGTTGGGTTTTTTGGGGTTGTACAAAAACCTGTCTCCAAACAAGACGTCCTTGTCATATTTGGAGCTTACTCATAAAAACCTACACATAGGGGGACATAAAGGGAAGAAAGATAAACTCCCTCCTGGGATCTTCTGCCATCCCATACAGGTCCTTCATAGGAAGGGCCTGTATGAGAGAACTTCATTAATCCCAGGGCGCTTTGTAGCGTCTAATCGCTCTATCCATCTTATTCACTTTAAGGTCAACACTGAGGACAAGGGGGCGCTCTTTACATCTAGAGGAACAGAGATTTCACCTCCAAATATGGAAAGGTTTCTTCACAGTAAGAGCTGTGAAAATGTGGAACAGACTTCCTCAAGAGGTGGTTCTGGCCAGATCAGTAGATTTATTTAAGAAGGGCCTGGATTCTTTCCTAAATGTACATAATATAACTGAGTACTAAGATTTGTAGGTAAAGTTGATCCAGGGGAAATCCGATTGCCTCTCGGGGGATCAGGAAGGAATATTTCCCCTGCTTTAGCATATTGGATCATGCTCTGGTGTTTTTTTTTGCCTTCCTCTGGATCAACTGTGGTTATGGAGTTGGGTGTATGGCATTGTACTGTGTTTTTTATTTTGTTTGTTTATTTTTTTGTGGTTGAACTGGATGGTCTTGTGTCTTTTTTTCAACCTGACTAACAATGTAACTATGTAACAATGATTTTGGATGTGAAATCAGATTTCCTAAAGCTCTGCACGGCTTTTCCTGACATCATTGATCGGAAGACTTGGTGCATGGCTCACTTAAAGACTTGGTGCAAGGCTCAATAAAACTCGCATTAAGGTGAACAAAGTGATGAGGAGATTTGTTTCTAGGAATGGGGGCATGGTCACCAGACACATCGAGTTGGAATCCAATGTTGGTTTGTATTTAAGAGGCTATGGGGTTCACCTCTCAGCTGTGGGTATTAACCTGTGGACATTTGGGTCTCCAATACAGGATTCAGCAGGCCCTGCAGGTGTGGAGGGGCCCTTAAGGTTAAGGTGTTATCTTTGCGGGCTCCGACAATGTTTTTGGTCTTTGATGGTGTCAGGAAACATACGAGAAGTGTTGGGGGGCCCATCTGTAGTACAGTATGTGCCCCTCTGGTGTATTCAGTAGAACGGTTAACTGGAATAGAGTAATGGTTGTACTGTGGGAAGTGGGTTGTCTCTGAGCTGGTGGTACGGCTGTAGGCCTATCATGGAGAAAAGGTCCCACAGTGTAGTGGTGAAAGAAGTGTGAAGTTTGGGGTGCTGCCAAAGACCCACAGACTGAGGGTGAAATGTTATTGTTGCAGATTTTATGTTTAAAATAGGGCTTTTACAGATTAAAATGTTTGTGGTCGATTAATATATATATATTTTTTTAATTGATTAATCAATTAAATTTTCTTAATTATAACGCACATACAGATCCAACTACTTTTAGCTGATCTCCTTGCAGGCTAATTCCCTGTGCGGCTACCAACCACTGGAAAAATGGATAGCAGAATACAAAAAACACACAAAGGCAGCGCTCAATAGGAATAACATCAAAACTTGTATAGTCTTCAAGTAGGTAACAAAATAAATATTGCACTGGAGATAAAATAGATGTAGCTACATAAACTGTAAAAATGGTGTGAGTAATACCAAACGGTAGCAAAAGCAGTCATAAAAACATGTAGCGAAGTGTGATACTGGTATAAAAATGTGTACAACGATACCACTGCTGAATCCAGATTAGGAGGGGTTAACATCAGTCCATCAGCATGTAGATGTCCCGTGAATGGAACTATCACAACTCCCAGTGGTTGGCGGTAGAATCCCAGGTTGATAGAGGTAAGTGATAGAGGGAAGTGTAACAGCCCTTGTGTGTGGCAGATAGTAAGGTCCCGCCGGCAGGCAGATATGAAGGCACAGCAAAGGAGCCCTTCAGATAGACACGGCAAGCCCCGCAAGTGTCCGTGACGTCACCGGATCTCCAACGGAACTCCCTGAAGACCCGTAAGCCGGCGGAGAGGTAAGTACTAATCAAAAAGACTAAAGATTAATCAAGGAATTAATAGTTAATTCCCACAGCTCTAGTTTGAGGCCGTGTACACACGACCGAGGTTCTCTCTGGAAACCAGCGAGAACCTCGCTGGAAGCTGCATTCCAGCGAGGACCTCGGCCGTGTGTACGCTCTCGGCGAGCTTCCCGTCGGGAAGGCGGTCGAGCAGAAATAGAGAGCACGCTCTCTATTTGCTCGACGGCCTGCCTGGAAGAATGGCTGGTTGCCATTCCCGACGGGCGGGTCGCCAATTTCGACGGCCGGCAGGGAACCTCGACGGGCGGAACGATGTGTTCTGCCCGTCGAGGTTCTCTGCCGTGTGTACACGGCCTAAAAGTTTTGAATTATTAATATTTTGTAGACATGTGCATCCAAATGCATTTTGGTCCATATTTCTGTGATTTTCGCGTTTGTTTTAACAAACGATAACAAATGTGCAGAATCCGCAATTCGAAAGATCCGACATAAAAATGCTTTATATTTGTATCGTTGCGACAACAGTTCAATATAGATAGGAGATTGGACATGACAGTGACAATCTGTGTCTCTCGAACCTGCGGTTGAATGTGCCTAACCTGACTCTATTAGTCCAAGATTATTTTACATTCCAGTGGAGTTAAATTGTCTCCTGTTCTTTTCAGTTGAGGTAGTTGCTCTACAAAGTGAGATACTGCCATTCATTTATCACTATCAGTGTTGTGCTTCAACTCTTGAAATTAAAACATTTTCCCCTTTTTAATTATATCTCTTAATTGTGTATTATCTTTTTTTATTCAATTTCCTTCAATTGTCTTTTTCCCCAGAGTATAGTAATAATTTTCTTTCAGTGAAATTATATTTCCCCCTACTTAATTTGTGCTTCACATCCCATTCTTTAACCACTTTGATACAGGGCACTTTTACCCCCTTTTACCTGCCAGTTTTCACAGTTGTCACACTTGAAAATTGTTGTCATACAACACTGTACCCAAATTAAATGGTTATCCTTTTTTTCCCCACAAATAGAGCTTTCTTTTGGTGGTATTTGATCACCTCTGGGGTTTTTATTTTTTGCGAAGTTGAAAAAAAAACACAATATTTTTAACTTTTAGCTATAATAAATATCAATGAAAAAAAAAGTTCCTCAGTTTAGGCCGATACCTATTCTTCTAAATATTTTTGGTAAAAAAAATAGCAATAAGCGTTTATTGATTGGTTTGCGCAAAAGTTTTAGCGGCTACAAAATAGGGGATAGATTTGGAGCATTGTAGCATTTTTATTATTTATTTATTTTTTACTAGTAATGGTGGCAATTTTGTGTCAGACACATCGGACACTTTTGATAACATTTTTGGGACCATTCACATTTACTATAAAAATGCATTGATTGCTGTATAAATATGACCGGCAGGGAAGGTGTTAACACTAGGGGGCGATAAAGGGGTTAATGTGTTCCCTAGGGAGTAATTATTACTGTGGGGGAGGGGACTGACTGGGGGAGTTGACCGATATGCGTCCCTATGTTCAAGGGACACGCCATTGGTCGCTTCTCCCTGACAGGAACGTGGATCTGTGTGTTTACACACTGAGATCCATGGTCCTACTCAGTTCCTGGGTAATCGCTGGTGCCCGGTGGACATCATTACCGCCGGGCACTCGCATCGGGTACCCAGTGATGTGACAAGTGCACCCCTTAATTGATTCGGGAAGGTGCAACATCATATTCCTTCTGTAGGCCATGTTCTTCCTGCTTACTTAAATTGATATTCAAAATCTCTAATTTAGCTAGGTTTATTTCAAAATTTGATAGTTCTCCATATTTTTTAAAGTTTTTACTAACATTTACTAGGATGTTTTTACTGATCCTAGGATTTGTTATATATAACAGCACGTCGTCTACAAAAGCTGCTAATTTGTGTTCTTCCTCTCCTGCCTTGATACCACTTAGGCCGCGTACACACGATCAAATCTGTCTGCTGGAAATGGTCTGCCAGAACGTCCCAGCAGACAGATTTGATCGTGTGTACGGGCGAGCCGACGGATTTGGCCAGCAGACAGATTTGAAAGCATGCTTTCAAATCTGTCGGCTGGGAACCCGTCCGCCCGACATGTCTGCTGGTTAGTACGCTAACCAGCAGACATGTCTTCTCGCACACGTGTCGAATAATTTCGACGCATGCGCGGAAGTGTTTTACTTCCTGGTGCGGTGACATGGCGGCGTCAACGTCACCGCCACGTCAGCGCGCCGTCTGCCGGTGGGGATTTTGGTTTGATTGTGTGTACACGATCAAACCAATACGTCCCCAGCAGACAGATTTGTTCAAATCGGTCTGTCCGACCAATTTGAACAGATGTGTCTGCTCGTGTGTATGGGGCCTTACATCTGGGTTATTTGGGCTCATTGCGAGCAGTGGCCCAGGGACAGCACAAATAAAAGGAGGATAGGGGGCACCCCTGTCTCATCCCATTTTTCATCTCAAAGGAGGGGGATGATGGTTGCCATAGGGTGATGGTATTTTCCAAAGTTTGTATCATGAGTCCCCAGTCTACCCTGTCAAATTCTTTTTCAGCATCTATTGACATGAATAGACCTGGGGACCCCTCTTTTTTTATTTGCTGGAGGAGGAGCAATGTTCTCACCCCGTTATCCCTCTCCTCTCTTCCTGTAATGAATAGCACTTGGTCCGGGTGGACCAGTATAGTCATCAAGTCTTTCATCCGTCCTGCTAGTAATTTAGCATACAATTTAATATCTGCATTAAGCAGCGATAGAAGCCTATGGCTTAAACAGAGTGTATCATCCTTCCCCTTCTTCGGATTACTGTTATTGAGGCCAGGAGGGACTTCTTGCTTATGTCATATTCGACCCCCAATCCATTCATATAATGGCACAACCTTGGGGTCAAAAATTCTTTATACTTTTTCAGATAATACATTGTAAACCCGTCGGGTCCTGGGCTTTTCCCCATGGGCTGACTCTTTTAAAGTTTTATTAATTTTCTCCCTAGTTATGGGTTTATCTAGAATAAACCTTTCACTTTCAGATACCTTGGACAGTCTAGCGTTTTTTAAGTATCTGGTTATTTTTTCTGTTTTCTCATTTACTTGTTGTTTCTTCTGGTTTACTGAGTACAGAGCCTCATTATAGTTCTTAAAGGTTTCCACTATCTCTTCTGTCGAGTGTACCATTTCCCCTTTTTTGTTTTGGATTTTTTCTATATATCTGTTTTTCTGTGTATATCTTCGATTAGCGTTTAAAAAAAATTGTTCCCTGCCCCTATGGCAATTAAGATCTCCCTAATATAGGCTTTATGGGCCTCCCATAGGTTGGCCTCAGATATCTCTTTTGTGTTGCTTATTAAAAAAATATTGCTCTAAAATTATTTTCTCACTATGTCTGCTACTTCCTTATCTTGTAATAGTTCTTCTTCATGTATAGATTGTTTTTGAGATCTAGGAACAGTCATTTTCATGCTCACTGGGGCGTGATCAGATAGCGTGGTTATTTCTATACTCTTTTTAATTACTCTCTCCAGTGGCCTATGATCTACCATCATGTAGTCTATCCTATAATACATTTTTTTTATCATCTTTAAGGCCGCGTACACACGACCAAATAAATCTGTTCAAATTGGTCTGACAGACCGATTTGATCAGATTTGTCTGCTGGGCTGTTTTAGTTTGATCGCTGTACACACGATCAAACCAAAATCCCTGCCGGCAGACATCGCGGTGACGTGGCGGTGACGTTGACGCCGCCACGTCACCGCACCAGAAAGTAAAACACTTCCGCGCATGCGTCAAATCCATTTGATGCATGTGCGGGCAGATATGTTAGCGTACTAACCAGCAGACATATCGGACGGACGGATTCCCAGCAGACAGATTTTAAAGCATGCTTTAAATCTGTCTGTCCGCCCGTACACATGATCGAATCTGTCTGCTGAAACGGTCTGTCAGACCGTTTCCAGCAGATAGATTTGATCGTGTGTACGTGGTGTGACAGGGTACACGATTGTATGTACACCAGTGAGAGACTGGAAAACTCAGCGTTCCCTGCCCTGGAAGGGGTTAAGCCTGGCCAACAGGTAAAACTTCCTCTCTTCCCTATTAATTGACACTCACCTGGTAAGGAAGTGGGAAGGGAGAGCTCAGTGTGAGAGGTATGCTGAGCTGGACGGACAGGTTGGAAACTGTCTGCATTGAAGTAACAAGGTCTGTCACAGATTTGTTTATTTGGACTGTTATTCTGTTTGTTTTATACTGGAGGCTGGAATAGCCCCTCCAGTACAGTGTAGTAAGGGACACTACTGTCAGTTAGCCTCCTAAATTGGAGTAGGCCATTTTGTTTTGTATTATTTATTTTGAGTGCAATAAAGCCGTATTTATTGCTTAAGATCAGCGACTTTGCTGCATTGCATTACCGCTATTTCTGCGACTTTGTCACAAGTGGTGGCCAGAAGTGGGATGTTCGCTATTGTACCGGTCAATTTACAGTTACAGTGGCCTTAAAGGTACAGGACCCAGAAAATGGAATATATTGTGAAAGCCCTGTTACACGCTGTCTCTGTGCAGCAAGAGACTAATAGACAAGCCGCTGCAGCGCAACAAGAGATTAGTAGACAGGCAGCTGCCGCAGCTGCAGTACAACAGGAGACCAACAGGCTCCTGACTTTGAAGATTGAAGCTTTGACTGAAGCACAAAAGTCAGACCATGATGTTCTCAAAGCAACCCTGGATCAGATGACTACCCAAGGGTCTTCTAACCCACCAGCAAGCGGGGTAAGCCAAATACGTGCAAGCAGCTGTCTGCAGAAAATGACCCCGGATGATGATGTGGAGACTTACCTACTGGAGTTCGAACGGACCGCCACCCGAGAAGGCTGGGCCCCGGAACAGTGGGCTGGAATCATTGCACCCTTCCTCCTGGGATAAGCACAGAAAGCCTATTTTGACCTGGATGAGGTGGCTGCTGCAGACTATCCCAAACTGAAAGGAGAGATCCTGGCTCGCTTAGGGGTGATTTCCACAGTGAGGGCCCAGCGTTTCTACAACTGGAGGTTCAATGAAGGAAAAGCGCCAAGATCCCAGATGTTTGATTTAATTTATCTGGCTCAGAAGTGGCTCAAACCAGAGACTCAAACCCCTGCACAGATTATAGAAGTGCTTGTACTGGACCGTTACGTGAGAGAGCTTCCAAATGGCCTCCGGGAGTGGGTCACTCAGGGAAATCCCCTGGACTGTGATAGTATGGTCGCACAAGTGGAGCGGTACCTGTATACCAAAAATTTGGACCGATCTCTCTCTAGGACGATCGGGAAAATACAGAGACCAGGAGACCGGAGGAGTGGAGTGGAAGCAGACTTCAGATCCGGAGCCCGTTTTTCCAAAACAGACTTTAGAAGTCAAAACCCTGGGAAAGAGGACCACCCTAGGAGAAACTCCATAACCTGTTTTGAGTGAAGCGCCAAAGGACATGTCAGGGCGAGATGCCCCAATCTTCCTGAGCCAATGCAGTGTGGACTAGGGGAAGATTCCTCTGACTTTTGCGGGCTCATTTGTTTAGCAGGCCTGGTAGAAGGGGGACATACCTTCCGAGTACCTGTCCTGCTGGACAAACAAGAGACAGTGGCCCTGGTGGACTCTGGCAGTGCCCTGACTTTGGTAGCCAGTAAATTGGTAAAACCTTGTTCGATTCAGAAGCATAGAACCATGGGGGTATTGTGTATTCATGGGTGTACTGTGCAGTATCCTACTGCCAACATAGAAGTGTTAGTACAGGGCAGTTTGGTAAGGATCGTAGCAGTGGTATTTCCTCGTCTACCATATCCTTTAATAATAGGAAGGAATTTCCCTAATTTCCACGCTCTGTTACAGCCCCCTGTGATGGGAGAACAAGGGGAACCTGAAGTGGAGCAGAAAAATACAGGGGTCCATGAAGTATTTCCCTTTGCTCATCCTGACTTGTATATCTCTAATCCAAAAAGAGGTAAAACAAGATGGGAACGCAGGGAGAGCAAGCTAAGATTTAATAGGGCTGTCAAGGAAGTCCTGTTGAATCAGCGTGGGGAGCAGTCCAGGAGAGGCGGGGCCCCACGACAGACAGAAGATGAGGCAGAGGTTGGTCAACCGGAACCCGCCCCAGAGGCTACCAGTGAAGGCGATGAGGGGGATACAGATATCCTGGATATTTCGGGTAGTGGCTTTGGCCGTGACCAGGCAGATGATCCCCTGTTGCAGGAAGCCAGAAGTAATGTTGTAGAGGTTAATGGGGTACCAGTGGAAGGGGTAACGGGAAAGGCCTATCCCTATTTTATCCTTAAAAACGATCTCCTTTACAGAGTAACCTTCGATGAGGGACAAGAGCTTGAACAACTGGTTGTGCCTTCATCATACACCCGAAAAATCCTGGATTACTCTCACTCTCATCTGCTGGGGGGACACTTAGGGGTGGAGAAAACCCAATAGCGGGTGCTCAAGAGGTACTTCTGGCCTGGGGTGTATGAGGGGATTAAAAGGTATTGTGCTTCTTGCCCGGAATGCCACCTGGCATCTCCCAGACCAAAGTTGAGAGCCCCACTCATACCTCTCCCCATAGTAGACGTTCCGTTTGAGAGGATTGGCATGGACCTAGTGGGTCCCTTAGAGAAAACAGCTCAAGGGCATCAGTACATCCTTGTCATCGTCGATTATGCCACCAGATACCCGGAGGCCATTCCTCCACGTAAGGCGAATGCTAAAAGTATTGCAAAAGAGTTGGTTCAGATGTTTACACGGGTGGGGATCCCCAGGACAATGCTCACAGATCAGGGGACACCGTTTGTCTCCCGTATTATGAAAGAGCTATGTCAGCTATTTAATGTACAGACTCTGAGAACGTCAGTGTATCACCCCCAGACAGATGGGTTGGTAGAAAGGTTCAACCGGACCCTAAAGGGGATGTTGAAAAAAGTCGTTAGCAGGGATGGGAAGGATTGGGACTTGTTACTTCCTTACCTGTTGTTTGCAGTTCGAGAGATTCCCCAAAGTTCTACAGGCTTTTCCCCATTTGAGCTTTTATATGGTAGGCATCCCAGGGGAATACTGGATATCCTAAAGGAAACCTGGGAAGAACAAGGGGTAACTGGGACCAATGTCATCCAGTATGTTAAAGATATGCGGGTGCGTATGGCTCAGATTGCCCCTCTTGTCTGCCAGCATATGGAGCAGGCGCAGAGTAGGCGCAGAGTAGGTAGAAGTCCTACTATGACCAAAGGGCCCTAGTGAGACAGTTTTGAAAGGGGGGACAGAGTAATGGTTCTAGCACCCACTGCAGAAAGCAAACTTCTAGCACAGTGGCAGGGACCCTATGAGGTCTTGGAAAAAGTGAGCCCAGTAAATTATAAAGTTAGTCAGCCGGGACGCCTTCTTAAGCCATGGAGGACTAGAGAGGACTGCATGGCTGCAGTGGGGGACACCATACCTGGTCCACAGGCACCTAGTCCTTCAGTGACAATCTCTCCAGAGCTGACACCTGAGCAAATAAAAGAAGCTAGAGGCTTGGTTGAGAGGAATAATGATGTCTTCTCCCCCAACCCTGGACAAACCCGAGAGATTACCCATGACATTATTACAGAACCAGGGGTTGTCGTAAGAGTGAAGTCTTACCGCATTCCGGAGGCCAAGAGGGAAGCTGTAAGGGCTGAAGTCAGGAAAATGCTTGAGCTTGGAGTGATAGAGGAGTCTCATAGCCAGTGGTGCAGCCCCATTGTTCTAGTGCCCAAACCTGATGGGTCCATCAGGTTTTGTAATGACTTCAGGAAGTTAAACGAGGTGTCTAAGTTTGATGCCTACCCCATGCCTAGGGTGGATGAACTAGTAGAGCGATTAGCCAAAGATAGGTTCTTCACCACGTTGGATCTGACAAAGGGTTATTGGCAGATACCATTGACAAAAGGCGCCCGAGAGAAGACAGCCTTTGCCACTCCTGATGGCCTATTCCAGTACAGGATCATGCCTAGATACTTGGTTTACCTGGTAGGCAGAGGACTTGTTAAACCACAAATTAACAAGATAGGAGCTATACAGAGCTGGCCCAGACCGTTGAGGAAAAAACAAGTCAGAGCTTTCTTGGGGATTGTAGGCTACTATCGGAGGTTTATTCCTCACTTTGCTACGAGGGCTGCTCCGCTCACTGACCTTATTAAACCCAGAAGTCCAGACACTGTATAGTGGAACAGCGAGGCTAAGGAAGCCTTTGCTGGTCTGCGGGCAGCGCTTTGTGCCCAACCTGTGCTTGTGGCTCCTGACTTTCGAACTGAGTTTTTTCTCCAGACCGATGCCTCAGAGGTGGGTCTGGGTGCAGTTTTGTCCCAATATGTGGATGGTGAGGAACACCCTGTGCTGTATTTGAGTCGGAAGTTGTTATCTCGAGAACAGCGCTATGCCACAGTGGAAAAAGAGTGTTTGGCGATCAGGTGAGCAGTAGAAACACTCCGCTACTAGTTGTTGGGCAGGCGGTTTACCCTCGTCACAGACCATGCTCTGTTAAAGTGGATGCACACCAACAGGGACAAGAACGCTCGGGTCACGAGGTGGTTTCTGTCCCTACAGCCCTTTACTTTTGTGGTACGACATAGGGCAGGTCTCCTCCACAGTATTGCAGATGCTCTGTCCCGAGTGCATGGGTTTGTAGAGGTGGCCGCTTCCCACCCAAGTGTTAAGCTGGGGGGGAGGATGTGTGACAGGGTACACGATTGTATGTACACCAGTGAGAGACTGGAAAACTCAGCGTTCCCTGCCCTGGAAGGGGTTAAGCCTGGCCAACAGGTAAAACCTCCTCTCTTCCCTATTAATTGACACTCACCTGGTAAGGAAGTGGGAAGGGAGAGCTCAGTGTGAGAGGTATGCTGAGCTGGACGGACAGGTTGGAAACTGTCTGCATTGAAGGAACAAGGTCTGTCACAGATTTGTTTATTTGGACTGTTATTCTGTTTGTTTTATACTGGAGGCTGGAATAGCCCCTCCAGTACAGTGTAGTAAGGGACACTACTGTCAGTTAGCCTCCTAAATTGGAGTAGGCCATTTTGTTTTGTATTATTTATTTTGAGTGCAATAAAGCCGTATTTATTGCTTAAGATCAGCGACTTTACTGCATTGCATTACCGCTATTTCTGCGACTTTGTCACAGTGGCCTAACTGTACATTTTGTGTCTCCTGCACCGTACTATCCACTGCAGGGTGCATACAGAAGTTCATATCTCCCATCATTATCACATTTCCTTTCTTAAAATTCATCAACTTTCCCAATACCTCGTTCATATATTTTACTGGGTTCCTATTGGGAAGTAGATGTTTACTAGTGTGCATTCTATTTCACACAGGCTACCCTTCAAGAAGAAGTATCTACCTTTCCGGGTCCATCATCCTGTCCTCCAATTTTAGCCGCATCGCTTTGGCAAATCCAATTGCCTCACCCTTTGTGCTCTCTGTTATTGAATCAGGGTAGTACCATGTCGGATAGTCTGAGTAATATAGTTTCACATTTAAGTAATGTGTGAGGCAGGTTTCCTGGAGGGACACCACATTGGCGCTATAATGTTTGAGCTCTTTAAGGATCTTATGTCTTTTAGTAGGTTTATTTAATCCCCAGACAGTATAGGTCATAAAATGTATTGTTGTCATCTATTTTTCTCTGCTCTCCTTCTTTTTACTTTCCTTTTACATACCGTCTGATAGAAGTGGTGCTCCCCCATAGGAGGCCCACATTTCCTCTCAGCTCTGTGGTTGGTAACCCCCTTGACCTTGCATGCAACAGAGGATGGACCTGAGAATGTGATGCTTGCGTTCCAAGGGAGGGGCCTGACTATGCTGCTGAGGGGGATTTGAGGTGTGTTCCAGGATGAGCCATGTTTGTATTGCAGTGTGAGAGGCTGCAACACCACAGAAGATTCCTTGGCGAGGATTCCTAAAGTGGTTCTAAACCTCAGGCCCCGTACACACGGCCGAGGTTCTCGCTGAAAATCAGCGAGAACCTCGCTGGAATGCACATTCCAGCGA
The DNA here is from genome assembly GCA_029574335.1 of Rana kukunoris. Classification (NCBI taxonomy): domain Eukaryota; kingdom Metazoa; phylum Chordata; class Amphibia; order Anura; family Ranidae; genus Rana; species Rana kukunoris. The sequence continues at coordinate 14,790,951 of CM056049.1, forward strand.
GGACCTCGGCCGTGTGTACGGTCTCGGCGAGCTTCCCGTCGGGAAGCTCGTCGAGCCGAAAAAGAGAGCACGCTCTCTTTTTTCTCGACGGCCCGCCTGGAAGAATGGCTGGTTGCCATTCCCGACGGGCGGGTCGCCGAATTCGACGGCCGGGAGAGAACCTCGACGGGCGGAACGATGTGTTCTGCCCGTCGAGGTTCTGGGTCGTGTGTACGCGGCCTGAGACATGAAATATGAACAAAGCATATCCCTCTATAGCGTGTACTTGTATCACTTCAGAGCACTAAGTGCCATTTCTGTCTGCTGCCCCGTTCCTCTGCTATCTGCATGAATCCCTGTTGACAAGTTTTCCTGACACCAAGCTCTGTACGTGTGTGCTGTGTGAAGGGGGGTGTGTTCCTTCCCCCAAACAACTCTCAGAGCTCTCCCCGCTGAGCTCTAGCTCTGCAGAGTGCAATTTCAGGTCCCCACCCCAGGCTTTCTGAATGTCCAGACAAGCAATATAAATTCTGCATTTTGAATGTAAAGAAGAGAAGAATGCAGATAAACAGGTGGAACTTATAAAGGAGGTTTTGTTTCATCTCTGTACATCACCTGGGACCAGTCACTTCACTTGGTATATACAGTAGAAGAGTTTACAACTACTTGTGAAGGAAGTCACTGACTACTGTACCGAGTTAAACAATTTCTTGTACAGATCCTTCACATACAATTTAGTAATGTTGGCAACTGCCCACATACATACAGTTCTATACATACAGATCTGATCATTTAATAGCAACTACTTAAATATATAAAAAAATAATTAGATGGCACCACTTTTCTTACAGCTCCTGATCATTGAGCTAATATTCTGGACACTGTATCCAAAACACCAGAAAACAACTCAGGAAACCTCCCAAAAAGACATGGTGGGCGTAAGCCACCTGGGTGGCTCTCTCATTCAAGCAAATAAAACTGTTATGTAAAGAGGTGGGGCCCAAAGTTTAGGGTAATGATAACTGAATACATTTCCCAAATTACAATGTTTTGTGCACCTCAATTATTCAAAGTTCTGTTAAAGTGGTTCTAACTCTCCCTTATAATTATCTGGGCCCAAACTCGATCCCACGCTGTGCAAGAAAGGCGCATCTCTCTTTGCACTCCCCCTCCTTACAGGGCAGATTGATAGCAGTGGGAGACATTGGCTCCTGCCTCTGTCAATCAAATCATATGAAGAGGGAATGGGGGCGGGGCAAATAGATGTAGGCATCGGGACTTGAGAACAAGACAGCATGAGTACACCCCCCCAGTAAATGCCTTCCTAAAGGGGGTACTTGGAATGCAGAAGGAGCCAGGAGTGCTGGTGGGGGACCCCAGAAGAGGAGGATCAGGGCTGCTCTGTGCAAAACCATTGCAGAGAGCATGTAAGTATAACATGTTTGTTATTTTTTTAAGAGATGTAAATGTTTAGAATCACTTTAATTCTGATTTGCACTCGTTCTGGAAAAGTAAAGCAAACTATTTTCCACCTAGACAATACTGAGCCATCTATTGTACACACCATTCTACATACATTATATATTGCAGTGATCACTTACCTGTGTATACCAATACAGACTAAGTAACTGAGCCAGTGTCTGACTTGTTTGCAAAGTACTGTCACCAATAAAGCCGGCCACTTCTCCCTGTCCCTTACAGTAATAGTTAAGGGCTTTATTTTCTCCAGACAATATCTGTATGACACGTTCCAAAGTTATCCTTGGATTAGAACAAGTACTAAATATACGATAGCCCAGAGTAACGTTGGGCAGAAGATCGGGGTTCTGGTTAATCTCATTAACAGCAATGATCATCTCCAAGATGCTTTTGTACTCTTTAAGGTCATAGCTACAGGATAATGAGAGGGTTTAAAGTGAAACAAAATGGTTACTTATGAGATTACGGTTTAACCGCATCCCACAAAAACCAACACAAAAATGTTTCACGGAATTTTTTTTTTTTTAATGTAGTGCTTAATATAAAAAAACAAAAAAAACAACAGAATACAATGTTTTATGTTTTAGGGCCATTGCAGTATAAGTGACGCAAATGGATAAATACATAGAAATGCAATAAACAGATAACACAAGACTTCACCAAGCAGATGACAGAGTCACTAAAGTATAGATTTCCTTGTCTGAAAATCCCATAATGAGGCGTCAATAGGTTCAGTAATGTGAGAACTAGTACTAATGAGAAACTTATACTTAACTGTAAGGTCAATCTAAAATTCAGAGAGGAAAATGGGCCAAGCCTTCTTCTCAAAGCATCTGAATAAGAGTAAAGAATCTACACTATCCATTGGGTGAGAAATGTTTGTATTTGTGTCAGAACTTAAAAGCTCCTCTATTTCCATAATATAATTTACCAAGTGTACTCAGTTTGTTCAGGAGGGTGTCACAAAAGTTTTCCAGAGAAATTGCATTATTTGTCTACCTATGGTATCAGCTGTCTTTTTATCTTCTTGTCTACCTATGGTCTTAGTTGTCATTTTATCTTCTTGTCTACCTATGGTATCAGCTGTCTTCTTGTCTACCTATGGTCTCAGTTGTCTTCTTATTTTATTGTCAACCTATGGTATCAGCTGTCTTCTTGTCTACCTATCAGCTGTCTTCTAGTCTACTTATGGTCTCAGTTGTTTTGTTATTTTATTGTCAACCTATGGTATCAGCTGTCTTCTTGTCTACCTATCAGCTGTCTTCTTGTCTACCTATGGTCTCAGTTGTCTTGTTATTTTATTGTCAACCTATGGTATCAGCTGTCTTCTTGTCTACCTATCAGCTGTCTTCTTGTCTACCTATGGTCTCAGTTGCACTCCAAAAAATGTTCCTTTATAATAAAATGGATCACAACATCAACATGTCACAGCAAAAAAACAGAAAAGAACTGACGCGTTTCACACCAAAATACAGTGCTTATTCATAAGCTATGAATAAGCACTGTATTTTGGTGTGAAACACATCAGCTCTTTTCTGTTTTTTGTTGTGACATGTTGATGTTGTGATCCGTTTTATTATAAAGGAAATTTTTTTGGAGTGCAGCCATCCTGGTTTTTCTCCATACAATTTTTACATACTATTGCAGTGCCTGCACCCAGGTGTTGGATCCTACCTTTCAGCTTTAGCTCCTTGGGACCTCTGAGCGGTTAACTTTTTCTCTCATCTATGGTCTCGGAGGAATGTTGATGATGGGTGACGCGGGGATCGTGTATCTACTAATGTCTGATGTAAGCTATGGAAGAATTTACCTCAGTCTGTGCACTGGAGAGCTGTACTGTTTGTTTGAATATGTCTTTGGAACAATAAAAACCTTTCTGATTTAAAAAAAAATCTATGGTCTCAGTTGTCTTCTTATCTTATTGTCTACCTATGGTCTCAGCTGTCTTCTTGTCTACCTATGGTCTCAGTTGTCTTCTTATCGTATTGTCTACCTATGGTCTCAGTTGTCTCCCTGTCTACCTATGGCCTCAGTTGTCTTCTTGCCTACCTATGGCCTTAGTTGTCTTCTTATCTACCTATGGTCTCAGTTGTCTTCTTGCCTACCTTTGGTCTCAGTTGTCTTCTTGTTTACCTATGCTGATATCGGCTGCCTTCTTATCTTCTTGTCTACCTGTGGTATCAGTTGTCTTCTTATCTACCTGTGGTATCAGCTGTCTTCTTATCTTCTTGTCTACCTATGGCCTTTGTTGTATTTTTATCTATCTATGGTATCAGTTGTCTTCTTACAGTATCTTCATGTCTACCTATGGTCTCAGTTTTCTTCTTGTCTACCTATGGTCTCAGTTGTATTATGATCTTCTTGTCTACATATGGCCTCAATTGTCTTCTTATCTTCCTATGGTATCAGCTGGCTTTGTATCTTCTTGTCTACCTATGGTCTCAGTTGTCTTCTTATCTTCTTGTCTACCTATGGTCTCAGTTGTATTCTTATCTTCTTGCCTACCTATGGTCTCAGTTGTCTTCTTATCTTCTTGCCTACCTATGGTCTCATATGTCTTCTTGTTTACCTATGGTCTCAGTTGTCTTCTTGTCTATCTATGGTCTCAGTTGTCTTCTTATCTTCTTGCCTACCTATGGTCTCAGATGTCTTCTTGTCTACCTATGGTCTCAGTTGTCTTCTTATCTTCTTGTCTACATATGGCCTCAGTTGTCTTCTTGTCTACCTATGGTATCAGCTGTCTTCTTATCTTCTTGTCTATCTATGGTATCAGTTGTCTTCTTATCTTCTTGTCTACCTATGGTATCAGTTGAATTAATATCTTCCTGTCTACCTATGGTATCAGTTGTCTTCTTATCTTCTTGTCTACCTATGGACTCAGTTGTCTTCTTATATTCTTGCCTACCTATGGTCTCAGATGTCTTCTTGTCTACCTATGGTCTCAGTTGTCTTTTTATCGTCTTGTCTACCTATGGTTTCAGTTGTCTTCTTGTCTACCTATGGCATCAGTTGTCTTCTTATCTACATATGGTATCAGCTGCCTTCTTATCTTCTTGTCTACCTATGGTCTCAGTTGTCTTCTTGTCTACCTATGGTCTCAGTTGTCTTCTTGTCTACCTATGGTCTCAGTTGTCTTCTTGTCTACCTATGGTCTCAGTTGTCTTCTTATCTACCTATGGTATCAGTTATCTTCTTATCTTCTTGTCTACCTATGGTCTCAGTTGTCTTCTTATCTACCTATGGTCTCAGTTGTCTTCTTATCTTCTTGTCTACATATAGCCTCAGTTGTCTTCTTATCTACCTATGGTATCAGCTGTCTTCTTATCTTCATGTCTATCTATGGTATCAGTTGTCTTCTTATCTTCTTGTCTACCTATGGTATCAGTTGAATTAATATCTTCCTGTCTACCTATGGTATCAGTTGTCTTCTTATCTTCTTGTCTACCTATGGACTCAGTTGTCTTCTTATATTCTTGCCTACCTATGGTCTCAGATGTCTTCTTGTCTACCTATGGTCTCAGTTGTCTTCTTATCGTCTTGTCTACCTATGGTCTCAGTTGTCTTCTTGTCTACCTATGGCATCAGTTGTCTTCTTACCTACATATGGTATTAGCTGCCTTCTTATCTTCTTGTCTACCTATGGTCTCAGTTGTCTTCTTGTCTACCTATGGTCTCAGTTGTCTTCTTGTCTACCTATGGTCTCAGTTGTCTTCTTGTCTACCTATGGTCTCAGTTGTCTTCTTATCTACCTATGGTATCAGTTATCTTCTTATCTTCTTGTCTACCTATGGTCTCAGTTGTCTTCTTATCTACCTATGGTCTCAGTTGTCTTCTTATATTCTTGTCTACCTATGGTCTCAGTTGTCTCCTTGTCCACCTATGGTCTCAGTTGTCTTCTTGTCTACCTATGGTCTCAGTTGTCTTCTTGTCTAACTTTGGCCTCAGTTGTCTTCTTATCTACCTATGGTATCAGCTGTCTTCGTATCTTCTTGTCTACCTATGACCTCAGTGGTCTTCTTATCTACCTATGGTATCAGCTGTCTTCTTATCTTCTTGTCTACCTATGACCTCAGTGGTCTTCTTATCTACCTATGGTATTAGCTGTCTTCTTATCTTCTTGTCTACCTATGGTATCAGTTGTCTTTCTATCTTCTTGTCTACCTATGGCCTCATTTGTCTTCTTTTCTACCTATGGTCTCAGTTGTATTCTTATCTTCTTGTCTACCTATGGCCTCAGTTGTCTTATTTTCTACCTATGGTCTCAGTTGTATCTGTATCTTCTTGTCTACATATGGTCTCAGTTGTCTCCTTATCTTCTTGTCTACCTATGGTCTCAGTTGTCTTCTTATATTCGTGTCTACCTATGGTCTCAGTTGTCTTCTTGTCTACCTATGGTATCAGTTGTCTTCTTGTCTACCTATGGTCTCAGTTGTCTTATTGTCTACCTATGGTCTCAGTTGTTTTATTATCTTCTTGTCTAACTATGGCCTCAGTTGTCTTCTTATCTACATATGGTATCAGCTGTCTTCTTATCTTCTTGTCTACCTATGGCCTCAGTTGTCTTTTTATCTACCTATGGTCTCAGTTGTCTTCTTATCTTCTTGTCTACCTATGGTCTCAGTTGTTTTCTTATTGTCTTGTCTACCTATGGTCTCAGTTGTCTTCTTATCTTCTTATCTACCTATGGTATCAGTTGAATTTGTATCTTCTTGTCTACCTACAATATCAGTTGTCTTTGTATCTTCTTGTCTACCTATGGTCTCAGTTGTCTTTTTATATTTTTATCTACCTATGGTATCAGTTGAATTCTTATCTTCTTGTCTACCTATTGCATCAGCTGTCTTCTTATCTTCTTGTCTACCTATGGCCCCAGTTGTATTCTTATCTACCTATTGTATCAGTTGTCTTCTTATCTTCTTGTCTACCTATGGTCTCAGTTTTCTTCTTATCTTCGTGTCTACCTATGGTATCAGTTGTCTTCTTATCTTCTCGTCTACCTATGGTATCAGTTGTCGTCTTATCTTCTCGTCTACCTATGGCCCCAGTTGTATTATTATCTACCTATGGTATCAGTTGTCTTCTTATCTTCTTGTCTACCTATGGTATCAGCTGTTAATATGACAATTTTACTTCCGGTTCCGGCACCGTATGGAGTAGCTGACTCCTTCTTCAGCTCCCGCACCAGACTCCATAAATCGGCATATAAAGCCGGCAGACCCGCTCCAATCCACCCCCAGCACCATCCGGGTCCCCTCCCAGCACAGAGATGGACAAATTTCTCGAAAAGGCAGCGTGCGATCGTACGCAGCTGCCGCGGCACGGGCGGGGCAGCCGCAAATCGAGGCCCCGGCTTCGGCCTACTCGGATTCGGCCGCAGAAACAAATCCCGCGATGGAGGTGAGCGCTGCTCCAGCCAATCCACGGAACAGGCTCAGGACAAGACGAATAAATACATACTCAATAAGCTGGACGATTTGGAGAACAGATCCAGGAGGAGCAACCTGCGTTTCGTGGGCATCCCTGAATCGCTACAACCCTCGGTGCTTTCTGACCTATGCGCCAACCGCATCCCTGCAGCTCTGGGCCTCCCAGGCCCCTGCACTGTCAAACCCGCCCACCGTATGGGTCTTTATAACTCCGACCGCAAATCGCCTCGCCCTGTCATCGCTAAGTACCTCAACTATTCAGAGAAGGCCCTCATCCTGCAGAAGTTCTGGTTTTTGCAGACTATTCTGTTGAGGTCTCCAAGAGGAGGAAAGCGTTCCAACAGATCTGCTCAGAACTCCACTGCCTACAGGTTAAATTCACTCTGGCATTTCCAGCGGTTCTCCGACTCAAAGGACCCAACAGGGAACAACTATCTTTCCATGATCCCTCGGCTGCGGAGGCTTTCCTGAGGTCGCAACGGTCGGGCTCACATCTCTACCCGCCACCCAGATCAACAACCACCAATCGGGCCCTGGAAAACGGTAGCCCATGCAAGGACTCTCCGAAACGCTTCAGAGCATCTGGACCAGACCAGCAACGCGCATCCTCCTCCTGATCTACTCTGGACTTCTATACTCCTTTGCGGTAACTACGCACCACTCTCGATGTTTCCTGTTCCCCCCCAGGCCACACGCCTTTCCAGGTCAGGCCTTTGCCCCTCCCTCTCCCACGAGGGCTCCCGGTAGGCTTACAGTTTCTCCTAAGTTTTTGTTAGCCATTGCCCATTGTAGTCTGCATGGGTGTTTTATTGCACTGTGTTCTCTTGTACATTTGATTTGTATGTAATTTTCTTTCCGTTTCTCCCATTCGGCTCCCTGCTAGGCCGTACCCCCCCCCCCACGCTCTACTCCTGCTGCCTCTGCCCCCCCGTCTAACATCACGGGTAAGATGCAGCATAGTGAGTCCTGGGTTTGGGAGTTGGCCTAATCAGTGACTCCATGCGGAAAAAAAGTGAAGTTCCCTGCTTTTGTTTTTTGCTATGTTTACTCCCATTCCCCCCCTCATCTCCCCCACCCCTGCCTTTGTACCTTCGTCCTGCCTTAGACCCACCGTCCACCTCTCCGAGTTCTCTCCAAGATAACAGTCGCTCCGCTCTCTCTCCTTGCTCCTTGCCCATGCCATGCTGTACGCCCCCACACTCTGAATCTCCATTTCCTGCCCACATCCCCCTAAGAGTTCACCCAACATGAAAATAGTCTCTTGGAATGTCAAGGGGCTCCGCTCCCCCAACAAGAGAATGAAAATTTTACGCCACCTCAAACGACTTAAAAGTGACATTGCCCTCCTTCAGGAAACCCACTTAGCCACACCTGACTTTCCACATCTGAAAAAACTCTGGGTGGGCGCAGTCCTCGGGTCCGACTCCTGTGGTCGCAAAGCAGGTGTAGTGATCCTCGTTAACAAAAACCTCCCATGCACGATCCTATCCACTGACTCAGATTCTGAGGGCCGCTTTGTATCTGCCTGTGTAAAACTGGGGACTAGGGTCCTTATCATTACTAACGTTTATGCACCCAACAATCCCACTAGCAAATTCTTTGGGGACCTCACGACTTGGGTTCTTCGCGACCCGACTCTCCCCCACTTGCTGGGCGGGGATTTCAACTCCACCATGCACCTAACCGATGACAGATCCTCCGTAGGAATACACACCCCCCCCCCCTCAGTCCCCCCCACCCAGACATTATTGGCCTCAACAATCGACTCCCTACTCCTCCATGACATATGGCGTCTACGCCACCCTGCAGACAGGGAATTCACTTTTTACTCCAACCCCCATAATGTATTCACGAGACTGGACTATTTATTCTGTTCTGACTCCCTCCTCCTATTGATCTCCGACGCGGACGTCCACGATATTGTGATCTCTGACCACGCCCCTGTTTCCCTAGAGTTGGACGACCCTGACTTACATTCTAACCCCAGGATATGGCGGTTCCCCTCCTACCTACACAATAACTCTGACTTCAAACAACATTTGGAAAAAGCTTGGTCGGAGTTCGCTTTAAATAACGCGTCACACATAGAGAATCCTAACCTTTTCTGGGAAGCTGGTAAAGCTTTCCTCAGAGGCTGTATCATAGCTTACGCTGCATCCTTTAAACGTCATACCCTCCGTCATTACAAAAAAGCCAGCGCACTATTACATCAAGCACAAAGTTCCCTATACACAGATGACTCCCCTTCCAATCGGAAGACCTGGTTTATGGCCAAACAATCCTTTGACACCTAGGCGGCGAACACTTGAGCAGACCCAAAAGGCACGTCTGGATGCCTCATTACATAAATTTGGCAAAAAGGCAGGTAGACTTCTTTCCAGACTGAGCAAAGGTCCTACCCGCCCAACACACATCACATCCCTGAGAGATCCGTCGGGTTCTGTGCATAGCAACCCGAAAGGCATTAATGCTACTATGCACCGATTATTTTCCTCCCTCTACGCCCCTGACCCCATAGACAAACCCACAGCCCTCGACTTTCTCCAAAAAAATTCTCTGGATCAGGTCTCTCCTACCCAGCTCGAAGCCCTCAATGCCCCCATCTCCATGCAGGAGGTTCTAAATGTCATTAAGAACCTTACCCCCTCCAAGGCCCCAGGCCCCGATGGTTTCATGGTGGAATTCTACAAATCCTTCAGTACTGCTGTCATCCCCACCCTTCAGGGCGTTTACCAGCACATCTGGTCGGGCGGCCCCTACCTACCCACTGGTAACCAAGCTATCATTAAGCTTTTGGAGAAGAAAGGGAAGGATCCGCTAGAAGCCGGGTCGTACAGGCCAATTTCACTCTTGAACCTCAATGTCAAAATCCTTTCCAAGATTGTTGCCACCAGATTATCCGTCATCATCCCTTCCCTGATTCACCCCTCCCAATCAGGTTTTGTGAAAGGTAGGATGGCCACCATGAACATTAGGGAAGTAATGTTTGCCCTGGAACACGCAAAATGTGACCCGAAAGGGGACTATGCCATCATTACGTTAGACGCAGAGAAAGCCTTTGATAATGTCAGCTTCGAATGGCTCTCCATGGTTATGTCAAAAATGGGCTTCTTAGGCCCCTTTGTCCACCTCATCAGGTCCATGTACACAGCCCCGGCCGCAAAATTGGTGGCTGCGGGCCTCCTTTCGGATGAATTCCGTCTTTACACAGGCATGAGACAGGGCTGCCCTCTATCCCCGCTCCTTTTTAATATTGCCCTCGAACCACTATTCCGTTATCTAACCCAGCTAGCCCCTCTTCATGGCATCAGGACAGGGGACCAGGACCTATGTACCTCCCTTTTTGCTGACGATGTCCTTATCTTTACATCTAACCCCTCCCAGGACATGTCCACTATAAAAGACACTTTCTACGTATTCAGACTGTGCTCGGGACTTCGCATCAACTACAGTAAAAGCGAAATTCTCCCCATAGGATCCCACTCTGCTCCCTCCTGGTCTCAAAAATCCCTATTCACGGTTGCAAAATCTCACATTACGTACCTGGGAATCAAAATAGGTAAGCTGCCCTCATCCCTATACCATCTCAACTACCCCTCCCTGTTTACGAAAATTTCCCAGGAGTTGGACAATTGGATGGACCTGCCCCTCTCGCTACTGGGTAGGTGCCACCTAGTAAAGATGGTAAGCTTTGCGCGCCTGCTTTACCCTCTACAGACCGTTCCTTTGCTCCTGCACCACAAAGAAGTTAAGGCTCTGAATTCAGTTATATCCAAATTTCTCTGGCGAGGCAAGAGGGCGCGCATTGCGTTTGTCAAGCTCCATATTCCCAGGCGCGAGGTGGGCATTGCCTTGCCCAACATCAGAACGTATAACCTGGCCTGTTTGTTGAGAACGAGCCTAGACTGTTGGACTCAATCCTCCCGCTGCTCCAACTTCCCCTTGGAATCGGCAATGGTCCGCCCCTTCTCCCTGACCGCCCTTTTAACTAAAAAAACTACCCAAAATATACAGACTCTGATCTTTGACTCAAACCTTTAACTCTGACCTTTGATCCTTACATTGACCTTTGACTCTTACCTTGACCCACTAACCCACTCACTAACCCTGACACTGACTTAGGCCGCGTACACACGACCAAATAAATCTGATCAAATCGGTCTGACAGGCCGATTTGATCGGATTTGTCTGCTGGGATAGATTGGTTTTATCGTGTACACACGATCAAAACAAAATCCCCGCCGGCAGACAGCGCGGTGACGTGGCGGTGACGTTGACGCCGCCACGTCACCGTCACCAGGAAGTAAAACACTTCCGCGCATGCGTCAAATCAATTTGACGCATGTGCAGACACATATGTCTGCTGGTTAGCGTACTAACCAGTGGACATGTTGGACGGACGGGTTCCCAGCAGACAGATTTTAAAGCATGCTTTAAAATCTGTCTGCTGGAAAAATCTGTCTGTCCGCCCGTACACACGATCGAATCTGTCTGCTGAAAGGGTCCGTCAGACCGTTTTCAGCAGATAGATTCGATCGTGTGTATGCGGCCTCAAATCAAACCTTGATCTGTTTTTTTCTTTCTTTATTTTTAAAAAAAACATTTGTTTGTTGACATTTTCTCCCCAGCAAGGAGAAAGAAATGCAATGAGGTGGATTTACTAAAACTAGTACACACATAATCTGGTGCAGCTGTGCATACCACCAGGCTTAAGCCCTGGTTCACATTGCTGCTACTTTAAAATCGTGCTACTTCACTTGATTTCAAAGTAGCAAGGTCAGTGCGATTTCAGGTGCTACTTGATAGACATTTGTGTGGCTTCATGCCCAGATGTCTATGGAAATCGCACCTAAAATCGACAAAAGTAGTGCAGAATCTGAGGTTGCACCAATTGGAAGACTGCTATTGCATCCAATAGGCTGCGATTTGATACAGTATATAAGGGGATGAGTGAGGAGAGGGGTTTCATCATTCAACAAATATGGTCATGTAAGGCGATGTTCATTGAGGTACAAATACAACTTCTATATACTGTATGATTATTGGCTCCCGTCACACAGGAGGCTGAAGGTTCAGTCCAGACTTAGATTTCAGCTCATCTCTAGTGATAGCAAACATGAGTATGAGGAAATCCTAAGGGTCATATTTATAAAGCCATACATGGGGATTTCACAGACATTAACTGTTGGTTAATCAATCATTATCATTTAAAACACATTTAGCCGCAGTGAATATTTGTTGAATGTCAGATTCACAGCTTTATACATATATCCCTAAGTTCTCCCCAGACTGGCTTATTGCTGTGCTGTGAATAGTCTTTACTGTGATTTGCCCTGATAAGTAGAAGATCATACACACAATCTATTACATGACAGCCCCCCTCCCCCTCTCTCCGGGCAATGATAGAACAATCTAGATTTCCAGTCTGCAGAATTTATAACTACATACATGACATGATTATTTATCCGAGATCCCAGCATGGCCTGAAGACAACATATGATGGAAGACAAATGTAATCATTGTATATTGGTGCAACACGGACTGTAACCAAATAATGAGAAAATATAAAACATCAGTAGAATCAGAATGTAAATGTTCATAAAATATCACAGTGACAGTGGAGAATTATATTTCTTTGTTGAGTTATACAGAGAGAGGAAAGGTGAGAAAAAGAGACTTACTAGTTACACATGTAAATGTTTGGTGAATAAGTTTTAACAGAACCACTTTGATCAAAATTTATGTCAGGTCGGTAGCCTTTGTGAGCCGAGATCAATCCTCCGATAATGACGTCTCCCTCCCGGTAATATTCATACTCACACAATGGCTTTTCCATTTCAAGTCTACATTGAGGTTCTGAGCTCCAGGACAATACAACTCCATAGGATGTGATGGGAAGGACGAGGATCAGCAGGTAACAGACACAGAAGAAAGGAGAACATTTCATGGCACACAGCAGGTCCTCTCAGTCACCGGCAGATCTGCTCAGGAGGAGACACAATCGCCAGAACTTTATACACATCGACTGACACTGATTTACACTACAGAACAGAGAACAGCAGAATAGAAACTTCACTCTGAAAATATGACATATATAAATGTCTATGACCTAATAAAGTTGGTTTATTCTTATATTTCTATTTCCAGTACACTGTCAGTAGTTAGATAGAATTATTAACAATTATTTAAAAGATACAATATACTTCCCAAAGAAATATGCATTTTTTATGGTAAAATGGCATTCTTTACATCACAGGATGGAATGTGAATGTCCAATAGGGGTGAATGAGTCATTCATATATCATTTTTGGACCCCCAAATTCACTGCACTAGAAAAAATCAACAACAGAAATTGGTAAATCAGTAAAATTAGCTCCTATTGGGTTTGAAGGTGTTTGGGGGGCATACTTATTAAGACAATGTCGTATGACGAAACGCGTAAGGGGGGCCACGCACAATATGTCACTTCCGCCTTCAGAGTAGCTAGTGGAATGCAGCTGGAGCGCACGCCGCAATCCCCAGTGCCTGCCCGTTCATTTATTGCTTTGTCTCACGCTGCTTTACAGCAGATGTAAGTGTGGTGTTATGTTTTTAACCTTTTATTAAATATATATTTTTTTTTTTTTACTACACCATGGGAGCCTATTATTTGTATTTCTTCTTTGAGGAATACCAAAGTGCCCCTTCTGTTGCCCTTTATTTTTGGACTTGGAGATTAACATCCTGGAATCCCAGTGAGTGGTGACAAGTAGGGATGAGCAGAACACCCCCTCGGTTTGAACCAGAACCGCCGAACAGTCCGATCGTTCGCACGAACATTTAGAACCCCATTGAAGTCTATGGGACTCGAACGTTCTAATTCAAAAACGATCATTTTAAAGACCAATTTTCAAGTTATTGTTGGAAAACGTCTTTCATAACCCGGGTCTTGCTCCAGGGAACATGTATCAATGGAAAAAAGTCTTAAAAACGGTTGTTTTTTCAGGAGCAGGACTCCTGAAAAAACGACCGTTTTTAAAACGTTTTTTTCCATTGATAGTAGTATCAATGGGAAAAAAGTTTTAAAAACGGTCATTTCGTTTTACTCGAATTTGCCGCGATCTATCGTTTTTGTTCGAAATTCGACGAACGATCGAATGGACGATGTTCGAGTCGAACATACGTTTGTTTCGAATGCAAAGCTCATCCCTAGTGGCAAGGAGGTCCTGAGCCTGTTGTGAATTTAACCTTATATGCTGTTGGCCCCTGCAGGGGCTACGGGATCTGGTGAGTGTGGACACATGAGGGGGAGCACCTGAAGTCACCTGAAGTCACCTGTTTACCTCTACCAGCATGGAGCACCAGTCACTTTCTAAAACTGTTGAAAGAACTTTGTTTGAATATTTAACCTATGCATTGCTTGTGTACGGATACTTCTGGGAGCTTTATGGTTGTTTTGCCATCCCTTCAATTGCACTTATGCTTTGGAGTCACATGCAGTGTTGGACATTTTATATGATCACTGATCCATTTACCTGTGTTTTTTCACATATTTTTCTAGTATTGGTAGATTCATACTGTATGGCTAGTTAGCCTCTATTGTTTACTGTTATCACTGTTTATCATTAGGTATCTCCCATATTCTAGGGAGGAATTATTTATATATGTAGCACTACCCCCGGAGGAGCTGCTGGTTGTTTTGGGTAGCACATTTACCTAATGGCTCCCCCAAATTCCTAGGGGTGGATGATGCGTATTGCATTTGGTAGAATTAAAGGAATGTCTGCAACAGGTGCTCTTTGCTGTGCTCTTTATTACCCAGCCGGGTAAAAACAATAAACTTGTGGTGAAGAAAGTAAAGTTGAAGAAGAAAGATGAACAGTCCTGCTCTCATGCGTAACACTTTCTCTGTGCCACTCCTATGTGATTGGGTCTAGCATAACCGGACAGGCCTTTCTCACTGACCTGGCAGCTGGAGTATTACTCGAACATTTGTAGGATAAAGTCTCTGCCACAGACCCTCCTTGGTGAACTTCGGTGAGACATCCCTGCCACAGGCCCTCTCTGATTTGCAGTTACGGAGGTAATTCTCCTTGGATGAATTACGCATGGATCTCCTTTAACTTGTCGCCCAGGTACTGACTGACAGGGGTTCAATCCTGCAGTGTCCAGTTACCTTGATCCCTCGTGGTTTGTCAAGGCCCTTTTGGATCGCCAGCCTCTCAATGGTGCTTCTCTGATGGACTCCCCACCGAACAGCAGTATAGCTTGGGATCCTCAAGGGTGGGAACTCAGTCGCTCACTGGGTCTCCCGTCGCTGTTCAGATGCTCCAGACCAACATGGTCCCAGAACCAGGAACACTGTGTGGTAGGCCATAATGCTGGGGGCGCCGTGATGTGGTCACCCTGAAAGTGGGTGCCACACTCCAAGAAGAAGACCCAGAACCAATGGTCTCTGCCTCATAAATACCCCTCCCCCAGCATGCACAGCGAAGCTAAACCCCCCTGATTGGCCGCTGGGAAAGAGCACCCAAACCTTGACTCCACTGCTGCCACCTGCAGCACCGGGGTTGGAAGAACACCCCAGCGCAACAAAATAAGCCTACAGTACAGCAAAACTGAGACAGAGACCCTATTTTACACATAACAATTTGGATCAGAGTTTAACTAAACTCTGATCTCCCTCTAAATGTAACTATTACCGGTACTAAAAAGTACACAGGCGCTACATTTAGTTGTTTTACATTAGGACACATCACTAATTACATTATACATTTGTCTGGACTTATCAGAAGGACCTTTCCTCTTTTTCTTTTAATCGAGGGTTAATCACCTCTATAGTGGACTCTCTTCATATATTAATATTGTTATATAATATTTTGGGTTATGGTTAGGTTGTACATATCTTTTATTTAATTACCCTATTGCCCATTATGCACTGCACACTTTGTGTCAGGTACTTGTGCTCAGGCTAGCCTATATCATACCCACCAGCTGTCTGCATTTACCCACACTTGTCATACTTAGTTAGTGATTATACAACTTCATTTAGGGCCCCAGTTGTTTACCTGCAGGTAGCCTTTACCTGTTTACCATCCATGGTCACACATGGTAGGTTTAGGCTGAGCCTGCTGTGGGATCCCTTCTCTTTATTACCCCTTGGTCAACCAAGGGTAGGTAGTGTCACTACCCCCACCTATTTTTGTATACGGCATACAGATTATGTTTCTGTATTTGTAGGACATTACTGAACCCCATAGAGCCCCATTGTACAGGATTGGAGTCTCTTTTAGAATAGGATGGGGGGGGGGGGGGCTCTCCAACAAGGACAAAGCACTAACATTTAACTATTGTCTAAACTGTACAAAGATGGGTTCTTATTGCTGTCTATGCCCCTGTAGAAGCAATTACCTTTCTCTTTATTTTTCAATCAATGTTATCATCAAGGCAGAAAAAAAAAAGGACTTTTCCCCAACTGGGATACAGTCAGAATTAAAACCTGACATAAAGGGATGCATACATGGGACAGATCATGGCTAATTTGTGTGGCACCCTGTAACTTGGGCAGGGAGCTCCTCACAAATTTACTTGCCAGGAGTATTTATCCTAGTTGATGGAGAGAGATCCATTGATTGCTCCCTAAGTTTAGCCTTGTTGCACTTTTCTCTTCTATCACTAGGTGGCCAGGTAATTAGTGGCACTAGATATTATAAGGGCAACCCAAGGTCAGGTTATGGGTATATTTTGTATCTCAGCCAATGGGAAGGGGGCGTATTGAATCCCTTGGCCTGCTGGGAGCACCTAAATGTTTGGGTGGAGTCAGGTGATCTATGTTCTGTGTCACCAAAAGTGACGGTTCTGCTGGCCAGAGAACATGTCAGTGGTCAGAGGTAGAAGGGAAGCTGTCACCACAAAGGGACACACCACCATTACCAGGAAACAGTGAGTAACTGAAGAAAGTACCATAGCACTATTCTTTTTTTTTAAATAGTATTTATTGAAAAGTTTTATAAAAACAGAACAAGGAAAATACAGTGAGATATTACATACAAGCAGTACCAGAACACAATACACATTTCTTAGCCAAGGTAAACATACCAGCCAGAGAACAATTTGTTAGGCATGTGCATTTCGTTTCGTTCCGAATCGAAATTCGGACAAATTTTCCATTATTCGGACATTCGGATGCATACGAATTCCCGAATTGCTATATTAGCTAAATTTTTCGACCGTTTTCGGAATTCGTTCATTTTCGACCGAATTTCGAATAAAAAATGGTCGAAATCGTTTTTTGTTTTTTTCGAATTCCGAAAAGAGACTATTTGTTTTCTAATCTGGTTGAAATATTTTTGATTTCGACCATTTTTTTTTCGAAATTCGGTCGAAAACGAACGAATTCGAAAAACGGTCAAAATATTTTCGATTTCGACCGGATTTTTCGAAATTCGGTAGAAAACGAACGAATTCCAAAAACGAATTCAACACATGTAACGAACCTAACTTAACGAAATGTATTAAATGACGAATTGAAACGAAACGAAACGAAACACATTTTTCACTTTTGCACATGCCTACAATTTGTAACCATGTGGGACAAACAATGACCAATGGAACATAAGCCGTAAAGCGGAATACAAGGAAATCTTCGAAACAGCCACCACTATAGCACTATTCTCACTGAACGGGCACGGTGGAGAATCAGAAAATTCAGGCGGTTATCAAGTCAGGGACCCAACCAGCGGAGGTGACACTTACAGAGCAACCTTGTGTGTCAAGCCAGGGACCAAGCCGGTCAACAGGGGTTAATTTAAGAAGTATCTTGAGTGCCAAGCTGGGGACCCAGCAGGGAAGCGGGGTGACGCTTGAGGTAAATACCACCGCAAACTCCTTGAGGAGCTCATGGGATACAAAGTAGTGAATCAGTGGGTCTAGTGAGAGACTGGGAGCTCAGTGTTGAAAAACTACAAGAAGCAGTTGTAGTGAAGCTGAAGGAACTGTTATGTTTTAGTTAGGAACTGTTAAAGACTGTTGCCATAGGAGATGTGGCACCTTGCTGGGGCCTTTCCCTGTACGGCTGTCTTCATGTTGAAGTCTTGGAGTCTGCCAATTGATTTTACAACTACTTACAGAGTGTCCTGGCCCTAACCCTCTTTCCCCCAAAATACAAAAAGGACTGTTAAGAGAAAAAAGACCTCTTTTGCACCCAAGAAGTGTCTGGTGCCCAATGGCTTATGCCATCTTTGCACCTACTGTGCCTTACAACCCATTACATATTGAAGGATGTCAGCTATCTCTGGCTTGAAAAGTTCTCATTAAACTGGCCAGGGCAGGGACCTTGATACATTTGGCACCCAATCTGGGGCTAAGGCACTGCCCTTGCAGCAGTCACCCACAGCAACCGGCTTCAGCTCCATTAGGACTTTGTCTGGCTCTGTGGGAAGGTGGGAAGTAACATTTACCATTTTTTATAGACTGTGTTGTTGTGTGTATTATCAACGTGGGGAAGAACCACCAAGTCTCATTGCTCAGGGGGAGAGGATCAGCCTGGTCTTTTGACACTTCCTGCCAGGATTGTGAGGGTTAATACAGGCCCCAAAATGGACTCCATTACAGTTTTGGTGTGCCGCAGCGAGAAGAAGGTGGATGCCACAGTTCCCGGGAAATATTTTCACCAATCGGTCGGCAGGGGGAGGAGCTCCTGCTCTGCAGAGGAGGATAAGGAAGTGGTATCATGTGTGTCTGATTGTGGGTTAGTGAAGGAGAAAGCACAGATCTGACCTGACTATGCAGCTGCAGCTGAGGCCATGGATTGTCAGTGGATTGGGACAAGAATGTTCTGTCCCTTCAGTCATGCTGGAAGCTACTGATCTTGCCTCCATGACTATCCCAGTACCCAGCATGCCTATCGCTCCTAAGGGCTCAAAGTAAAAGCCAAGTACAACTACATTCCAGCCGAAGAGTGTTCGACCATCTTTGATTCAGACATTCCATCTGATGGTCTGTCAGAACTCTTGTCGGACACCTTGTCTTACTCTGGGAAATTGGGAAAAAGGGATAAAGAGTTAACAGTAATGTGCAGGAAGACGAAGCACCTGCTACTACTACTGCAAGTGTGCAGAGTAAGCTGTCAGCCATTGCAGCACCGCTAATTAGCATTGCCAGGTCCGTTGAGGAGGATCAAGGGAATCAATGGGTTCCCATAGCTCTGCCTATCATGCCTATACTAAGCTCCAACACGGATCATAAGCCAGAGGTGATTTCTGGGTACTCAGTTCAGCATGCCCCAGATGCTCAGATTCTATCTGAAGAACCTAAGACCCTGCCTCAGCTGTCAGTGCATAATTATCAAGAGAGTAACAGAAGATTATGTATACCCATACATTCTTCCTCATCTGGGAGAGGAGATCCTGGAGATGGAAACAAAATGGGTGGATGAGGCCGTCCGTTAATTCCTCCAAATACCGCTCAAGATAGAATTTCTAAAGTTATAACCAAACATGTCTGGGAAATACCTGGGGCTATGGCCGCAAGATTAATCTGGACAGCGTAATCCTCTGTAGGCCAGACAAGAGAGATGCCAAATATTATGTTGTCACTGTAAATGCCAAAAGGAGAAGATGTAACACTGCCAGATCCCAGATATCATTGGTGAAGTCTAATTAAAGTGATGCTATTAACTTGTGGATTATAAATATTGGTTGTGTGATGTCATTACACTATGCTGACAGCTACCTTGCACACCCATAACAAGTGTTGTTAACTGGGCCATGGCTTGACCTAGCTGGAAGATGGCAGCCTGAAATCGCTTTACTGAGGTGGTAGAGACACCCCAGACTATCGAAAAAACTGCTTTCTACACCTCATCGGCATCACAATACTGTTCCCCCGCGAACAAAACAGGGGTTTAAGCCAACACATTTCTGAGATGTTCCGGACCCAGAGGGGTAATATGGCGTCTTCCTGCCATGGACGGACACAGGAAACATCCCCACCACTAACTGGCTCACTGCTCGTTCCCTTGCCACTGGACACACTCATGAAGGGAGATCACGGTAACGCTCCCCACTAACACCTCAGCATACAAGACTTGAGGACCATAGCTGCAGATATCAAAGATATACTGTCAGCAGTAATTTTTTAACTCCGCCTGTAGATACGCGCCCTGACTGACAGGGCCCGGGAGGCAGAGAGGGTTTTGCCGCAACATGGCACGGTCCTCCACCAGGCCACCCTAAAGATAGACACACACACCCTCCAGCTCAGGGACCTCCAACGCCACATGAAGGACCTCGCCAATAGAGACAGATGCCATAACTTACGAATCAAAGGCCTCCCTGAACCTGTGAAAAATTAACAGCTCGCCTCCACAGTCACAAGCCTGTTCAATGATCTCCTTGACCGGCCTGCACAAACTAGGACAGAGGTTATTTTCATTAAATTTTGTGCCCTTTCTTCTCCAAACGTACCTTTACTCATTCAAAAAGTTATACTTTAACCTCATCGGTCCACAGAACTTGTTTCCACAATGCATCAGACTTTCTATATGTTCATTTGCAAAGTTCAAATGCTGATTTTTGTGGTGAGGACGTAGAAGAGATTTTCTTCTGATGACTCTTCCATGAAAACCATATTTGTACAAGTATCTCTTTATAGTGGAATAGTGTACCACAACTCCAGTGTCTGCCAGATCTTTCTGGAGGGATCGTACAGTCAAACGTGGGTTTTGAATTGCTTTTCTCACAATCCTGCGAGCTGTTCTGTTTGAAAATTTTCTTGGTCTTCCAGATCTTGCTTAAACTTTCACTGTTCCTGATGACTGCCATTTTTTAATTACATTCCAAACAAAGGATATTGACATCTGAAAACGCTTTGCTATCTTTTTATAGCCTTCTCCAGCTTTGTGAGCGTCAACTATTTTCAGTTTCAGTTTTCTAAACAACTGCTTAAAAGAACTCATGGTGCTGATTGTTGGGGCAAGGTCAGATGCGACTGGGCATTTAAAACCTTTGAGATTGACATCACCTGGTCTTTTCCAGATGATGATTGAGAACAATCCATGACACTGCCAGGTCTCAGCTTTGCAAAGGGGGCAGTGCATGCTATAAATTCTGCAGGGTGCCCAAACTTCTGCAGACTAAATTTTTTTGTTTTCTGTAATTTTGAAAGTGTAAATGATGGAAATACAATCTAACTTTTTTTTGACATATAAGAATGTCTAATCTGTAATTTGATGCCTTTTGGAGATTTTTCCATCTTTCCCTGGCTTTGTTATGCACATTAATACAAATTTTAACCTGGGGTGCCCAAACTTTCAATCCATATTGTATGCAGCTGTCTTACAAGTACACTTTTTTGGGAAAAATACACTTTTTTAATTAAAAAATAAGATATCAGTAAAGTTAGCCCAATTGTTTTTGTATTTTAAAAGATAATGTTACGCCGAGTAAATTGATACCCAACATGTGACAAAGTTGCATCTGTGGCGACAAACTTTCACCCGTAAAAAACTCCATAGGCGACTGTTAAAAAATTATACAAGTTGCATGTTTTTAGTTACGGAGGAAGTCAAGGGCTAGAATTATTGCTCTCACGATCGCGGTGATACCTCACATGTGTGGTTTGAACACCGTTTTATTATGCAGGCGCTTCTACACGCAAGCTCAGGAGGACAGGGCATGTTTAATTTTTTTGTATTATTATTATTAATTATACCTTTTATTTTTTGATTTTTTTATACTGTCCTTTAAAAAAAACGTTTCACTTTAATTCCTATTACAAGGAATGTAAACATCCCTTGTAATAGAAAAAAAGCATAACAGGACCAGTTACATATGAGCTTTGGGGTCAAACAGTCGTCAGATCTCATATTTAAACTAAAATGCAATAATAAAAAAAGGTTGTTTAAAAAATAAAATAAAGAAATGGTACTTTAAGAGCTATGGGCAGAAGTGACGTTTGGACATGGCTTTCACCCTGCAAAGGTATAAAGCTGGGTGGGGGCCATCTTCCCCTCATCTTCATACCACATAGTGGTAAGGACATGATTGCCTCTGCCGGCAGCTCCGGTAAGTGTAGGAGGGCACCAGAGTGTGGTGGGAGGGGGGCCCACCCCCGCCCCCATAAAAGTGGTCTTGCGGCAAATCTGCTGCAGAGACCACTTTTATCTGAAAGCGGACAGCCTGCTGAAGAATATGATACTGGGGTTATGGCAGCTAGCTGCTGCAATTGCAACAATATTTTTCTTCAAATTGCTGACGTATAACGATGGCGGGCTAAGTATTTAAAAAGGAGTTTATGTAACATACAGTATGTAGATATTTTTCTTGAGGCTTCTGTTGTTTAAGAGTAAAGCGGTGCAGCATCTGATTCATTTGGTGGGAGATTAACTAGACAGAGCGCTTTCCAGTTGATGATACAACTGGGTTACTGGGTCATAAGAATAGACCACTGATCAGAACTTGCCCGGTATGCAGTTGAGCTGCTGGGCTGCTCTGTATCCAGCATGCTTTCTGAACAGACTTTCTGTGCTGCCGGATGTTTTGTGACAGATGAAAGAGCATGTTTGTTCACAGACTCCATGGACCAGCTGACATTTATCAAAATGAATCAGTCCTGGATTAGAAGCAGCTATCAAGCCCCTGATACTGATGCCACTGAGTAAGTGCTTTCTGGATCTCAAATCTCTGAAAGACGGTGTAGGCTGCTTAGCTTTTTGGTTGTTTATTTCATCTGGAAGGAATTTTTTGGTGTAGGTTTCAAGGATACAATTAACACTCAAGGACTGGATTTTCCACACCTATTTAACAGGTGCATATAAAATACATTTTTGATAGCAAGGCCAATTCTTGCTTTCATGAAGAGTACCACTATAGGGTTACAGTATGAAGGCACCACTGACACCCAAAACCAATTTTTTCACACCTGTTTGACAGGTGCATATCATTTAAATGTTTTGACAGCAAAGCCTATTCTTGCTTTCACCAAAAGTGCCTCTATAGGGTTACGGTGTGAAGGCACTAGGAACAACCAAAGCCAAAGTTTTCTGCACTTGTTGCTTCTATCCAAAGTCTGCGAAATAGACACCAGAATGTATCCAAAAAATCAATGCACTACATTTTGGCCTCATCATACACACTGATGCCGCATACACACAGTCACTTTTTGCGATGAAAAAAAAACAACGTTTTATCTCATGAAAAAAAACATAGTTTTTCAAACTTAATTTTCCAAAACAACGTTGCGTACACACCATCGTTTTTCCAAAAAACTCTAGCAATGCGCAGTGACGTCCATCACGTACAACGGGACTATAAAGGGTAATTTCCATGCCGAAGACGGCCTCTTTTGCTGATATCGTGTTGCTGCGTGTTAGTAAAAGTTTGGTGAGAGACGATTCGAGCTTTTCAGTCTTTGTGCTTTAAAGATCGTTTTCTGTCGTACAGTTTATGCTTTTGGGTTTGCTTGCTTGTTTTCAGATCGTATCTGTTTTGGCAGTGCGTTCTTGTTTGCACGTTCCTGTTTTGCAGGTCATTCTTCAGAGGCCTTTCTGTTCTTCAGTGTATTTTTTTTAGTCCGATCTGATTTGATGACCGTTTTCTAGCCATGTTGCGGGTACGTTCTCGTCGCCGAGATCGTGCTGTGCATCTTGTTAGGATGTGTGCTGCATCCCGGCTCCGGGCCTTGAGGAGGGCGAGAATGACTTTGTGGGCCAAGGACTGGTTTCTTCGCAGGTACCAGTTCTCTCATATGCCTCTGCTGCGGGACATCAAAGAAAACAACCCTGATGATTTCAGGAATTTTCTTTGGATGTCTGACCCCGTATTCCAGCAGCTTTTGGCTTCGGTGTCACCATATATCACCAGGCAGGACACTGTTGTGCGGGAAGCCATCACTGCTAAGCAGCGGCTAGTTGCTACCTTGCAGGACCTGGCAACAGGGAGAAGTCTGCAGGACTTGAAGGTCTCCAATGGGCATCTCCCCCCAGGCTCTGGGCCTCATAATCCCGGAGACCTGTTATGCCATAATCCAGGTTTTGCAGGAGGACTATATTAAGGTAAGTGGTGTCCTTTTAAATGCACAAACTATGTATTTTTTTGCATGTCTCTTTTTTTTTTTTTTTCAAACAGTCCCTAATTAACCTGTTTGTAATAATATGCTGTGAATGTTCCCTTTGTCTCCATGCATGCTGTATTCCTTTTTTATTTGGTCCTACATGCATCTTTGGTATAGCCAACCTGTCCATTCTTTTTGTTTTGTATGGCCAAACCCACCTAGCCTAGTCCCTATATCCCCCTTGATTTTTATCCTCCATTGTAGTGCTGTATTTTTTGTCCCTATATCCCCCTTGATTTTTGTCCTCCATTGTAGTGCTGTATTTTGTGTCCCTATATCCCCCTTGATTTTTGTCCTCCATTGTAGTGCTGTATTTTTTGTCCCTATATCCCCCTTGATTTTTGTACTCCATTTTAGTGCTGTATTTTGTGTCCCTATATCCCACTTGATTTTTGTCCTCTATTTTAGTGCTGTATTTTTGGTCCCTATATCCCCCTTGATTTTTGTCCTCCATTGTAGTGCACGCCCAACCCAATTTTTCTAACTGTCTAATTCCCCTATTTTTGTAAATCAAACAATTATTTTTAGAGGTCACAAACTCATCTTGGGCCCCCCTCACCCTATTTTGTTTTTGTTTTGTGACCATCAGAGAGTCTGATTAATCTGCTTATTGATCCCTTATTATTTAGGATTTGTTCAATAATACTTGAACTTAACAATCTTTTTTTTTTTTAAGGATCCAAGAATATTTTGTGATATTCTGTTAGCAATTTTTTTTTATCTTACAGTTCCCCACCACGCCACAGGAATGGCAGACTGTGGCAGCGGACTTCTCACAGCGATGGAATTTTCCAAACTGTGGAGGAGCTATTGATGTCAAGCACGTCCGCATCGTGCCACCACCCCATTCTGGATTCCATTATTTCAATTTACAAGGGGTTCCACAGCGTCCTGCTGATGGTGGTGGTATCTGCCAAATACGAATTCCTGTACCTTGACGTTGGGAAAAATGGACGGATGTCAGACGCCGGGGTCTTTGCCGAGACCGAGTTTTCCCAACGGCTTCAGTCGAAAGACCTGGGATTGCCACCTGCGGAGGAGAACGAAGAGGGGCTTCCTTTTGTTTTTATCACAGATGAGGCGTTTGGCTTGGGTCCCCACCTCATGAGGCCATTTCCTCAACGTGCCCTCACCCCTGAGAGGAGGGTGTTTAATTATAGGCTAGCCAGAGCCAGAAGAGTGGTAGAAAATGCATTTGGAATCATGGCCAGCCTATCCGCTTGTTTTTAACCACCATAAACATGGCAGAATATAAATGAATTACATTATTTCATGTTGCTGTATATTACATAATTATCTTCGAAGACATTCTTCCAATTATTTAACATTATTGCCTGATGAGGCAGTTGATGTTCCAGAGGTGGCCCGTGAGGCAGGCCATCCAAGCTTGGCCCCCCAAAACGCATAGGCATACGTGGACTATTTTATGGGTAGGGGGGGCATTCCAATGCCAGATCTTGGCTGAATAAATACAAATTGTATATTCTGAAAGAAGCAGTCTCATTTGTTTATTTTCATTATTGTGAATGTTTGTGTATTTTATTTGTCTCCTAGGTTATCATAGTGCTATGTGTTTTGGATGGACTAAATATCCATCATTGTTTAATGTTACCAGACTAAATCTACCATTTTTAATTTTAATGTCAGCATTGATATCAAATAACAAGCCACACAATTTTGAGTGTCCATTATTTTTATTTTTGAAGTTATCTAAAATCAAGTTTTTTTTTTAAACATTTATACATGTTCTTGTGATTATAAAACAGGTACAATCATGTTTTTTTTCTGGTTATTCAAAAACATGTAAAATCATTTTTTATTCTGGTGATTAAAAGAAACATGTAAAATCATTTTTTTTTTCTGGTGATTCAAAAACATGTAAAATCAATTTTTTTTTCTGGTGATTTAAAAAAAAATAAAAAAATATAGGGCCAGATTCATAAAAGAGATATGACGGCATATCTCCTGATATGCCGTCGTATCTCTGAGATACAAAGGTTGTATCTATGCTCCTGATTCATAGAATCAGGTTACGCATAGATCTCCCTTAGATCTGACAGGTGTAAGTGACTTACACCGTCGGATCTTAGGCTGCATTTCATGAATGAGGAGCTGGGCAGTATCCTTGTCAAGTGCCGAACCAGCACGACTTGCTCCTGAAATGTGCGACCAAACCATGTATTAAAAATAGGTTATCCTACATCTACATTACCTGTGTATCTGTGGTATTTTATACTTTACCGGATGTGGAGGCAGGTTCCCCTTCATCAAGATCCCTCTGGGGTGTGGCTTGTGAACTTGCGTCCTGCTTTGATGCTTCCTTGTGCCCTACGAAATTGAAGAAAGGGAAACCAGAAGGGTAAAAAATTAGAGGGATGAAAGATAAATAAAGTCCAGGGCCTAGATTCACAAAGCGATTACGCCTGTGTAAATGTTGTTAGACTGGAGTAATTTCGACTTACGGGCGTTTTTAAGCTAGTCGAAATCCTCAAACCATGAAAAGACACCTGCGGGCTTCATTTCGACTGTATTACGTGTTAGTACGCCTTCAGATCTACGCTGCAAGAAAATTGCGGCCACTGGGCGGACTTCCTGTTGTTTTTCGCCGTCAGGGTATGCTAATGAGCTTTTGCCTGCAATCCACAAAATTTCGCACTTTAAACGCAATCTCTTACGGCACCTTTAGTCATCTTTTTTTTCCGTTTCACTATACCAGCTTTTTGCTGCTCTAATATTAGACAGCCCATGTTAAGTATGGCCGTCGTTCCCGCGTCGAATTTCAACGTTTTCCGATGTCTTTTATTATTTTTAACGTAAGTCGTCCGGGAATAGGAATGTTCGTAAACGCCGCTACTCAAACAACGAATGACGTCACGACGTGATTTCGCGCAATGCACGGCGGGAAATTCCTGAACAGAGCATGCGCAGTTCGATCGTCGCGGGGACGCGCTTAATTTAAATGCTTCACGCCCCCTAATCACGTATTTCGATTGCGCGGCGGAAAAAAAATACGACACAATAGCGTACGCGCAAAAAAACTACCTGAATTCGGTGTAGAGTCTGGTGAAATACGGCAGCGTACCGTATTTCGATTACGCAGCGGAATATTACGTCTTTGTGAATCTGCCCCCACATGTGTATAATCCACTGCTGAGCACACTCCCCTTTTTCTGCATAATGTTAATATTAATTATTACCATCTACTTAGGTACACATCTACATTAAAATTCCACAATTGATTTCACATTAAACACAAAATATGTCTCAAGTTTCATGTTTGTGAGCACAATAACTGGTCGTAGGAGTCATCATACGTTCAAACTGGAATCATACAAATACGTTATTTATGTCTGATACAGTGTTTGCACTACAATTTGTCCATGCAAACTTGGCGTGTTGCAATTTCTCACGAAGATCGTCGTTTATTATTGAAAAAATCGACGAATGAACGACAACTCCTATGACCAATTATTGTGACCACAAACATAAGAACAAACACAAAAAATGAGGGCACATAAAAATTACTTACTTTTTGCTCGAATCAGTCTTTTGATTCACTGCAGTTGCTCTGGCTCTCTTTTCTTCAGGTCTGACCACCTCTTTCGGAGT
This sequence comes from Rana kukunoris, assembly GCA_029574335.1. NCBI lineage: Eukaryota > Metazoa > Chordata > Amphibia > Anura > Ranidae > Rana > Rana kukunoris. Next base: position 14,818,535 of record CM056049.1, read on the forward strand.
TGTTCTTTACTCCTGTGTTGTCCAAATTTCTCCCTGAGCCTCCTAATGACTTTCTCCATAATGTCCACCTTCACCTTATTGGGATGCATGTAAGGGCCGTGCTTCCCATCATAGTCCTCATTAGTTAATATGGTGACCATCTCTACCATCTCCTGGAAGACCATGTTTGAGGCCTTGTACCTCCGCCTGGTAGCAGATCTCCCCTCGTCCGACCCCATCTCAGCCGGTCTGCTAGGTGTAGAAGTGGCTAGGGCCTGGCTGGCCTGTGAGGCCTGGGACGCCATGGTCCCCTCTTTGTGTGTTGCGGCTCTGGTCTGGAACATCTCTGGGATGCTGGAGTTCGGCTGGGATTCGGCTTCTGGCATGGACTGGGGAGTCGAGGCACTCCTGTGTGTCTTGCCCATCCTTAAGTTAGAAGGAAAAGTCCCCAAAAGTAGCTTTAGATGTCCTCAATGTGCCAGAGCTAACAAGCCATGCGTATGTCCCTTTTTTTAATACACAGACAGAGCAAAGCCAGGAGGGGGCAGGCCCCACAGGGAGCCAGGAGGAGGCAGCCCCCACAGGGAGCCAGGAGGAGGCAGGCCCCACAGGGAGCCAGGAGGAGGCAGAGCCCACTGGGAGCCAGGAGGTGGCAGGCCCCAGTGGGAGACAGGAGTCACGCCGGTGAGATTGCATCTCCCAGATCCCTCCTCTCCGCACTAACGCAAAAAGGGCCAGGAGACTTATACAAATGGAGGAGGAGACCCAGGCCATGCTCCGTGAAGCAACTGCGGCCATCAGAGAGCAACCCACTGAAGAAGAGGGATTTGGAGCGCTCATCGCAGCCAAGCTCCAAAAGCTGGAGCGGGGCCAGCGTCTGCTGCAAATTCCTCATCTTCAAGGCCATAAGCATGGCCTCACTGAGCAAGCTCAATGACGACATTGACATTGGGCTGATTGGCACTCCTGTCCTTCCTGCTCTTCCTGCTCCTGCTCCTTCTCCTGCTCCTTCTCCTGCTCCTCCTCTTCCTGAGCCTGCTCTGGCTCCTGCCACAACCTTGGCTCCAGGAACCCAGCCCCCGAAGACTCAGGCTGCAGGGAAGGCTGCAGGGAAGACTGCAGGGAAGACTGCAGAGAAGAAGAAGTGAGGAGATGGTGCCCCTACTAGAATTAATTTTTTCTTGACAGACTTGATTGTTGGTTTGGTGGACCCTTGTCTTTAAAAATTCAATCAGGGTCTCCTTTGCTTTATTCCTGGTCTGTTTGTTTTTATTTATTTTGGATTTTTGTTTGCCAGATGTGTATAATTTGATGTCATTTATTTTATACATGAATACATGTTTTTTTTTTGTTTTTTTGCCAGCAAAATTTGACCATGTGTAGTTTTTCCAATATATAGAGATTGTTAGTAAGTAGGCAGACACATTTAAAAAAATAACATTAACAAGGGACAACAACCTCCTTGTGGGTAATTTCCAAAAAAAAAATATGTTGTTGTGGTCACTTCACACACTCCAAAATCAACAACAAATAAAGGTTTGGTATACATTTGATAAAAGAAATTACACACACAAAAAATAAATATGATTTATGGAGATGGAGATGTGCATAAAAAATAAATAAAAAAGAAAAAGAAAATAAATAAACAACTAATAAAGTAAAAAGGTTGACAGAACTATGTAACAAGATGAGCCACAACAAACTAGGATTTTTAGGCCCCCTCACTCCCTCATAGGGGGAGTCCCTCTGCCCCGTTGGGGTCCCGTTGGGCCCCAGTTGGGCTCCCAAGTGGAGCAGGTAGAGTGGGGTGAGTGGGAGGCCCCCCCTCACACCCGCCATTGCCACCGGGGGCATGGAGAAGGATGGCGATTGCCTCCGGGGGGAGGGTCTGCCTACTCCCAACTCCTGCAGTCCGGCTCCTCTCTCTCTAGTTCACACACAAAAAATACACTTTAAAAAAAAAAGAACCAAACAGGGGGTCTTGTGAGCCAGCATTCATTTTATGTCATATTAGCAGAAAGGATTTAACTTGTATTATGCTTTAAATGTTGAAATGCATTCTCATGTTTAATATCTTTTAACCTGCAAGCTATCTTGTTGTTCTAGTTTGGTGAGACAAGTTTCTTCCATTGAAACACTGTTTATCAATCTTCTGTGTTATATTTTGCTCCAGTGTTTTGAGAACATCTCATGAGATTGTCTGGATGTAACCTCGTAACCTACATATTAACACTTAACTACTGTGTGTTCAGAATTGTGCCTTGTAATGCTTGTAACATCTTATATAAGCCATGACCAATACATTAGTTGTTAGACCACTCTGAAACTAAGCCTGTGCATGCATTATTGTTTAAAGAGAGGTCTTCAGTACCGTTCTGAGATTAAAGGAACAACTGGGTCATATCTTGGTCTATCTGAACTCCACCCCAACAATTTTGGCATAGTCACGCAAGGATCATCGTGGAATTTGTCTGGTAGGTGTTAAATTAATTTTTTACCTTGCCGTGACAGATGTTCACGATCATCTTTATTTTAAATATGTGTGGGGAAAGTATAGACATGTTAAGTGTTTAGGCAACACAAACAATCAAGCGTTTTTGGAAATGCACATATATAGTGCTTTGGAAGCACATAAAGAGTTTTGGAAGCACATATAGATAGATCCTAGATGGGTCTAATAGTCCTGGGTGGCTATTGTTTCCAAAAATGTGTTTATTTTAAACTTGATTTTTACACTTTACAAACATATAAATAACATTTTACAAACATAAATACATACATTGTCTCAATATATATTCTTATCTACACCTTCATACTATCATACTACTGTCTACACTATCAACAGATTATATTCCGTTTCCCTTGTCCCATATATACCTTTCTATAGCTTCCCTCCTCAGCCCGTCTAGCCTAGTGAGAAGGGCCGTGGTAGGCACGGTTCTCTGGAGAGAGAGCGTGGTTTTATATGGGGTAACCCTAAGGATAGGAGAGAGAGAGGGCCAAAGGGGAAGAAGAGAGGTGGGGGAGAAGGGAGGAGGAGGAAATGGTGCGGTGACGTGGCGGCGTCAACGTCACCGCCACGTCAGCGCATTGTCTGCCGGTGGGGATTTTAGTTTGATCGTGTGTACACAATCAAACCAATACGTCCCAGCAGACAGATCTGTTCAAATCGGTCTGTCCGACCGATTTGAACAGATACATTTGCTCGTGTGTACGGGGCCTGAGAGTTCTTCAGGGAATTGTTTTGTGAACTCCAAGAGAACCTTTATGTGTTTTGCACATAAGAGTCGTAACTAGACATGTGCAATTCATTTATTTACTAATCAAAATTCAGACAAAATTGTCATTAATTAGATTCAGAACTATTCAAACTTCCGAAACACAATCATAACAAAGGTCAGTTAATCTGAAATAAATTATAACAAAATTAATTTTACAAATTTGCAAATGAATTTGAAATAGAAACATATTACAATAACACTGGACTACAAAGAGTAGAAAGGAAATGAAATGAAAGTAGCTAAATTTTACCAGAATTGTGTCACTGATAAAGGAAAACTAAGTCCTGAGTGTTCACTGGCTCCAGTTTCTAAGATACAACTTCACGTCAAAATTGCATCAAAATAATTCAAAATTATGAGGGGGGTGTGCGATAATACACCATGAGGTAAAAGACGCAGTGCGGATGGAATGTTTGGATATTCTTTTTAGATCTCTTTTACAATTGGGGAACCATGAAAAAATATCAGTCATTACTATGATTGGTTGGTTACCTCCACGCCATTGGGACTGGGAAAGACATGGACTTACTTACTTGTTTAGCCAATTACTCAGATAAGTTGCACATGTAATGATCCCCTGATTTATCACTGCTGTCACTTTTGGGGTTCAAATGTAACATTGCCACAAATGTACAAGAAGTTATCTGTGTTGTTTACACAGTTTGGAGGCATCTTGACTAGACATGTGCACTGCCGAAAAAAAATAGTTTACTTTTCGTTTTATACATTTTTATTTCCGGGTCATTCGTTATGCTCACATCTTGTAAGTTTCTGAATTTGAAAATTCATAAATTTGTAAGTTTAAACATTTGTAAATTTGAAAATTTGTACATTTCAAATTCATAAATTAAAAAATTTGAAAATCTGAAAATAAGAAAGGAAATCCAAAATTTTTAAAGAATAACTAACTCTCTAACTATTTAACTAATTAACTATCTGACTAATAATATCTAACTATTAAATTATAGGTATTGGAATTTCCTTTAAAATTTGGCTGTTAGTGAACAAAACAAATACAAATTTGTCCGAAGTTACAAATTATCCGAAGTAACAAATGGAACAGAACAAATAATTAATTAATAATAATAATAATAATAATAATAATAATAATACATTTTTTATATTATTTTTGTTTTTTATTATTATTAATTTGTCATGTTACTTTTGAATAGATGCGGCATTCATTGTTTTGGACAATTTGTAACTTCAGATAAATTTGTATTTGTTACATTCACTAGCGTCCAAAGTTGAAAGGAAAGTTCAATACCTATATTTAATAGTTTGTACTAGTTAAGTTAATATTACTTCATCATTTCAAATTTTCGGGTTTTCGGATTTTCAAATTTCAAACTTCAAAATTTTCCAATTTACAAATTTTTAAATTGTAAAATTTCGGAATATTCAGAAAAAAATGTTAAATGGGTTTTCATTCATAAGGATATTTCCCAATTAACACATTTCTCTAAATTTGTTAAAATCAAATTTGGATCAAAAAGAATTGTACATATCTAATTTTGGCTTATGGGGGAAAATATCACACAACTGTTCCTTGGAAATGTTAGGCAATGACACTTTCACAAATGTACCTTGTAATAAAAGAACAATAAATTACAGTCAGGTAATAATCTTTAGTCTCATAGTGAAGATACATTTATACTTCCATGTGGTGCCATTTTCATTATTCTCCATACTTTGTGGAAAAGTTACCAGACATCATGACCATCAGACATCTCCCTCCCTTGTAGGCAAATATACTCCTCTGTGTATAAATATTTATTGTGAAATATTGTCTAAACTTTTGCTAACCAGCACCTTTATCGTCTTTTTTTTCTAATTCATCTAATCAAAATATGTAAGAATTAGAACATTTTATCTCAGAGGGTGATAATTTCCCAAAATGTGTAGACCAGTGTAATAACATTAATGTTTAAAAGAAAACAAAAAAAAAAGATGATTCCTACTTGGGCTGCTTTATAGAATATAATAGAAAATGATAGGGCAAAGCTGAATAAAATACAATAGAATATATAATATAATAGAATAAAGAGAATAAAAATAATTTAATAGAATATAAAATAATTTAATAGAACAGAATAAAAAAGAATAAAACCAAATAGAATGGAAAATAATATAATAGTATATAATATGATAAGATAGGATGGAATAGAATACAAACTATTTAAATTATTAAATAGATTTTAAAATAATAGCATACAACAGAATAAAATACAAAATGAAAGAATAAAAAAATAGAAAACAATAACAGATTAGAATAGAAAAGAGTAGAATAGATAATAATAGAATAGAATAAAATAATATAACTGTCTTCAGAAATTTGAATACAGCCAACTTTTATTTATTTTTTTAATTTGGAATATAAAATAATGGAATAGAATAGAATAGAATATAAAGACTATAGCAACCTTTTGAAATTAAAATGTTGAAATTTGAGTTTCAAACTTTGAATACAATAGAATAAAAAATATACAGTAATCTTCTAAAATCCATAAATTCAAACACAATAGAATAGAATAGAAAAAAAGATAAAGCCAACTTCCAAAATTCCAATTTCAAAGATTAATTTTCAAATGTTGCATAAGATAGAGTAAAATGGAATAAAATAGAAAGAACATAACTGCCATACAAAATGTTTAATTTCAAATTCCAAAATTCTAATTGAAAAAAAAAATTGACTAAAAACGCATAAAAGTAAGACCTTTTAATTTAAAATTCAAAACATAAAAGAATGGAATAGAATAGAAAGAATATAGATCTTCTGAAATTTAAAATACAAATAGAATAAAAAAAAATAGAAAACATATATAGCTGACTTCCAAAATGTAATTTTGAAATTAGAATTTTGAATTTTAACCACTTGCCCATGGTGTCATAGTCAAAAGACGTCATGACTTTAAAGATGGATATCTCGGTAACGGCAGCAGCTGCTGCCACAACCGAGATATCCATCTTTTCCGTGGGCAGTGCTGTACACGATAATGGCGGTCCCAGCGGCGGATTTGCCGCAAGATCGCCGTTATCGGTGGCGGGAGAGGGCCCCCCCCCCTCCCGCCGCTCTCCCGCGCTCTCCGCCGCTTACCGGAGCCGTCGGTAACGGCGGAGGCGATCGGGTCCTCCTGCTGGCTGTGTTGGGATACGAGTGAGGGAAAAATCGCCCCCACCCGTCCCCCACAGCTCTGCTGGGCGGAAGTGACGTCAAAACGTCAGTCCCGCCCAGCGTCTTAAAGAAACATTTTTTTTTTCTGAAATTTGAAAAATGACATTTTTTTTTTTTTTCTTTTTTTGCATTTAAGCCTAAATATGAGATCTGAGGTATTTTTGACCCCAGATCTCATATTTAAGAGGACCTGTCATGCTTTTTTTCTATTACAAGGGATGTTTACATTCCTTGTAATAGGAATAAAAGTGATAATTTTTTTTTTTTAATTTATTTCGATGTATAAAATTATAAACTAATTAAAAATAAATAAGAAAACAAAAAAAAAAATGTAAAACGCCCCGTCCCGACGAGCTCGCGCACAGAAGCGAACGCATACGCGAGTAGCGCCCGCATATGAAAACGGTGTTCAAACCACACAAGTGAGGTATCGCCGCGATCGTTAGAGCGAGAGCAATAATTCTAGCCCTAGACCTCCTCTGTATCTCAAAAAATGCAACCTGTAGAATTTTTTAAACGTTGCCTATCGAGATTTTTAAGGGTAAAAGTTTGACGCCATGCCACGAGCGGGCGCAATTTTTAAGTGTGACATGTTGGGTATCATTTTACTCGGCGTAACATTATCTATCACAATATATAAAAAAATTGGGCCAAATTTATTGTTGTCTTATTTTTTTATTCAAAAAAGTGTTTTTTTTTCAAAAAAAGTGCACTTGTAAGACCGCTGCGCAAATACGGTGTGACAAAAAGTATTGCAATGACTGCCATTTTATTCTCTAGGGTGTTAGAAAAAAAAATATATATAATGTTTGGGGGGTTTAAGTAATTTTCTAGCAAAAAAAACAGTTTTAGTCTCGTAAACACCGAATCTGAAAAACAAACCCGGTGGGCAAGTGGTTAATATAATATAATGGAATAAAAGAGAAAAAAATATAGCTGTAAAATTCAAATTTTGCATAGCATAGAATAGAAAAAAAAAACATATAGACAACTGAAATTTTAATCTTGAACAAAATAGAATACAATAGAAAGGCTCTAACATCTTTTAACATTTAAAATTTGAATTTATATTCATTCTGATTTTATTAAGTTATAACTTTATAAAGTGTAGTACAGACATTGATAAATTCATGAGAGTAATACAAACATTTCATCTAATCAGATTCGGATATAGTTTCCATATATAATTAAAAAGAAACAAAAACTAAACAATATAGATATATAACAAGATATACAGGGCAAAGACAGGACAAAACAAAACAAAACAAGACAAAACAAAATAGGACAATAAAAGACAAGACAAGACAGAACATGAAACAAAAAAAAAAGAAAAAAGAGTGGGTGAGTGAGTGTCTCCCCCCAGTCGCATCTGACTTTTATTTTATTTCCATAAGGACTTTCTAATTTCTTAGGCCGCGTACACACGATTGAATCTATCTGCTGGAAACGGTCTGACAGACCGTTTCAGCAGACAGATTCGATCGTGTGTACGAGCGGACAGACATATTTTTCCAGCAGACAGATTTTAAAGCATATCTGCCCACACATGCATCGAATGGTTTCGACGCATGCGCGGAGGTGTTTTACTTCCTGGTGTGGTGATGTGGCGGCGTCAACGGCATTGCCACGTCACCGCGCTGTCTGCCGGCGGGGACTTTGGTTTGATCGTGTGTACAGCGATCAAACCAAAACAGCCCAGCAGACAAATCTGATCAAATCGGTCTGTCAGACTGATTTGAACAGATTTATTTAATGGTGTGTATGGGGCCCTATTGTTTCTCTGTATACCATCCAGGAGACCCAGATCCGGAGTTGCTCACCGTGTGTATTTAGTTTGTGTGCTAAGAGTGATTCCATCTCCTCTATGTGATCCATCTCACTAACCCCATCCTTAATTGATAGGATGTGTATTGAACGCCAGTGTCGTGGTATAACGCTGCTGTCAGCCAATGTCTCAAAAGAGCCCTTTTGATATTTTTATATGATCCTGGTAGAATTGAAAGCAAAGTAATTTGGGGCGTATTTGATATTGGATCCCCAGTAACTAAAGTATATAATTCCATAATTTTTTCCCAAAAATTTCGGGGCATTCCCACCAAATGTGCAGCAATGAGCCTTTGGATGCGTGACATCGCCAGCATATATCTGATTTATCTGGGTATATACGTTTTAGTGACAGTACCACCTGGAAAGAAGTTTATAGTTTGTCTCTTGTGCTTTAGTTGTTAATGACATACAGTGTGTTAAGCTAAATTATTTCTTCCACTCTGCCTCTTGGATTTGAACATTTAGCTTGTTCGTCCATTTCTTTGTATATTCAGGAAGTTCAGGGTGTTTTTTTTATAGTAAGTATCTTATAGATTGAGGATAGGACATGTTCTGGTTTTGAGTCTTGTATCAACAGAAGTTCAAACTGAGTTGCGTCTCTATACTAAGATCTATTTGAGGGAATAGAGGACAAGAAGGATAATAGTTGCCGATATTCCAACCATTGCGGGAGTGAAGGTTTCTGTGTAAAAATTAAGTTTAATATAGGTGGGAATGTTGCCTGGCTGGTGATCTGGCACACTCTACGATGTGATTCTTTGTTCCATATAAGAATTTTTTTTACGATTTAAAGCCGGCGGAAATCGTGGGTAACCAAATAAAGGTGTCACAGGTCCTACTTGTGAGGAAAGTTCTAGTTGTAAAGCTGTTTAAGTCCAGGTTTTTAGTAGGTGGGATGTAAGAGAGGGCAACGTATGAGATGAGTCTCGATAGATATCACTATTTTCAAGATCTAACCAAGGAAGAGCAGTGAGATCAAGTTGATTTAACCATTGTTCTATTAATACCCATTGTTTAGTATTGGAAGAGTGAAACCAGTTCACTATCCTTGTTAATACTGCCGCTACATAATAAGGGTAAAGATCAGGAGCGCCTGCTCCTCCTTTGGTCCTCTCCTCTAGGTTTTATATGACCCCAGATAAACTTTGTAAAGGCCGACTGTAAAGTAAAGAAATAAGATCTAGGGATAGAAACTGGGATGGTTTGAAATAAATACAAAAAACACATTATTATATCCATTTTTAAAATATTTATCCTTCCAAACCACAAATATTTGTTATGTTCATATTTTTTAAGATCCTGTAGTGTTTGTTGCATAAGAGGAATGTAGTTTGTTGGATATAAATGGTTTGGATCCGAAGGGATAAAAATACCGAGGTATTTTAATACCAAGGGACACATTTTAAATGAAAATGTTTTTTTTAGTGCCATCGCTTGTTGTGAACTGTCACATTGAGAATTTCAGATTTTTGATATATTTACTTTAAAATTACTAAGGGTACCGAAACTTTTAAATTCAGACAGAATAGAGGGTATTGAAACAAGTGGATTTGTAACATAAAGCAATAGATCGTCGGCAAACAAGGCTAATTTTATTTAAATTTGATTTATCTGTATGCCAGTAATGCAAGGATTCTGTCTAATTGCTATTGCTAAGTGTTCCATTACCAGAACGTCCATTAAAGCGGGCATCCTTGTCGAGTACCATTTTCTATAGAAAAACTTGTTGTTAAAGATCCATTGATCCTTATCTTAGCTTCAGGTTTAGTATATAGTGCCATAATATTATGAAGTAAATTTGGACCCAAGCCTATTTGTATCAATGATTGTTTTAGAGAGGGCCATCCAATAAGATCAAAGGCCTTCTCTGCATCAACTGAAAGTAGACATATTGGTGTTTTAGCTGTTTGTGCATAGTTCATTAGTAAAAAAAGTACAAAACCTGTCTGGTCTGAATGTATCAGATGTGGAAGAAGGGGTTGAAGATGTAGCGCAATTAATTTAGCATAGATTTTTAAGTCTATCCCAATTAGCGAGATCGAAGGGTAACTAGAGCATAGTGTTAAGTCCTTTTCGGGTTTTGGAATCAGAGTAATATGGGCTTCTAATGTCTGGGTTGGAAATTGGTTCTTGGAGGAAATAGAATTATATACTTGAAGCAAAAATGGAGCTAGATATTCCTTATAAGTTTTATAAAATTTTGGAGTGAATCCATAGGGGCCTGGACTCTTTCCTGATGGAATATCGGCAATCACATCCAGTAGTTCCGCAAGTTGGAAGGGACAATCTAAAGATTCTCTTTTATCGGCATCTATTAATGGAATAGCAGTTTCCTGTATATATTCTTCAATTTGTTGGTTGGCTCCAACCACACCTTCCGAAGATGTTGATTTAACCAAATTATAGAGGTCTGAAAAATAATCTCTAAAAGTTTGTTGAACAGATTGTAGATCTGATGTAATTTCTCCAGATGACTTTTTTATACTAGGTATAAAGGTCTGTGGATAACAAGGGATGTATTGTTTGTGCTAAAAGTCTCCCACATTTATCCCCCGATCTGTATCTTTCCAAGACTCTTCTCTGTTGGTATGAGTTATGAGATGTTTTAAACAGCTGCAAAAGAGATGTCCTTGTAGACGAAATATTTCTGCACTATGACTAGTTTTATGTAAAGTTTCTAAAGATTGAAGCTAAGATAAGGTATTTTGAATAGTTATGGATTTTTCTTTTTTAAGGCGTAAGCCATGTTGAATAAACAGACCCTGTAATACTGCCTTCAGAGCTTCCCATTTTAAGGGGGGTGCCGTTTTATCTTGGGCATTGTCAGAAATAAAATTATTAATCGCTTCTATGATTGCTTTATGACAAATTGTATTTGATATAAGTCTATCGTTCAAACGCCAAGACCAATTTGTTCCCTGAGTCTGTGGAGGTTTTATTAACCACTTAAAGACCCCCGCACGCACATATACGGCCACAACATGGCTCGTACAGGCACAAGGGCGTAAATTTACGTCCCCGCCTGAGTGCGGTTCGGGGGTCCCATCGGGACCCCCTCCGCGGCGTGCGGGGGTCTCCCTACCTCTGGGAGCGATCTGGGATCTGCGGGCGGATGTCCGTGATATCCGCCCCCCCCGCGATCGCTCCCAGCCAATGGGAGCGCGCTCCCAGCCTGTCACTTCCTCCTCCTGTGTTTACACAGGAAGGAGGAAATGATGTATTCTCTCATCGCAGCGCTGTTTCCCAGCGCTGCTGATGAGAGAAGACATCACAAGTAAGTGTGCACCAACACAACACTGACACACACTCACATAGGCATATTAACCCCTTGTGATCGCCCCCCCCACCCCCCTGTCACAGTGTTACTGAATGCAGTGATTTAATCACTGCATTTAGTGTCAGTGTGACAGGCACTGTAAAAAACAGTTAGTGTTAGGTTCAGGATAGCCCCCCCACCCCCCCTAATAAAGTTTTAACCCCCTGATCACCGCCCTAGTTAACCCTTTCACTCCCTATTGCCAGCGTCACTAAGCGATCATTTTTCTGATCGCTGTATTAGTGTCGCTGTTCCCGCTAGGTAGCTATTTTTTTTTATTGCGATTTTTTTTTTTTACTAAAGACATGTGGCTAAATACATTTTGGCCTAAATGTTTGACTAAAATTTAGTTTATTTGATTTTTTTTTAACAAAAAGTAAAAAATAGTGTTTTTTTTTTCAAAAATGTCGCTCTATTTTTGTATATAGCGCAAAAAATAAAAATCGCAGAGGTGATCAATTACCACCAAAAGAAAGCTCTATTTGTGGGAAGAAAAGGACGTAAATTTTGTTTGGAAGCCATGTCGCACGACCGCGCAATTGTCTGTTAAAGCGACGCAGTGCCGAATCGCAAAAACACCTTGGGTCATTTACCAGCGTATTGGTCCGGGTCTTAAGTGGTTAAGGGATACCATTCTGGTACCCTTGGTCCTGTTAAGAAATAATCTAATCTAGTATATGATTTATGGGCTAGTGAAAAATATGTATAATTACAATCTTTAGGATGTAAAATCTGGCATAGATCAAGTAGCCTATGTTCATAGAATTTCTTTTTATGGGCCCTCAAACGAGAATATGAGATATTCGATCATTGAGTAGAAGTATCTAGTGTAGGATCTAAAGCTAAATTGAGATCTCCTCCCACAATAATTCATTCTGCAAAATCAGCTAAAAGATTAAGGTAACGTGAGATTGTTGTTGTTTGATCACAATTTGGAATATAGAGATTTGCAATGGTAAAAATCTTATTCCATAACTGAAATTTAAGAAAAATATATCTACCGTTTGGGTCAGCTATATGATTCAGATATTGTATTGGTATATGTTTATAGAATGCTAAAGAGATTCCTCTTGCTTTTGAACCAGGCGTAGAGCTATGGAGCCATTGAGAGAAATGTTTACGTGGACACGCAGGGATACCACCAGTACGGAAATGGGTCTCCTGGAGGAGTATAATATCTACTTTAGCTTTATGCAAACTATATAGAAGTTGACCTCTTTTTGATTCATTATTAAGGCCTTTAACATTGTATGTACACAATTTCAAAGATGCTGTAGAGGAGTAATTCGCTGCCATGGACTGAAACCCCCCCCCCCAAAAAAAAACACAGAAAAAGGAAAAAAAAGGAGAGGTTCCCTCTCTGAATTCTTTGTACAACCAGAAGAATACAAAAAGGATTACAAAAGGGGGAGGGGGAAAAGACCCAAAAAGGAATGGAATATATCCAAAAGGAAAAAATCTTACCAAACCCTACCAGAGGGCTGATGTACCTACAAGGGGAAAAAGGAGGTGAGCATGGAGGGTACCTCACCGCAGATATCCAGGACTATCAAAATGTGTCAGTATTATATTATATTGATGAGAGAGAAAAAAAAAAGGCATCAATCATATATACAGATACTTAAGTGAAAAAAAAAAACATATACACCACTAACCAAACATAAAAGATTACACTATTATTGTAGATAAATCCATATGTCAATAAGTAAATTAATACAGTAAGTAAACAAATCAAATTCCATATAACAAGCATCATGGCTCAAATTGCATTGGCATTCTCTGCCCTTACCAAAGAGAAGAAGGGAAGGGAAAAAAAGGGGGAGGGAGGGGGAACCATATATAGACCCTGCCAAATATAATTTAGAAGACCGACGTTTTCTGGTCTTATCAGTCACTGGTATAACAATATTCCCTTCATACGATAACACCATCAATAATATTTCAAAAACAATGATTACCGAGAAAGAAAAATCCTGGGTACAATAGCTCTACATGTTACCCCTTCCTTTCCCCCCCCCCTCCCTCTTCCTAATGGGCAATGGGCAGGCAATACAGAGCATACACACAAAAAATAGCTATTATATCGACATATAACTATATATATATATATATATATATATATATATATATATATATATTATTTTTTTTCCAAAGTTTCAAGTTACAAATGATCACATTTCTTAACAGTCGTTTGAATTGATTATATCCAAGAGAGAGAGAGAGAGACAGAAATAAATAAATAAATAACCAGAAAGGAGGAAACAAAGAAACCCCCTTCCTCTCATCTCCTCTCTCCCTCTCTTTAACTTCTTTGAATTCATGTAAACTCTCATTTTCCCCTCCCTCCCCCCCAAAAAAAACCTTCTTTATACAACCCCCCCCTTCGGCCGTCTCTCCCCCCCTTACACATCTATCCCCACTGCTCCTCCCTATACCTTAGATATGGGGCCCATATCTTCCAGTATCTCTCATCTTCATCTTTCAATGTCATTGTGAGATTCTCCATTATTTGAATCTCCCCCACTCTCGCGAGCCATTGTGCTCTAGATGGAGAAGTCTCCTGTTTCCACAAGACCAGGATACATGCCCTCGCGGCTATAATGAGATGCCTTAACAAACGACTGACATTGGAATATCTAGTATTAACGCGGCTGATGGTCTACCTGCTAGGTTAATCCCTGTGATTTTTTTAATCGTTTCTAGCACCATTTCCCAGAATTCTGGTATTTTTGCACGTTCCCAAAAAATATGCAGTAGTGTCCCTTCTGCTGCGTGACATCTCCAACACCTGTCTGGGGTCTGCGGATATATTTGGTGTAATACTGTTGGTGTTCTATACCATCTTGTTAATATTTTTTATCCTCCCTCCTCATATTTACTTGCCACATTACTTGATTTGAAATTTGACTTTTGAAAAATGGTTATATTATTCTATTTTATTCTGAAATTCTAATTTTAAAATGTTAAAGACATTAGAGCCTTTCTATTGTATTCTATTTTATTCAAGATTAAAATTTCAACATTTGAATGTCAGGCAACAGTTAAATTCTTTTATGTTTTATTCCATTCTATTCTAAAGTTGAAATTTAAATTTCAAAATGTGATTTTCAAACGTTGACTTTCTCTTTTATTCTATTCTATTAAAATTCTAAAATCTTATATTAAAATTACATTTTCAAAGTAAGCTATGAATCATTTCTATTTTATTCAATTCTATTTTAATTCTGAGTTTCAGAAGATGTCTGTATTCTTTCTATTTTAGTCTATTCTATTATGTTTAAAATTAAAAAAAATTGTTACATTTTATTTATTTTAATTTTGCAGGATGGATATATGCTTTTGAAATTCCAAATTTTGGAATTTGAAATTAAACATTTCGGATGGCAGTCATGTTCTTTCTATTTTTTTTATTTATTTTTTTACTCTATGCAAAATTTGAAATTCTAATTTTGAAATTTAAATATTGGAAGTTGGCTTTATATTTTTGTATTCTATCCTATTTTGTTTGAAATTGTGTTTTTTTAGAAGATTACTGTATAGTTTTTATTCTATTGTATTCAAAATGTGAAACTCACATTTCAACATTTAAATTTCAGAAGGTCTTTATATTTTATTCTATTATATGCTATTATTTTCTATACAAAATTTGAACTTTTAAATATGGCTCTATTCTTTCAAAATTCTAATTTTCTAATTCTAATGTCCCCGCTGGGCCCCACTGTGAGTGTGTACAGGGATCTGTTATTTCCAGGAACCACTGAGAGCAAAGATGTCCCTTGTAAACATAGAAGGCTTCTGCATTTACAAGTGACAGTGAGGAGCGGAGGGTGAGAACTAGAATGGAGTTCCACATTCCGGGTGCAAAACTGGGTTGGAGGATCACATGTCAAGGCCTGGTGAGCCGTATTCAGCCTGTGGGCCTTGTGTTTGATATCTGTGCTGTAGAGGGATGAATGATAATAGAAGGAAGACAGAAGTTGTTTCTGGTCCTGCTGGTACTGGATTGCACTTGTACTGGCTGGTGATCTGGGATTTTTCTTTTCTATCACTCTCCAATCAGTGTGTGAAGGCAAAGTGGGGGCAAGCTGATATCTTCAGGTGTTGGTTATATTGTGTGATGCTTTGATTGGTCACACAGCATTTTCTGTAACCAAGTAACAGTGGACAATGCAGTGACAGTACTTCGCTTGTGCATGCTGGGGGGGGGGGGGGCGTGTAAGAGCAAGAAAAAATTGAAGCTCTAAAATCGCATCCAATCCTGTGACATCCACTTACCATCCACGTATGTGCAATAGGCAGACAGAAGGCAGTCAATGTACCCAAAAATCATAATTCTGATGATAATGTCATTCATAATGATGACAATGGTAACAATATGGCTGAATTTGTTTAATCTGTTCTACAGCATTATACATATGATCAATGTGTTATATTTACAACATTCTCTTCCCCAGCATTGTCCCTCTTGTGTTCAGTTCAGGTTTAAAAAGTAAAATGTAGAGTTTTTGAGAAAACATACACAATAATATTCCAGCACTGGAGGTCAGTATGGCGAATATCTCCACAGCCACCATGTATTTTCCCTCTGGTGCTCAGATAGGCCGGGATCATGGCAATCCAGACACTGCAGAACACCAGCATGCTGAAGGTGATGTACTTAGCCTCATTAAAACTATCCGGTAATGTCCTCACCATGAAAGCCAGAACAAAACTCACAGCTGCCAGAAACCCCATATAACCCAACATAGAGTAGAACCCGATAACTGACCCTTCATTACACTGAATGATGATCTTCCCAGGATAGGAGTCCATGTCATACTCCTGAAATGGTGGAGAGATGGACAACCAGAGAATGCAATTCATGACCTGAATGGATGAGCAGAATAACATGACTGTATTGGGAAGTTTGACTCCCACCCATTTTCTACAAGAGCTTCCAGGTCTGGTGGCTTTAAAAGCAATGAAGACCATGATGGTTTTGGCGAGAATAGAAGATGCTGAGATGGTGAAGGAAATTCCAAAAGTGACTTGTTGCAGCATACAGGTAATATCCACAGGACAGCCAAGGAACAGGAATACAGAAAGGAAGCTCAGTATGAGGGAGAGGAGCAGAATGAAGCTGAGGTTCCGGTTATTGGCTCTGACTATGGGAGTGCTCCGAAACCAAACAAATAGTCCAAGTATAAGGAGAGATGTTGTAGCAAATATGACTGAAGTTGTAGAAAAAAATAAAACTAGAATGTCCTCCTCATATGATAAATACTCTATGACCTTGTCAATACAAACAGTTTTAGCTTTGTTAGGCCATTCATTTTCAGGACACTTCTTGCAGAGTTCACTGTCTGTAGAGTACAAAGAAATGAAAATAACATTAGTCATGGTAGCGATTTGACAGTATTAAATATTTTTGTATTGATATTGTGGTGGCTAATCTGACACTAATGCTGCGCACACACGATCATTTTTCGGCATGAAAAAAACGTCATTTAAAATGATCGTGTGTGGGCTTTACAAAAAAAAAATCGAACATGCTGCATTTTTTCATGTCGTTTTAAAAATTTTCGTTTTTCGGGTTTTAAAAAATGATCGTGTGTAGGCTAAAACGACGTTTTAAACCCACGCATGCTCAGAAGCAAGTTATGAGATGGGAGCGCTCGTTCTGGTAAAACTACCATTCATAATGGAGTAAGCACATTGTAACAGAAAAAAAATCGCAAATCGTCTTTTACTAACAAGGAATCAGCTAAAAGCAGCCCAAAGGCAAATAGATTGTCTCATTTATAGTGCCGTCGTACGTGTTGTTTTCTAATTCAATATCAGAGTTTATACTTATATAAACATAAATCTTACCAGATTGGTTTGATATTTCTCCTTCTGAACACGGAGCACAATTATAACAACATCGGTGATATCCTTCTCTTACAGATTTTCTGAACCCCGGAAGACATTCCTCGGAACATTGACCTCTTGGGACCTGAAATAATATTGAAAAATATGAACTTTTCAAGAACAAAAGTACAGATATAATAGTGTAGGTAAGCCAAGATTCTGATGTGTACAATGATGCAGCATGTACCTTTATACCTTGGTGGAAACACATGGATCATTCCAGAAGGTGGCCCTTCATTAGTCTGGATACCACAGAATATGTATAGAAATAGACATCTAGGAGTAGTAGCAGAATCCTTTCATTAAAACTATTAGTACAAACATAAACGCTCAAAAATGTGTATATGTGCTAAAGATATATGGCCAGATTCAGAAAGACTTACGCCGGCGTATCTCGAGATACGCCGCATAAGTGTAAATATGCGCCATCCTATCTATGCGCCGTATCCATAGAACTAGATACGCCTGAAAGTAGGCTTCCCCCGACCGACCTAACTTTCCAACGCCGGCGTATCGTAGGCGCATATTTAGGCTGGACGCATCTGACGCTCCCATTGATTTCCTATTCAAATATGGAAATGAGGGAGATACGGCGATTCATGCATGTATGTGCGGCCGGCGCAGGCTATGCGCGGTGCACATAAGTCGTACGTCCGGCGTAAAGTTATTCCAACAAATAGCTGGTTTATCCTTGCACCTGACGTGCACAGGTCAGCTGGAAAGCAGCTACAGCAGCACCGTTACGGACGAGCTCAGCAAGATCAGCAACCCCACTTTCAGGACCACACATCTGTCTGCCAACATGCCAGGGGCAGCTGTGGTCCTAGCACTACTAATGGGTCCACCGGCATGGAGGAGGAGGGCAGGGGAGAGTATATACTGCACAAGCATGAGCCTCTTTGGCATGGGTGATTCGGAGGTGTATCGCATCTTCAGATTCAGCCCTGATGCCATCCGCAATTCTCAGACGCATGTCCCACCACATCATCAGACCCACCAATGAGCACCTGCGGCAGAAGGCAATGCTGGATTTCTACAGACTTGCTGGATTCCCACGCAACGTCTGGGCCATTGATTGCACACATGTTGCACTACAGCCCCCCCATGCCACAGAGCACATATACCGCAAACGGAAGCACTGGCATTAAATTAACGTACAGGTGATAGCCGATGCCCAATGTCTCATATGGCACGTCCGTGCCAAACCCCCCGGGTCCAGCCACGACAGCTACATATACCGTCAAAGCAACATCCCAGCAGAATTCGAACAGAACGCGTATGGGGACAGCTGGTTGGTTGGTGAGTGAGTGACATGGGAGTCAGGCATGACTGTCTGACCCCATGATGCAGACATCACAAGGGGCACATGCACGGCTAACATCATCCTGTCTTTTCCCTTCCAGGTGACTCGGCATATGCACTTGGGCCCCATCTCATGACTCCATTCCGGAATCCCCAAACCAAAGGAGAGATAAACTACAATGCGGCACACATACATACCCGTGCAATGGTGGAACAAAAATTTAGCCTCCTGAAGTCCCGTTTCTGATGCCTGGATAAGTCTGGGGGGCCCCTGATGTATTCCCCAAACTTTGCGTGCCAGATCATCAGTGCATGTTGCATGCTGCACAACTACGCCATGAGAAAGGGCCATTATATTGACATATGTGATGACCTGACCCCTGACCCACACAGTCCCCACCTGCCCGAGGCTACCCCGTCTGCTGAGGGAAGAGCATCTTTGGACGTTAAACACACACATTCATCATGGCACACGGACAATGCACGCATGAACACCACTGTGGTCCCTAGACCACACACACCACATCCACATCACATTGGATTAGCCCAAGTCCGGAATGCAGGACTTTGGAGCAGCAACGCCACGCCAAGGCCCCAATTATGTTGCTGTCCATTCATACCACATTCACACGGTCGTGGGGATAACCTCTCCTCCACAACCCAGGGTGACTCCCCTTATTGGCAGGAGTGTCACCCCCACATTCACACACTATTCACACTGTATCCTGCACTACTGACCATGTGCAGTCATAAATAAAATAAAAGGCTCCTGACTTGAGCATAAATCAAATCCCAAAAACTCATATCCTGAGCAGAAAAAAAAAATCTTATTCTGAGCACAAGAAAAAATAAACGGAACTCATTTGGCCTGACGGGGGCTGTGCCTGGTGCCACCTCTCTGGCTCATCAGCTGCCTGGAGGGAGCCACAGGTGGGGGGGTGGGGCATCTGGAGGTGGCTCATCCCCGGGTGGGCCACTCCTGGCAGGTGATGGCTGCCTGCCCTCCAAGGCCATGGCAATGCGGCTGAGGAAGTGATTGGTCTGGGCCTGCATCCTCAGTTGGCGGTTGATATTGTGTCGCTGGTTGCGCTGCCTCTGCCTCCCCTCATCCCGGATGGCAGCCGTGTTGGCCTGGACCGCCCCAGTAAGGGTGTTAACCTCTGCCTTCAGCTCCCTCAGGCTGGTGACCACTGCAGCACAGTTGCAGCTGACATCCTGCACTGCATCAGTAATCTGTGCCGTGGAGGCCAGGCTGTCAGCCACCCAGTGCAGGTGCCCGGCTAGTTCCCCCATATGGCAGGTCTGCTGGGCCTGGTCCCTTGCCATTTGGTCATGAACAAAATCAGGAACACCCCTGGTCTTCTGTGTCGCCTTCCTGGGGGCAGAAGATGGTTGGAACCGGCTGTATGGTGTCGCCCTTGAGGGGCTTCCCCTGATGGTGGCTGAGCCAGAGGGGCTTCCCCTGATGGTGGCTGAACCAGAGGGGCTTCCCCTGATGGTGGCTGAGCCAGAGGGGCTTCCCCTGATGGTGGCTGAGCCAGAGGGGCTTCCCCTGATAGGGGGGAGGAGGTGTGAGAGGGCCCGGCCAAAGAGGAGGATTCCTCAAAATACAGGCAACACTCATCAAAGGTCACAATCTCCTCCTCAACCACCTCCAGAGGAGAGGTGTGGCCACTCCCCTCCACCGCTGGATCTTGGCTTCCTAGGGGGTTAGGATCAGGATGATGTTTAGGGGATGATGGCATGGGATGGTCACCGGCAGCAGATGGCCCTGCTCCCTCCTGCACATCTGTGGATGACACAAAGCATTCACATGTTGGTGGACCCTCACACTTGTCATATGTCCCCTTCCACCCCCTCACATGCTACACACCGGATGGGGGATAAACAACACTTACCTGTCCTCGAGGCATCATCAAGGGAATCAAAGCCCTCCACGCCCTCCAACTGCTCCCTCTCCAGACACCGGGCGACCACCTTCTCCTCCGGGGTCAAGCTCAGCGCACATGGTGGTCCACCCCCGTGCCCCTCTGGTGCCTCTTGATGGTGGCCACCTTATTTCAAACCTTGCGCCTCACATCATTAATCTTTTTATTAATCTCCTTGGCTGTCCGGGTCTCATAGCCAAAGCTATTCACTTCTGTGGTGATGGTCTCCAGGATGACCTGTTTCTTGGCGCAGCTGGTATCCCGACTTTGGGCACCATGGAGGAAGGCGTCATACCTCTCCATGCCAGAGATGAGGGCTGCCGTCTCCTGTGGCGAAAAAATTCTTCTTCCTCTAGCAGACATAGCAGAACAAAAGTACCTTGCTCAGGGGGGGGGAGCAGGATGTACTTTTGCGTCGGACGGGCGCATGTCTGGGCGTATTAATGCGCTCGGCATAAGCCGGTGCGCCAGCGTATCCCAAGAAGTTGTGTTGGCGTAGTTGTGAACATGCGCACAGGGAATCGATCATACGTTGACATCACCGTGGATTATACTCTGGGCGTAAGTCTCTGCTCCAGGTTCAGGCCATCATTTGCATAAGGTCACACCCACTTCCATTTATGCTGTCTTGAGCCTTCACATTTACGTTACGCCGGCGCAACGTTGGGAGCAAGTGCTTTGTGAATACTGTACTTGCCTCAAAGATGCGCCCATCTACCTGAACCTGGCCAATAGTTCCCACACCTTGATTACTAAAAATAGTTAAATTATAAATGTCAAACGCAGCTGCTGTAATGACTAATAGTAGTGCAATCGGTGATATCTACAAGAAACTAAATGTATACGAAGTGACAAATTATTAGAGGTTACGTGAAATCACTGTGAAAACAATGTTAAAAGTAGGGATGAGCTTTGAGTTCGAGTCAAACTCATGTATAACTCGAACATTGCCTGTTCGCCTATTTGGCGAACAGAAAACAATTTGGGGTATTTGTGGAAAATTCGAAAAGCCGTGGAACACCCTGTAAAAGTCTATGGGAGAAGTGCTAATTTTAAAGGCAAATATGCAAGTTATTGTCATAAAAAGTGTTTGGGGAACCAAGTCCTGCCCCAGGGGACATGTATCAATGCAAAATACGTTTTTAAAACTGCAGTTTTTTTGGGAGCAGGGTGAGCAACCACCGGTAAAGGGTTGTGGGGATGAGGCCCCAGGCCCCCAAAGCATTCTCCCCATGTTGAGGGCATGTGGCCTGGTACGGTTCAGGGGGGGCTCTCTCGCCCCCCTCTTTTCCTGCAGCCTGCCAGGTTACATGCTCAGATAAAGGGTCTAGTGTGGATTTTTGGGGGGAACTCCACGCCATTTTTTTTATTTGGGGTGGAGATCCCCTTAAAATCCATACCAGACCTGAATTTATATTTGGGGGAGCCCCACATATATATTTTTTTAATTTGACACAGGGTTCCCCTTAATATCCATACCAGACCTGAAGGGCCTGGTAATTGAATTTGGAGGGACCCCCACATATTTTTTTTTTTATGAATGATTTTTCTCTGTATTGTAGGGAGCTGACAATTCATTATAGCCACGCGTGATTTTAAAGGACTTTTTTCCTTCAGAAATGACACTGTGCAGAGACAGTTTTAAGCATCGGAAACATGCGCTGCTTTACAGGCATACTTTACACCCCCCAGGTACGAAATTTAAAGGATTATTTAACTATTATTGTTTCACTTTAAGCATTATTAAAATCACTTCTCCTTTTTTTTTACATTGATACATGTCCCCTGGGGCAGGATCCAGGTCTCCAAACACTTTTTAGGACAATAACTTGCATATTAGTCTTTAAATTTAGCACTTTAGATTTAAAAAGTTTGAGTCCCATAGACTTTAACAGGGTTCTAAAGTTGACAAAATCTTTTGGTCTGTGTGCAGGTTCTGGAGCGAACCAATCAGGGGGTGGTCGCCTCATCCCTAGTTAAAAGGCAATATGATGATTACCCTGCATTTTACCTGTGCAAAGAAATGTGCCAGACAGCCTGTGATCATTGAGGGTTGTGTTGCCTTCGAGAAGTTTTATGTCTAATCCCCAATAGCAACTGGGAATAGTTGTACATAGTATACATATATAATTTAGGATAAGAAATTTGTAGTGAAATTTGTAGTGTGTCTGTAAGGGTTAACCATTTGAGATGGTGTCTGTAAGGGTTAACTGGGCTGGCAGGCTGGGTCTGAGAATATCTATTTAACACTCTCCTTTTGATATGCATGAATGCTGGGGGACAAGGTACCGTGGAGCGGGTCGGTCTCCTACACCTTAGAGAGAAAAAAGTCACCGCTCCAGGTGGGATTACTGTGTGGTCACAGGTGGTACAGGATACCGAGGGTGCTGGCGGTGCACTAAGCAAAATGAGGAAGTAGATGAATGGATAGCCACACTCCAAAGCCTGATAAGGTGGTCTTTAATTAAATGATCAGCATACACAAATTGGGTCACAGCAGTACAGAACAAGGAACAGCCGACGCGTTTCGCACTGAATCAGTGCTTATTCATGGCTAGTCTCCTACACCTTCTTGATATACAAACAAGACAGGAAGAAATCAGGGCTGGAATCTGTAGACTATACGGAGACACCTTGATTGGCTGTACTCTTCCATGTATAGCCAAGTACCCCATTCTAATTATGACTAAACTCATGTAGGAAGATATTGCCCATATTTGGGAGAGACCGGCCCAGAGGGAGGAGAGAGAAAACAGTAGCCAATCCTAGGGAACCTGGTTAAATCAATAGGAAAGGGGCTTATAACATGGGATGCTCAATCCATGGAGATAAGAGATGGGATGACCTGGACCCAGGGGGCCAGATTCTCATATCTGGCGGAGTATGCTATTTACACTACACCGCCGCAACTTACTGGAGCAAGTGCCGTATTCTCCAAGCACTTGCTCCATAATTTGCTCCATAATTTGCGGCGGCGTAGTGTAAATGGCCTGGCGTATCCCCGCATAATTCAAAGGGGGCGGTCTGTATTTAAATTAAGCGCGCCCCCGCGCTGAATGAACTGCGCATGCGCCGGCCGTAAATGTAGCCCAGTGCGCATGCTCTATAGTACGCCGCAAATACATTGGTTTCGACGTCTACGTAATTAACAAACAGCCCTATTCGTGACGAGTTACGTAAACGACGTAAACGATGGAAAAATACAACGCTGTCCCGACGTCCATACTTAATATGGCGTATGCCGGACCTACGCAAGGTTACCCCTCATATAGCAGGGGTAACCTTACGCTTACACAAACGACGTAAACTACGACGACGGCGCGCAAATACGTTCGGGAATCGGCGTATCAGGCTCATTTGCATATTCAATGCAGAAATCGATGGGAACGCCACCTAGCGGCCAGCGTAACATTGCAACTTAGATCTGACGGTGTAAGTGACCTAAGCAAAATCTATGCGTAACTGATTCGAAGAATCAGTCGCATAGATAACCAGCAAAAAAAACAGAGATACGACGGCGAGAAATCCTGAAGAGAAATGAACACATCTGTGAATTAGATGCATGCCCATAGAAGATAATGGGCCTGAATTTGCACCTGAGCCATGCCTAGAAAACGCACACGTTTTTTCGTGCGAATGCATTGCACATATGTGAACCAGCCTCATTGGACTCAATGGGCCAGATTCTCAAAGAATCCCCGGCGGCGTAGCATTAGGCATTTACACTACGCCACAGCAACGTACTAGAGCAAGTGCTTTATTCTCAAAGCACTTACCTGTAAAGTTGCGGCGGCGTAGCGAAAATCCCCCGGCGCAAGCCCGCGTAATTCAAATGAGCCGGGTAGGGGGCGTAGAGCATTTAAATTAGGTGCGTTCATGCCCCGAGCGTACTGCGCATGCGCCGTCCCAAAAACTTCCCGACGTGCATTGCGCAAAATTACATCGCAAGGACGTCAGTGTTATAGACGTGTACGTTAATGGCGTCCAGCCCCATTCACGGACGTCTTACGCAAACGATGTAAAATTTTCAAATGGCGACGCGGGAACTACGGCAATACTTAACATAGGATGCGCCACCTTCAGGCTGCTTTACCTTTACGTGGCGCAAACCTTGCGGAAACAACGTAAACTTCGACGGGGCGACGTAAAATCGTTCGGGAATCGGCGTATTAGGCTCATTTGCATAGGCAAATGAGAAAACAACGTTATGGCCACCTAGCCGCCAGCGTTGTCATTACATCTACGATCCGACGGTGTAATTGTTTTATACCTGTTGGATTTTTAGTGTATCTATGCGTAAGTGATTCTAAGAATCACACGCATAGATACCCATTGAGATACGACGGTGTATCTGAGATACACCGTCGGATCGCCTCTGAGAATCTGGCCCAATGTATTTTATAATGTTATTCGAATTGGATGCGGTTTAAGCCGCAACCAATTTGCATAGGTGTGAACCCGGCCTTAGATTTGAGTTCACATTGAGAACTTTGATTTTGACACTATTGTCTCCGCCACATGAAGTCTGTTATTCAATTGCCCTTTAACGTTCTTTTCTCACTGATTTCACGAACCAATAATAATTTGTCCCAAATGTAAATGCTGCTTTCAAAATCCAAAGAGAAAATCAACCGCATTTGACCGCATTTTAGGAGTCACTCGTACAGAAATCCAGGTAGCTCCATGTTTTTTGTTTTTTTAAAGTATATACAGTAACTGCGAATTTATGATTGTGGGAATTACTACTCAAAACTGTTGTTTTGTTCTGTTTACAGCCTAATGAATTCAGAAGGTCTGGGTAGAATCTGGCCATGGATAAAACTGGCGCTCATTCCACTCCAAAGTCTAGAAGATGTTTTGTAGTTCATCCACTTCTTCAGTTATATAGATTGATGGGAACATATCCCGGCATTTATATCCATACATCTAGACCTGAAACCTTCATATAATCACCATGGAATGGGT
The DNA here is from genome assembly GCA_029574335.1 of Rana kukunoris. NCBI lineage: Eukaryota > Metazoa > Chordata > Amphibia > Anura > Ranidae > Rana > Rana kukunoris. The sequence goes on from CM056049.1 coordinate 14,844,197, forward strand.
CAGGGCAGATGTTGTCCGTCTATGAACAGGATGGGGGAGGGGGTTAGGTTTTGGCTGGAGATGGGCTTTAGGGTCAAAACTAGAATTTTTCTTGAATACGTTCTGGATCAGCTTCCCCAGTGTAACTCACCTTGTCTCCTTTCCATGATATTAGCTCCGGTTCTAGTGTAAGTTGCTGACCCTCTGAAAGGGACCCATCAAAGTGACCCACAATCATCCAATCAGGCATTTTTCTATTTTTAATTCTTGTAATCCAATTTACAATTTCCAGTGGGCTCGGCAGTTCTCCTTTATCATTAAAGATCAGGTCCTCACCACTTGGATCCTTGTACTGGACTTCTTTTACATAGCGGGACAGCTTAAATAATTAGAGAAAATTATTATAGGTAACAAGTATATAGAATGTTTAATAATTTTTATAGATTTCGTATCTAGTTTCAGTATATCTCAATTAGAGATGAGCTTTATGTTCAAGTCAAACATGAGTTCAACCTTGAACATTGCCGGTTCGGTGAACAGCGAACAATTTGGGGTGTTTGCTGCAAATTCGAAAAGCCGCGGAACACCATTTAAAAGTCTAAAGGAGAAATCAAAAGTGTTAATTTTAATGGTTAATATGCAAGTTATTGTCATAAAAAGGGTTTGGGGACCCGGGTCCTGCCCCAGGGGATATGTATCAATGCAAAAATTTTTTTTAAAAACATAGGGCCAGATTCAGGAACACTTGCGCTGGAGTATTTCGATATGCGCCGCGTAACTGTGATGATGCGCCGTCGTTTCTATGTGCCCGTACCCACCAAACTAGATGCGCCCAATAACGGGTCATTTGCGACCGGCGGAACGTTCCGACGCCAGAGTATCGTCAGCGGTTAATTTCGCTGGGCGCATCAGTCGCGCCTATTGATTTCCCCTGCAAATATGCAAATGAGGGATTTTTCCCAATTCACGGACGGATTAGCACCATACGCTGGCTACATGCGCCGCGCGTATCTCGTCCGTCCGGCGCAAAGTTATTTCTACAAAAGGCTGCTTTATCTTTACTCCAGACAGTCACAGGTCAGCAGGAGAGCAGCTACAGCAGCGTTACCGACGATAAGAGCTAGCTGAGCACCCCCACTTGCAGGACAACACCTCTGTCCATGCTTGTCTGTCAAATTTTACAGCCATGGAGGAAGACATCATAGGTCTCCATAGCCGAGATGACGGCTGACAGCTCCTGGCCATTAAAGTTCAGCCTTCTCCTTTGTGTTTGCGGGGAACGGGAGCAGCCATCTCAGAACAAAAGTAACATCACTGCGGGGAGGGGGAGCAGGATATACTTTAGTGCCGGAATGGCGCTTCTACGGGCGCATTTAAACGCCCAACGGAAGGCATTGCGCTGACGTTTCCCGGGAAGTGGTGCCGACGGAAGTTGTGAGCATGCGCACAAGGGGGGCGAGTGGAGCCGCACTCACTGCGCATGCTCCCTGGATGATGCGCTGAACGTAAGCCTCTGCGCTGGGCTCCGCCCATCATTTACATATGATCACACCCACTTCCACTTGCGTCGGGTTACGCCAGCGCATTATCGTTACTCTGGCGCAAGTTTACGCGCAACTGCTATGTGAATAACGGTACTTGCGCTGAAAGGGTCTTCAGAGTAACGTAAATGAGAAGCGTTACTCCAGAGGAAAGATACTCCCATCTACCTGAATCTGGCCCATATTTTTTTTCGGGAGAAGTGATTTTAATAATGCTTAAAGTGAAACAATAAAAGTGAAATATCCCTTTAAATGTTGTACCTAGGGGGGTGTGTATAGTATGCCTGTAAAGTAGCGCATGTTTCCCGTGTTTAGAACTGTCTCTGCACAAAATGACATTTCTAAAGGAAAAAAGTCATTTAAAACTACTTGCGGCTATAAATAAATTGTCGGACCCAGCAATACTGATCAAAGTCATTAAAAAAAACGACACAAAAAAATAAATGGCATTGGGCCCCCCCCAAAAATCCATACCAGACCCTTATTCAAGCACACAACCTGGCAGGCCACAGGAAAAGAGGGGGGATGAGAGAGTGCCCCCCTCCTGAACCGTACCAGGCCACATGCCCTCAACATGAGGAGGTTGTTCCCATGTTGATGGGAACAAGGGCCTCATCACCACAGGGACTGTTCTAAGCACGGGAAACATGTGCTTCTTTACATGCATACTATACACACCCACCAGGTATGACATTTAAAGGAATATTTCACTTCTCCCCCAAAAAACAGCCATTTTTAAAACGTTCCTTTTGCATCGATACACATCTCCTGTGGCAGGACCTGGGTCCCCAAACACTTTTTATGACAATAACTATCATATTAAACTTTAAAATGAGCACTTTTGATTTTTCATGTTCGTGTTCCATAGACTTTAATGATGTTCATGTGTTAGAACAATTTTTTTGCCTGTTTGCATGTTCTGGAGCAAAGCAGCCCATCCTTAATCTCAATCAGAGAATGTCATAGGGATCAGATGACCTATTTGCTGAGCATTTATAATCAGATACATTGTAATGGGACTATTTATAAACAATTTGCTTTGGGAATGCAAATTCTCCAGAGATTAATCTTGAATATACAGTTCAGTTTTGGTCACAAAGCCTCAAGAAATATGTTGATGAATTAGAAAGAGTTCAGTCAGGCCTTGTACACACGAGTGAATAAATCCGCTGAACATCGTCCGACGGACCATTTCAGCCGAAAAATCCGCTCGTGTGTAGGGGCAAACGGACCGTTCTGGCCGGATTCCTCCGGCGGAAAATTTCCAAAGCATGCTTTGGAATTTTTCCGCCGGAGAGCTGTCCGTCAGATATGTCCGCTGGTTAGTACGGCAAACCAGCGGACATATCTGCCCGCACATGCGTCGTATCCTGTGAATGGATCCGACGCATGCGCACGGAAGTGTTTACTTCCTGGTGCGGTGACGTGGCGGCGTCAACGTCACCGCCGCGTCACCGCGCTGTCCGCCGACGGGGAATTTGATCCGATGGTGTGTACAGCCATCGGATCAAAACATCCCAGCGTAAATATGCGCTGTAAACGGTCCGGGGACCGTTTACAGCGGATATATCCTATTGTGTGTACAAGGCCATAGATTACAGGTATTCACTCTGGAGAAGAGACACTTAACCCTTACTCCGTATGGACCTGATGACGGGGGGGGTATTGCACACAATCCGACTGCAGCCACTGGGATTGTATGTGAAACTGACAGACAGCCTCCTATCTGTCAGGTGAAAGCATTCGGGTGGCGCTACTGCCACATGATCGGTCTCACACCCCCGGTACAGGAATTCCCATGCCAATGCACCCCACAATGCTTACTGGGCTAGACTAGCCCATCTGTGGGCCCATTAGCTGCATGTCTGGTACTGGTGGCCAGAGGGAAAGGACACACATCTCTCTGAAAAAAAATGGGAAAAACAACAAACAAAAAGCACCTCTTAGTGCAAATATTTAATAGCTGCAACAACATGTAATTCAACATAATTAATGGATGACAAGAGCCCAGAGGGTGAGGAAACTGGAATCTCCTGAGTCCGTCCCTCGGCTGGTTCCTAGCAGGCAGATGTGATATAGGCCACTGGCTGGATCGGCCGCGGTGTCAGGTGGACAGGGAACCAACAGTCAAACTCGGCGTACGGGAAAAGGTGGTGAGACTCCATGCTGCGATGGGATCAGCTGGCGTGTATTGTAACCAAAGGTGTGAGAGAGAAACACAATGCATTTCTGAGCATGCAACAATCTCACAATAGGCATGCGTGCTCCTTTGTCAAGTGCAGGGTGGAAACAAAGGACTGGTGATTAAAAAGGAGCTCAGCTTAATTAACAAAATCTGCTTAATTGAGACACACTAAACTGGGGCTAATCAGAATGCTGAGACTGGTACACAGATAATAAACATAAAATAATGACCGGGAGTACATTTTTTAATAAAAGCATACATGGTTTGAGAGAAGCCAATAATTGATTGCCATAAAAAAAACTGAATAGAACTAACGGCTTTTGAGGATGAGACATAAATTCACATTCTAACATTATATTGCTGGGCACAAAAGAGTAATACAATTAAATGGGTAATTAAAGTCAAATACCTATAAACAGTGAAAAATAAAAAAATAAAGGATAATAAAAATGTCAATTAAATTAAAAAAATAATAGACATGGCATATGTACATCTGTAAAGGAAAAAAAAAGAGGTGTAAAATTAAGAAAGTATTGTGCCATGTCTTAAAAGCCCATGTGGAAGTAATTAAACTCACACACAGAAAATTAATAGGTGAACATGCGTCCCTATTATTATAATGACATAACTGATCAAATACATGTATATATATATATATATATATATATATATATATATAAAAGAAAAAAACAACACATAATGACATTGGATAAGGAAATAACACGTATACACACATATATAACACAAGAATTTTAAATAATGGTGTTGATTTCTAATTCTTAATTCAACCCGTTGGGTGCAAGAGTATCTAGCGAATAAATCCAGAAAGTTTTTGCGTTCACACAATCTGGAGTATCTTGCTGCTTCAGATAGCTTTTTAGGTATGGATTCTATGATCCACACCTATAACCCCACTGTGGACTGGTTATGATGTCCTAAAAAATAACGGGGGACACTATGTTGATCACAGCCCTTTTCTACAAAATGGCAATGTTTGCCAAACCGTTGTCTCAGTGGCCAAATGGTCCGGCCGACATACAATAGCTTACAGGGACATGTTAAGCAGTAAACGACATTGGAGCAATTGTAAAATGTATCTAGATGGTAGGTTTTGTCCTTATGCCGAAAGCCATGTTGTCCATGAGGTCACAAAAGCACAAGGTTTATTACATCTGTACATCTCTGTGAGAGGGATGAGACACAAGGGATTATCTATTTTGGTGTTCTTTAATTTACTGGGAGCTATTTGTACTTTAGTGTGCGAGCTGTTCTATATGTGACTTTTGGTTTGTCAGAAATGATGGAATTTAACCACTTAAGACCCGGACCAAAATGCAGGTAAAGGACCAGGCCCCTAAATGTGGAGAGTTAGGTGATGTGGTTATTTCAGTCGGCTCCAGGTTTTGTGTGTACTCTTCTGGGACGTCTGGTCCGACGACCTTAGATTATGTTCTCCACTGAGATATCATTCTCTGTTGAATTGTGGTTCTCTACTTTGGCAGGGAGGATATCCGTATGTAAATTTTTAGTCAATTCAAGAAACTGTAGGCTGTTATTTTCAGTTTGTTTTGTTTATTTTTTGGCTATTTAGCTGCTCTTGTTATTTTGGACAATGCACTGTACCCCAGAGTGAATTGGGGGATTTCATTTGTACTGCACTGCGTTTCAAAAAATGCTTCTTTAAACTAAAAAAAAAAAAAAGGACCAGGCCCCTTTTTGCGATTCGGCACTGCGTCACTTTAACTGACAATTGTGCGGTCGTGCGACGTGGCTCCCAAACAAAATTTGCGTCCTTTTCTTCCCACAAATAGAGCTTTCTTTTGGTGGTATTTGGTCGCCTCTGCAATTTTTATTTTTTGCGCTATATACAAAAATAGAGTGACATTTTTGAAAAAAAATCAATGGGCCAGATTCACAAAGCACTTACGCCGGATATCTCGAGATGTGTCGTCTAAGGGCCAGATTCTCATAGAATTTCGCTTGCGTATCGTAAGCCATTTACACTACGCAGCCGCATCGTACTAGAGCAAGTCCTGTATTCTCTAACCATTTGCTCCGTAGTTTGCGTTGGCGTAGCGAAAATGGCCCAGCGTAAGCCCGCGTAATTCAAATGGGGCGGCTTGTATTTAAATTAAGCGTGCCCCCGCGTCGAACGAACTGCGCATGCGCCGCCCGGGGAAAAAGTCCAGTGCGCATGCTCCAGCTCACGTCAGAAAGCGTAGTTGAAACCGACGTCAAAACGACATGATCGTCACTTACGCAATGCCCTATTCGCGAACGAGTTAGTAAAACGACGTAAGCGACGGAAAAAGCCGACGCTGACCCGACGCCATACTTAACATGGCATCCGACGGCACCCGACGGCATCCGACTGAACTTTGTAAGGTTACTCCTCATAGAAGCTGGGGTAACCTTACGCGGACGAAAACGACGTACGCAACGACGGGGCGGCGTAAAAGCGATCGGGAATCGGTGTACTAGCCTCATTTGCATATGCAAATGAAAAAACAACGTAAAGGCCACATAGTGGCCGGAGTTGTCATTACAACTACGATCCGCAAGTGTAATGGTATTACACTTATCGGATGTAGAAGCATATCTATGCCAAAGTGATGCTAAGCATCACTCGCATAGATACGAGGCAAAAAAACGGCGATACAATGGGGTATCTGAGATACTCCGTCGTAGCGCCGCTGAGAATCTGGCCCTAAGTCTAAATTTGCTCCGGAATTTTTTTGCACCATACCCACAGAACTAGATACGCACCAAAATAGGCTATTCCCGACCGGCCTAACTTACCTACGCCTGCACATCCTAGGTGCACATTTACTCCGTCCACACCATTGATTTCCTATGCAAATAAGGGAGATACGCCGATCCACAAAAGTAAGTTTGTGCGGTGCAGTCTACACGATGTGCTTATCAGCTGCACGGAAAGTCTAAAATTAGACCATATAAAAGCAGGTTTAAAATTAGACAATCCGTCTACATGTCAGCTAAAGCAACACCGTTAGAGACGAGCTGAACACCCACACTTGCAGGACAACAATCTATATGCCAACATGCAGAGCTGCCATCAGGGGGGTACAGGCATTACACCTCCCAGGGGCCCGGATGGGAACCCCGTAAAAACAAAAAAACAAAAAAACGTTTTTTTTGTTTTCTTGTTTGTTTTAGGGGTCCGGAGTTCCCAAGGGCCCCAGATGGCAACCCCCTCTTTTTTATATCTATTTTTCTTTATTTCTTCTTTTTTTTGTAAAGTCCCCCCGCTTCTCAATTCGCAGCAGACCCCCCCGCTTCTCAATTTCAGACGGCAGCACACCCCCCAGTTCTCTGCTCCAGGGGGCCCATGCCTGAAGCTGTGTAAAAGTCCCCATAATTCCTGATGGTGGCCCTGCCAACATGCCAGGGGCATCCTTGCTCATAGCTATACTACTGACTTTAGATGAGCACAGAAGGGAGGAAGGCACGAGAGAGAATATACCACACATGCATAGACATCTTTGGCATGAGTGATTCTGAGGTGTATCGCATCTTCAGATTCACCCCTCATGCCATCCTAAAATTAACCACAACCCTGCAGGAGGACATCACCAGCCCAACACACCGCTCACATGCAGTGCAGCCACTGGGCAAGGTCCTGGCAACACTCCATTTCCCAATGGCTCTTTTCAGCGTACAAGTGGAGTGGTGGCAGGAATGTCACCCCCACATTCAAAAATCATTCACAAACAAAAGAAAAAGCAAAAAAAAAAATGCCAAGCAAAAAAAAAAAATGCCCAGCAAAATAAAATAAAAAAACAGCAAAATAAAAAAAAAACACAGCAAAAAAAAAAAACTCAGCAAAAAACACTCTCCAATTCACTTTCCAAAAATCTCAAAGACACGTCACAAACCAACAAACACTAACAAATAACAGAACAAAAGCACCTTGCTGTAGGAAGGGAAAAAAATTGGATGTACTTTTGCAATGGAAGGGCATTTCTCTCGGTCTATTTAAGCTCTGTGCATAGCTCACTAAGTCTGACTGGCCTAGTTCTTATCTAACTGATTGCGCTGTGCCGAGTTCTGAGCATGCTCAGAGAGGTGCTGACCATAGTCTGTTTCATGTGCACATGCCCAGTCTGGCCGGCCCTTCATTTGCATGGGGTCACGGGTCATTTCAATGGAACACGCCCACATCCTTCCCACTTTAAATTACACCGCCTTACACCTCAGAATTTACATTGCACCGGTGCAAATTTGGATGAAAATACTACGAGGATACGGCACTTGCGCCTTGAAATTAAGCCGGTCTAACTTAAATGAGTTGCACTACGCCGGTCCAAAAATGCGCCGATGTACGTGAATCTGGCCCAATATTTTTTACTTTTTGTTATAAGAAAAATCAAATAAACTAAATTTTAGTCAAACATTTAGTCCAAAATGTATTTAGCCCCATTTCTTTAGTAAAAAAAAATTGCAAAAAAAAATAGCTACCTAGCGGGAACAGCGACACTAATACAGCGATCAGAAAAATGAACGCTTAGTGACGCTGGCAATAGGGAGTGAAAGGGTTTACTAGGGTGGTGATCAAGGGGTTACAACTTTATTAGGGGGGGTACGGGGGCTACCCAGGACCTAACACTAACTGCCTGTCACACTGAAACTAAATACAGTAATCATACATATATGATTACTGTATTCAGTAACACTGTGACAGGGGGGTGATTGCAAGGGGTTAAGTCTGCCTGTGTGTCCTGGTGTCAGTGTAGTGTTGTGCAGACTTACTGTGAGAAATACCGCCAAGGGGAGAGATCACATCACTTCCCTCTTCTTGTGTTTACACAGGAGGAGGAAGTGACAGGGCGGGGGAGTGCGCGAATTGGCTGGGAGCGATCCGGAGGGGGCGGAAAAAAACGAATAGCCGCCCCCTCATCCCGGATCGCTTGGCCAGCCACGGGGACCGCCACATGTACCAGGGGGTCCCGATCGGACCCCCAACCCACGGCAAGGCAGGCACGTATATATACGTTGATGTGCCTGCCTGTGCCATTCTGCTGACGTAAATGTACATTCGGCGGTCCGCAAGTAGGTAAAAGAGGACCATGTTTTAAAATAGCCCAGTGTTTATCAGGCCGCGTACACACGATCAGACCGGTCCGATGAAACTGGCCTTAAGGCCAGTTTCATCAGACCAAATCGATCGTTTTAAAACTTGCTTTAAAATCGGTCCGATGGATGCCTGACCATCAGACCAAAATGATCGTCAGTATGCAAAAGCATCGGACCAAAAACCCATGCATTCTCAGAATCAAGTTGCTTGATCAACCAAATTTTCCAGATAACCTTTTCAATGAATTTATTTTTAAGATATGCACTTTGAGAGATGTAATCACATTCTCTAGTGCAATTTTGTCTTAATCTACAAAACTGACCTTTGGGTATGTTATTTAGGAATGAGCCGAACACTCCCCCTATCTGCCCGCCAACATCTGGCACATCTACCTGCCAACATCTGCCCTGCCATCATCTGACCACCAATATCTGGCACATCTGACCGCCAACACCTGGCACATCTGACCACCAATGTCTGGCGCATCTGACCGCCAACAGCTGACCCGCCAACATCTGGCACATCTGACCGCCAACAGCTGCCCGCTAGGCATGAGCCGTACATCATCCATTCGGTTCGCACCAGAACCTGCGAACCTGAAGCATTGCCAAAGTCGAGTTCCACCTAGTGGGCATGTCACAAATCAAGCGGTGCCCTGGATGTTGTTAATCTCCAAAATGGCTACAGACTTTTCTGTCCTTCTTTAGTAGATATTTCAACCCTGGATACCTATTTAGGAAATGCAGCGCCACCAAATCGAGGACATTTTCCAGGTATGGCACATGTATCGACTTTCCCTGTCTAAGGGAAGACAGGAGACATGTGCCATTATCACACACCACCATTCCTGGCTCCAGCTGGCATGGCATGAACCACCTATGGGCCTGCCCCTGCAGAGCTGCAAGAATCTCTGCTCCAGTATGGTTCCTGTCCCATATACACACAAGCTGAAGCACTGCATGGCATGTTTTAGCCTGACTCATTGAATAACCCTTTGAAAGCTTAGGTGGTACTTGAGGTTCATAGGACAATTCAGCAGAGGATGGCATGGAGGAAGAGGGGGTAGAGCTGACAAATCTTGCATCATCACCAGCTGTATGGTGATGCGGGGGCACAACAAGCTGCAGTACTGAGCCTTGTCTTGCATCCTTCCGAGTTGCAAGCAGTTACCCAGTGTGCTGGGAATGAAATATATCATCCCTGCCCATACTTGTTGTCAACAGTAATGTGGAATTTGAGGCTGACTGCCTTGGCCAATTATGCCAAAACATTGACTTTGACGTGATGGTAGAGAGCTGGATTTGGCTTACGTGAAAAAAATAGCGAATGGGAAACTGCCATTGTGGTACAGCACATTCTGCAAAGTCATGGAAGGGGGCAAAATCCACCAGGCTGAAAGGCAGAATTTGTAGAGCCAGCAGCTTTTGACAAGCTTGCATTTAGACGCTGGTCATGTACCGTCAAACATTTTTTTCCGCACCCGCACCTGTATTTGACAGGTGCATATCATTGCAATTTTTTTATAGCAAGGCTAATTATTGCTTTCTATAGGGTTACAGTATCAGGGAGCCACCGACACCCAAAGAAAAATCTTTCAACACCCATTACAGAAGTAGAAATCCAAAGTCTGTGGTTGAGATACCATAATTTGTTCAAAAAAAAATCTAGAATCTTGTTCCCAGTGCACTATATTGTGTCATGATCATACAGGCTTGCTCCCCAAGCTGTTGCTTATTAAATAAAGAAAACTTTCAGGGAAAATTTCATTTTTTGGGCTTTATAAATGCAATTATTCCTGCAACAGCTTCTATACACAGTACATATGTTCCAATTTACAGATAGACTAAGATGGACTAAGGGGACCCCCCAGGCACTATATTGAAAGGAATTTTTCATTTTTATACTTTCACTTTAAGCATCAATAAAATCACTGCTCATTACCAAAATACTTTTTTTACAAACTTTGTTCATTTATACATGTCCCCAAGGGCAGTACCCAGACGTCCATAACCATTGTATGCCCAATTACTTGCACATGAGCCTTCAAAATGGGCACTTTTAATTTTCACGTTCGGGTCCCATACACCTCAATAGGGTTTGATATTCGGTTCCAAACGTTCCCAATGCTCAAAAGTTCTCGTGCAAACCGAACAGTGGGTTGTTTGGCCCATCCCTAATTATTACCCAAATTATTGTTGTGGACATTTTAAAGAGCTGACTGGGGCAGACGCTGGTTGAGATAAACTTTCTGTTTTGGAGAAGGGTGTTTTTGGAGTGAGGATGTCTGCCGGTGAAAGAGCTCCTGTGTGATGCACAGACGTTCGACTGGGGGGGTGTGTCCGCTCTGCAAATGCATTATCTGTTTAGCGGATGTATGCTCTTGTCGCCTCTATATGCTTGATCAACATGGATGTGGTGACATGGGCATACACCTGCAGATACACCGGGGACTGTGTTCATTGGTTGTCGTATTACTCATGTTGTTGTATGTATTTAAATAACCCTGTTGAAAGGGTTATCTTGTGTTGTGTTTTATTGTTTTATATTTTACATGTGTATAGTGGTAGAGGGAGTCAAGTATATTAGTAGTCAAGTTACTTTGGTTAGTATCCTTTGGTTATAATCTATCCCCCATATATACTATGGGTGAGATTCTCAGCGGCGCTACGCCTGCGTAAATGTATATGCGCGGCGTAATAGTAAATGTGCACCTGCGTATCGATGCGCGGTAAACACAGAACCACATACGCGCGGAAAAAAAATTCGTCTGGGCGGCGAAAATGCATTAAGCTAGCGCGGCGTAGGCGCATAGTTACGCATCAAAAATATTCAGTTCCCATTGAATTAGCATGCAAATATGCAAATGAGGGAAATGCGCGTATTCCCGAAACTACGCGCGTCCGGCGTTGGCTACTCGTGGTGCGCGTAACTCGAAAGCCTTGAGTAAACATACCCCTCATAAAAGCACGGGTAACTTTGCTCAAGGCCGTGTGCAAGTCAGCTGGAGAGCAACTACAGCAGCACCGTAACGGACGAGCTGAGCAATCACACTTACTGGACAACACATTCGTATGCCAACATGCCAGGGGCAGCCATGGTCTTATCACTACTAAGGTATGCAGAGGAAGAGGAGCATAGAAGGAGGAGTAGGAGGAGGGGGGCACGTGAGAGGATCTACCGAGTGCGCATGAGGCTCTTTGGCATGGGTGATGAGGAGGTGTATCGCATCTTCAGATTCAGCCCTGCTGCCATCCTTGAAATAACCACAGCCCTGCAGGGTGACATCACCAGCCAGACATACCGCTCACATGCACTGCAGCCACTGGTGAAGGTACTGGCAACACTCCATTTGCTGGCCAGTGGTTCATTCCAGCGTACAAGTGGATTGGTGGCTGGGATGTCACAAACCAGCATAAGCAGATGTCTGCACCAGGTTGTCCCAGCAATCCTCAGACGCATGTCCAACCAGTTCATCAGACCCACCACTGAGCACCTGCGGCAGAAGGCAATGACAGATTTCTACAGAATTTACGGATTCCCACGCACCATCGGGGCCATTGATTGCACACATGTGGCCCTACAGCCCCCCAGTGTCACAGAGCACATATACCGCAATCGGAAGCATTGGCATTCCATCAACGTACAGGTGATAGCCGATAACAAATACCTCATATGGCACGTCCGTGCCAAAGACCCCGGGTCCAGCCATGACAGCTACATCTACCGTCAAAGCAACATCCCAGAAGATTTTGAGCAGGACATGTATGGGGACAGCTGGCTGGTTGGTGAGTGACATGGGTGGCAGCCATGACTATCCCCTCCCATGATGCACACATCACAAGGGACACATGCATGAGTAACATCCTCCTGTCTTTTCCCTTACAGGTGACTCTGCATATACACTGGGACCCCATCTCATGACTCCTTTCCGGAACCACCAAACCAGAGGAGAGAGAAGATACAATGAAGCACACATCAAAACCCGTGCAGTGGTGGAGCGCACATTTGGCCTCCTGAAGTCCCGTTTCCGATGCCTGGATAAGTCTCGGGGGGCCCTATTGTATTCCCCCACCTTTGTGGGTCAGATCATTGGTGCATGCTGCATTCTGCACAACTTTGCCATGAGAAAGGGCCTGCAGATTGCCCTACGTGATGACCTGACCCCCCAACCACACAGCCCCCCCTTGCCAAAGGAGACCTCGTCTGCTGATGGAAGAGCAGTTAGGAGGGTCCTCGTGTTACGAATCTTTGACCGTTAAACACACACATACAGCATGGCACACAGACACTGCACGCGTGTACACCACTGATGTCCCTAGCAAACACACCCCACATCCACATCACATTGGATTAGCCCAAGTCCAGCATGTAGGACTTGGGAGCAGCAACGCCACGTCAAGGCCCCAATGATGTTGCTGTCCATTCATACACCTTTCACACGTCATTCATACAGCCGTGGGGTTAACTTCACCACCACGGCCGAGGGTGACACCCCTTACTGGCAGGAGTGCCACCCCCTCACATTCACACACCATTCACACTGCACTGTGTGCAGTATCCAAAATGAAACAAAAATAGCTCTTAACCAGAGCATAATATTAATCAAAAATAGCTCTTAACCAGAGCATAATATTAATCAAAAATAGCTCTTAACCAGAGCATAATATTAAACAAAAATAAAATTAATGGGCCTGGCGGGGGCTCCGCCTGGTGCCACGGGTCCTTCCCCTCACTTGCCTGGGGGCAGCCACAGATGGGGGGGGGAGCAGGTTGAGGAGGAGCATCCCCACGTCCCTCCCTGGCTGCCTTCATGCCCTCCAGGGCAACCGCTATGCGGGTCTGCACAACAGTCTGCTCCTCGACAGCAAGGCGCAGGGCATGAACCTCCCCCACAAGTTCGGAGGTGTTTGCCTGCAGCTCCCCCAGGCTGGTCAGCGTTGCTGCGCTGTTAACAGCAAGATCCTGGATGGCATCCGTAATGTGTCCCGAGGATGCCAGGCTGTCGGCCAGGCGCTTCATCTCCTCCACGACCTCGGCCAGGTGCTGATTTTGCTGGTCCTGCTGTCTGACCAGCTGTTCCGGCAGGACCTTGGATACACCCCTGGTCTTGCACGTTGCCTTGCGGGGAGTGGCAGGGGACCTGGCATAAGGGGAGGATGTTGAGGGGCCGGAGATGAGGGGGGGGAAAGAGAGGGACTGGAGAGGTTGGAGGGGGACACTGAGGGGTTCGCTAAAGGTGGAGGGATAGCCTGGGCTGGTCCGGGCAACCCATCATCCTCCTCCACAACAACAATCATGTCCTGGTCTACCACACCCTCCTCAACCACCTCCTCCGTTGAGGTGTGCCCACTTCCCTCCAAGTCCTGTTCCAGGGGGGCAGCCAGAGGGACTGGATCTTCGGGGGATGGATCCTGATGGGCCCTGGCATCAACAGATGGCCCCGCTCCCTCCTGCACATCTGTTGATGACACAATAGATGCCCATGTTGGTGGACCCACACACTTGGCACATGTTCCCTTCCACCCCCATACATGTACACAACAGATAGAATATAAAACACACTTACCTGTCCTCACGGCTGGCTTCTGGGACTCATAGCCCCCAACTCCCTCAACCTGCTCCGTCTGCAGGCAGCGGGCAACCACCTTCTCCTCCTCAGTCAGGCGGACAGGGCAGGGTGGGCCCCCTCCAGTGCCCCTGGCATGCCGAGCTATGGAAGCCAGCTTGCCCTTCACATGACGCCGCAGGTCATTCATTTTCTTCTGAATGTCCTGCGGTGTCCGGACCTCATGAGAGAGGGCATTGACCTGGCAAGCCACTTTCATAAGTATTTGGTCCCTCCGGGACTTGCTGGTCCGGGCACTGTCAGCACCATGGAGCCGCGAGTCGTACTTCTCCATGGCCCTCACGACAATGGCCCTCTCCTCTGGGGAGAAATTCTTCTTCCTCCTCTCCTTAACAGCACTTGTCGTCATCTTGTCCAGCACTTTGTCAGTCACTATCCAAAAAATGGGAGACGTTTGCGCTGCACGGGCGCATGTGTGGGCGCATTATATACCCTGCGCCGGCGCATCGTAGGGAGGCTTTGCGCATGCGCAGAAGGCATCCACGTCACGGCGCGGGTCATCCACGTCATGGTGCGGGTCATCCACGTCACAGCGCATGCTCCGTTCGTCCCAGCCTGCATTTGCATGGGGTCACGCTTCATTACAATGCAACACGCCCACTTCCCTCCTACTTTGGAGTTGCGCCGGATTACGCCAATGTTTTTACGCGACGCAGGCGCATATTGGAGCGCATTTACTTAGGGAATACGGTACTTGCCACTCCGTGTTACGTCGGCGTAGTGCATCTGAGATGCGCAACGCCTGCATAATTAGGCGCGCATCTACGAGAATCTGGCCCACAATGTATGGACAGGTACT